>JAOWBP010002978.1:5321456-5334650 GCA_028571105.1 Tragopan temminckii
CACCGCTGAGGCACTACCTCAGATACCGTGCTCAGATTCGGAGCCCTCAATGCAAGAAGGATACAGACTCGCTTGAGGACACGAGGCAACGGCCTCAAGTTGCACCAGGGGAGGTTTAGTTTGGCTGTCGGGAGGAATTTCTCCATGGAGAGGGCGGCCAGGCGTTGGAACGGGCTGCCGATGGAAGTGCTCCCTGCGCTGGGTCTCAGCGCGGCGGCAGATGGCAGCAGAGGCCGCGAGGAGCGGAGCCGAGGACTGACAGGGATAAGATCCTCTGCAGGCAGCATCTTTCGGTTTGTCCCGCAGGTTGCATCAACACAACGTGCTTATGCATTTCTTGACTTAGGAAGAAGCCAGCTGGGCCTGGAGTTGGATAGCCAGAAGTTTCAAGGAATCAAAAATTGTTCCCAAAACCCGAATCAAAGCGAGCAACCCGAGGTGCAGCGCCTCGGGTTTGGTTACAGGCTCCAGGTGTGAAGCGCAGTATGGGAACTGCTGATCACGGCCTGAAACTCTGATTGACCACCTGAGGCAAGCAGTGAGTCAGCCGCGGGGGCACAGGTGAAGGCAATTCAGCTGTGTGACCAGAAGGGGTGGAGCCTGGCTGCCCCTCTCCTAGACCCCATTTAAAAGCTGGCTGCCACTGAGGAAGGATCTCTTCTGGAGATCGCTCCTTGTGGAGTTTACTGCAAGCCTACAACACTGGTGAGCATTTCTACTTATTTTGATGATCTTTCTATCGCGGTAATCTTACTAAGCCTAACCTTTGTACCCCTATTGATTGTATGCACACAGGATGAACACCCAACCTTTAGCAGATGAAAAACTGACCTCCCTATCAGCTCTCTGGGATGGTTCCCTCTTTGTCACAGCAGAGATGCTCACTGCTGTGGAAGTTTATCTTGTTGTTGGAGTAACCCCTGCTCTGTATTGCAGCTCCTTTTATGTTCCTTCTCTTCTGTTTTCGTTTCATGGCTGTACTCTATCAGGGGACCCTATTCCTTCTGGATATCAGCACTTTGACAGTTGCCAAAGAGCTGTTTAAAGCTTTGAGAAATACTTTACAGAAGCCTTGACATGATTGCAGATATCAAGGCAATACCTTCACGGGGAAAAAAAGAGCAATTATTTCTGCATTGAATGTGTTTTGAATGTTTTTTCATTGTACTTGTATATTTTAAGGTGTGAGCCATGTGACAAGATGTAGTAGTCAGGAGCACTATTTATTTTAAGTAAGGTGCCTTATTTGATGTAGTTTTCCAGATTCCTGAAGTGCAGCATTAGGCACTGATGGAATGCATGCAGCACATCCTGTCACTATGCGAAATCTGCTTCATTTGCTGCTCCTCCTGCACAAGCCATTCCCACAGTGGAAGACAACTTCCTACAACTGTTTCAGAAAAACAGAGAGGTGGGATGGGACAGAAAGGAAACGGACGGAAAGGGACAAAATAGAATAGAATTTCAAGGGAAAAACACTGCTGTAACTCAGGGATCAAATATATGAATGGAAAGCATCTCAATTTTTGGATGTAATCCATACAGATGCTGAACAAGCTGTGCCACCTGGGGACTGGGCATGGCCCTCGCTGGCTGCAGCATTGCACAGCCCAGGTTGGTGAATGTCCTTCTAGATACAACAGAGGCTGCTGTGAAACTGGATGTGGGAGGAGCTCAGTGTGGGTCAGTGAGGTGGGCTGCAGCCCTCCTGCTGTTTGTATAGAGGACCTAGAGTTCAGTGCCCTCTTCCATGCCCATGATTAGTAGCCCTGGCGACAGCGCTCTGGGTTGGTGGGGTTTCTCCTAGAATGCCTTAGGAGTTGTTTTTTGTTCAGTATTTCAGAACAGCTTGTCACTATAAGCCACTTCAGTGCAATGATTAACGACTGCCTAATGATTACAAGGACTATATCTCTAGACAAAAGTCCCATTCCTGAAGACCACAAGAGCCAATTCCTGTCTTTTTGCAAGCAGGATCAGAGGGACAAGATCAATAAATTAATTGTGTTCAAACTGTTTGAGGCCAGGTTGGACGGATCCTGGGCAACCTCATCTAGTGGGCACCAACTCTGCCCATGGTGCGGGGGTTGGGTCTGGATGGGATTTAAAGTCCTTTCCAACCCAAACCTTTCTATGATTCTATGGATTTTCATGCATTCTTCCTCATGCTTTATTAAGCTGATATTAGGAGATGGAAGCAGTGCCTTACACCTTTCTCAACAACTTCCATGGCACGTTGGGTGCTGCTATTCTAGAATAGGCTTGTTACTCATTCAATTTGCTCTGGTAAAGGAGCAAGATAAGAACAAAGTCTTGATATGCCCTTGGCAATTTCCCCTTGCTCCCTTCTTGAATCTTGTGCTGAGTTGCTGCCACAGAACCTGACCATGCACTGTGGCCTTCAGTGCTCATTTCTGAGCATCCTCACTGCTCTCCTAAGGGGCACCTCAAGCTTTGGGGCTGAGCACACTGCAGCTCCTCATCTCCATCTCCCCTTGTGAAGGAGGGATTCAGATCAATCATACTGGAAGAGGAAAGACAAATTATTGCAGTCCATATTAATAGGCTGCTTATTAAACAGAGGAAAGCCTTTTCACAGAAACCTACACAGACACACACATCTGCAATTATCTTTTTAAATTCTAAATCAAAGCAAATTAGCAGTGTAGTGCTGAGCAGTAAGCATGATTTGATTAGGCATTTCATACCCAGGATACAACAGGTTGTTTTTCTGAATAACTCAGTTACAGCAGTGCACTGTGCTTCCTTCATGCTATGAAGAGCTCACAGCCCAAAAGTGACAGCTCTATGCTCAGGGTCAAAAACCCAAAGCTCTCCTTTCTCTTGGCACTATACCTAGAAAGCATAGCAGCACTCATATTCTCACCTGCAGTGCCAGCCTCTCACCTTGTAGGAATTGCACAGACTCCTAATCTGAGTTCATAGTCATAGAATTGTGCTGGAAGGGACCATACAGTTTCAAATGGAGTTGTAGGAGCTGTATCACAGAATCCAGGCTGGTTGGGGTTGGCAGAATCTCAGGGGCCTTCTGTTCCACCAGGGCAATCCATTTCAGGGCATCAGGATCACAGCCAGTTCCACCATACAACTGGTGAACACAACACAAGAGATGAGGTTGTGTCTTTGGGAGACTTGGCATACGATTGTCTGAGTAGCTGTTAAATACACAGTGGTATATCAATATTTAATGCTTGTTAGCGTTAAATATAAATAACCACATTCTTAGAGCAGGGACACTTGTGTCCAACAAGCATCTGGCATATTTAAAGTTGTGATGGTGTATATGGAAGCAATAAATCTCTTCCATGAGATTGCATTGAGATTTCATTTCATTGAGCATGTTTGTAACCAGCTTGCATCTCACCAGCTTTCAGTTTGATCCCAATGCAAGGCAGGAGGCGAGCACCAGAAACTCAGCATTCTGCCAGGTTGCAGAGCCCAAGGACATCAGCAAACAAAACAACGTGGCACGAGCAGCTGCCCCAAGGCAAGGCTCTGCTGCTTGGTCTGGTCCCACCAAGTGCTTTTATTTCATATTGTCCTAAAGGAAAGCTCTTTTGTATCCATGGATGACATGGTCTTGAGCAGTCACAGGCATGGGTTGATGGACTAGGTGTTTTTATTGGCTTTTCCAACCTTTTTTACAATTCTGTGATTCAATGCTGCCTTTATAGTTTGGGACCACACTTCTGCAGGAGCATCCCTCCCTTTGCATGTCCATGGAACTAACAATGCTCTCCCGCCTGTGATGAGTCCCAGGATCCTGAAGCAGCGCCCTGGTGTATGAGGCCTCCTCCATGATGCTCTTTGCCCCTTTCTGTCATCACCTCCTGCTTTCACAAGGGTCTGGTAGTGACTGTGCAGGAGGAGATGCATATCAAGGAGCTGCAAGCAATAAATAACAACAAAGCCCCTGGAACATGTGCTAACTGGTAATTTATCACCATATTCACCACAGAGAGGTAAAAACAAAGCAGCACCAAGCATAAAGCCAGAAATTTCAGGAATTTGAGGAGCAGATCAGCCTAGGTTATTCAGGGTTTGGGTAAGCTGCAAGCATGCTGCAGCATTTCTGCAGTAATCCAGCATTGCTGCTGTGGAAAAGGAATTCAAGTTCCCAGTTCTATTTCACCCCCACACCCCATGACTGAACACAGTGGTATAAAATGTTCTGCTCCAATGTTGTTTCCTCAATGAGTTTCATTCCAATTAGTTCACTATTTGGTATGTTAATAATTCATTTTGCCTTCCTACTCATAAAGCCCCAGTCTAGTTTCAACAAAATTGACAGTTTCTTGCAAAATGTTTCAATTTAAATGGAATAATTTAATAATCTGTTGGCTCCCAGAAGCTCCTAGCCTTACCAAATCCCTACATCATCTTTGGAGAGAGGGCATATTTTCATTCACTACCTAGAAGAAAGAGCATGAAGCCTTCACTCTTGCTTGGGGTTACCCTGGCATCTTGTGATTAGCACTGAAACAAGAACAGCAGCCCTCTGCCTACACCAGGCACACAGCTGCTCCATTATTGGGCTTTTCCATCACTGCTCTTCTCCATCATTGGGTTACTTCATTGTTGGGATTGCTGGACTTTTCCATTATTGGGCTGACAATGGGCCTCGGTCCTCATGGCCATCACAAAACATATTGGGACATTTGCTGCATTAACTCATCTGCCAACCAACAGAGCTTGGTGTGTCATTTAGCCCTAATATACTTTATACTATATAAAGTCTTGTTATATTGTGCTGTTCTACTTAACCTGCCTCCAAGACTGAGAGATACGCTAATTTTTAATAAGTAGACTTTATTTTATTGTCTGCTCCAGGGAAGTAGGAATAGAGCTTGCAATAAAAACTTCTTGTCATGGCTGACCAAGAGATGAAGTCATACGAGTTGCTGCTGACGTGTTCTGTGCTGCAGGCACACTGGGACTCACTGTGAAGTGCCTCACCAGGCTGCACAGAAACTCCAGGTGACTCGCTTGGGAGCAAAGTGCTTTACTTCCTATCTCAAACCATGCTACGACCCTACACTCACCTGAGGCATGGAAAAATTGAAAACAACAGGCAGAAATGAGAGCTGCTGTTCACTCTGCAAGCAGCACCTGCAGGAGTTACTGATCAGAGGCAGCAGGCACAACATTTATTGACAGAATGGCTTAGGTTGGAAGAGATCTTAAAAATCATCCTCACTACCCTCTAAGTAAACTATTTCCTCCTAATATCAAAACTAAATCTCTCCTCTTTTAGTTTAAAACCATTACCCCTTGTCCTATCACTATCAGACCAAGTAAAAAGTCGTTCTCCCTCATGCCTATAAGCTCTAAGTACTGGAAAGTTATTTATAATAAAGTCTCCCTGGAGCCTTCTCTCCTCAGGCTGAAGAAGCCCAACTCCCTCAACCTTTCTTCATAGAAGAGGTTCTCCAGCCATCTTCATAGCTTCCTCCAGATTCACTCCACCAGCTCCTTGCTGTGAGGAAATATCCTTTGCAGACACATGGAAAGCTGTGTCTGCTCATGGGTGGCCCCCCGACTATCATGCTTCATCCCTAGCAGACACAGCTGCGTAGCCTTCTGACAAAGCACTGCCTAAGGACCAATAACATTTACCATACTGCTAAGGATAGCAATGTTTTCCCAAGCTTTGCTCACTCTTCACAATTGTCTGAATACATTCTCTGTAAGTTAGAATTCCCTTGGCAGAGCTCTGAATGTCTCCCAAGGGCTCAGACAGTCTCTCTCTCCTGGGAAAGCTCCTACAGCCCACTGAGAAGCTCCTCAAGTGTGCCTTTCCTTAGGGATAGGCCCACTGCATTTCCAGAAGATACTGGAACACTCTTATAAGGAATAGGAAGTGGTACTTTCCTAATCTGCTTGCCTAGAGAGCGTAACTTGCTCCTCATCAAACCACAGGGACAGAGATCACATTCCAAAGATGTGACTTCCAAGAAACTGCATAGACTGCAAGCTAAGGATGCTGGCATCAGGTGTATCATGACCATCAGAACACAATGGATTGGGTAGATGCTTTTTGTGTCAGAACTGTTACTCCACAATCTGTAAATGTCATGGCAGTACCACCAAGGCTCAGACACCTAGAATGTATTTTTTCTTCAATGAAATCAGATTCTGAAGACTAAGAAACAAGAAGTGCCTATATCCTACACTGCTCCTGCAGAATGAATTCTAGCATGTACAATCATTTTGGAGATAGTCTCACTTGATCTCACAGCCCCGCAGATAGAGACAGCATGTGCAACATCATTATTAACACATTTGCATTCATTACTCCTATTCCATTAACAATTTTACTAAAATGTACTCCTCTTAAACACTAGAGTCACTTGTAAAAGTTTGTTCTCTGTGCAGTCAGCCTGTAAGTTGTTATCTTTCCTTGTTTCTTCTACAGCCATTCCTCAGCTCTGTTGCTTTGATGTTTACCTAACTCTCCCTGCAGGCAGCACAGGACTGAAAGAAAAAAGTCAAAGGGAATGGGCTTCAACTAGCTGTCAAGATGTGAACTTTGAATTTAGCTAACCCGTGCTTTAGTTCCTGCCTCACCACACCCACAGCATACAGCTCTCTGAACTTCATCCATAAAAAGGGTAACTCTTACCAAACATACATTAGCTTCACCTCCTAGCACCCTGTAAAGAAACATGATTTCTGAACGTAAAATAAGGAAACATCAACAGACCTGTCTACTTGTCTACTCTTTTACCTTGAGGTAGGATAAACTAACTAAATTGCTCTTAGAAGATATTTGATGCATTTTTAATAGTACAGCTGCATAAAGATTAAAGTTCTGCAACCTTGCTGAACAATCCATCCCGGTGCTCATCTGTTCTGCTCAGATGTTTTACACATCTTGAGCTGTGCAGCTAATATTTTATTCAAGAGTAACTCATCCTGGGTTGAAACTATCAAGAGATGTGAAAGGTGGCATAAAATTCTTCTGTAAAAGCATCAGTGGTAAAAAATGAAAGGAAAAAGAAGTGTGCAGCTCAACATGGCAAGGGACCTAGAGATGAAAGACACAAAGAAGGCCAAGGTACCCAGAACCTTTTTTCTCAGTTGAATCTGCACAGACACATGATGAGCACAGGCTGTCATCTGTTTCAGGTTCAGTTTTCAATACTGTCTCCTATACTATCAGTGTAGACAAAGTGTGAGAAGTAGGCAGATAAAGCAAGTGGATAACTCGTTGGATTACTGGACTCAAAAGTGCTGCAACAAGCAATAGGAGGCAGCAGCCAGCAATGAGCATCCTTCCCAGGGATCAACCTTAGGCCACCACAGGTGACTGCTTATCAAATGGATGGTGGCAAAACACAGAAATAGGGTGCCCACAGAAATCACAGTATCTCCATCCTCTGAGGTACTGAAACCCTGACTGTACCTCCAGAGGTGTCTCCCAACCTCCATTTCACTACTCTGTTCTACAGTTCTTCTTTACAACTAACAGCCATGAAAGCTGCAAGGTTATGAGTGGAGATCAAGTCCTCCTAACATCCTCTAAGTCTTTTACTAGTGAAATACCTCTCCTATCAAGACCATGTTTCACATTTATCTTCAAATAACTAAAACATCAAGACAGGTTTTCTACCACAAAATTTATAATGTGAACATGTTTCTCCAGACAACAAATTAACTAAGTGAAAGTTTTTTTTATTTTCCCAAGAAGTACAGGAGCCAGGATCAAATAGGACACTTAAGTGTTATAATCTTCCACTAAAGAAAAGCAAGCTCACAACAACAATCTAGTATCAGAAAACTTCATCAAATCCTTTCTCTACCACTAATCACACACACACACAGTAACATCTGTGCAAGCCAGTTGGCTCTGGACAGCTCCTGTGGTTCTTGAAAGACTATTTCTTGGCAGGTTCTGTTTTCTACTCTAATTGAAAGGTTAATCAAATCAGTCATACTTGTATGTTGGCTAAATAAACACACTGTCTCCATTGATGATGAAACAGATGCGTTACCACTCATGTTTCCCACAGGGTTCATTTGTTCCATGATTGCATTTGCTTTTCTTCAAGCTTCTCTATGCAATATCTGACAGCATTTTGGATAGTTCTCATACAAAGGAAATTTACCTTTCAGATGCTATTGCATTCACACATCTCTTAACGAGAATAGTCTTTGGCAAAGGTGTTATGTACCCTCAGCACTGCTTGATTATAGAAAATGTGGAGGTTAATCCTGAAAAAGGTGAGAACCATTACCAAGAGCTAAATGAATAACTAAATCTAGCAGCCAGGACAGAAACTGCTAACGCATTCAAATCTGATTTCTTTCTGCCTCTCCTCCCCTCCATTAAAAGCTTTATTCTGCCAAGACTTGTCTTAGTAGGTCTTGTTAGCTTCTAGACCTTGGTGGTACAAATTCCTGTCTTGGTTTGATTCCATGCACAGTTAAACAGTGACACCTACTCTATACATGTGTTGCTTTTTGAAATCAGGCTCTACACTCCATAAGGCAATCCATCATTTGCACGATATACAAAAGATATACTGAATCCTTGATAAGTAAAAAGTATTTATTCAAGGTAAGAAGCTCTTATGTATCACAGTATTCTGAAAAGTTAAAAAGCAACAACAGCTGTTCTTTAAAGGAAAGGGCACCAAGATACCTTCTGTGTGCTGTTAACTAGTCTAATGAAGAAAGCCTTAGGCCATACAGAGAGTAGCACAGATTTGGGTTAGTTCAATATTACACATTCTGAAATGTATTTGAAGAAAAAAAGCATACCTCTTTCTCCATTAAAAAAGTACGCAGTACATTAGTTAAGTTCTTTATGGTAGGATTCATCTTGTCTATTTTTAGTGCTCTTTAGAAAGCGTAGACAACTAAACCAGCTCGCTAAATTCTTAAGAGATGTGCTCTCTGCAGCAGTCTTTAAGTCAGGTTTTAAAGCTACACTCCAACTCCACTGATAGTAAAGGGAGGGCATACCAGGTAGGTCTGTGTGCCTGAACAATTTAAGCAATTAAGAAAACCCATTAGCCAAAAAATAACTCCTTTTATTTATTTATACTATTTTTTAGAAATGTAAAAGTATGTTATCAACTTCCAGATCTCCACATTTAGGAATTTCTCTTTCTTAATCTCATAATGAAGTTTATTATGGACAACTGAACAGCACTCACAAACAAAAAAGAAAAAGCACATAGCTCTGTTCTAAGCAATGAATGGCATTTGGGGAAAAGTACTATTTTCTCCCACCCCATACCATACCTTTTTAGCCTCTGAAGTTGCTTATTTTGTTCAGCCCAGAGAGAAGGAGGCTGAGAGGAAGGCCTCATGGCAGCCTACAGCACTACCATAAAGTGGAGGGGCAGGTGTTGATCTCAGCTCTCTGCTGACAGAACTTGAGAGAACACCACAGAGCTGCAACAGAGCAAGGTCAGGTTGGGGTTAGGAAAAGGTTCTTCACCAGAGGGTGGTCAGGCTCTGCAACAGGCTGCCCAGGGCAGTCATCACCAACCCAAGCTGTCAGAGTTCAAGGAGCATTTGGACAACACTCTCAAAAATAGGGCTTTGATTTTGGATGGTCCTGTGTGGAACAACAAGCTGGAATCAGTAATCCTTGTGGGTCCCTTGCAACTTGAGGTATTTTATGATTCTGTAATCTAAAAACACCTTAATCTATTTACTACATTTTGTCACCTTACCAAAGGTCAGGCTGGCAGAAATTCCTCTTAACATCATGTAACTCCTTATTACTTAAAAAACAAATGGTGAATACAAGAATAAATCACAATAGGTGAGGAACCCAGAGCCAGCACTAACAGGCAACAAGTACAGTACTGACCTCTATGGGACTTCACCCATCTTGAAATTTACTGTGTTCTTACAGCTTGAATTTGTCATTT
Source organism: Tragopan temminckii (assembly GCA_028571105.1). Lineage (NCBI taxonomy): Eukaryota > Metazoa > Chordata > Aves > Galliformes > Phasianidae > Tragopan > Tragopan temminckii. The sequence continues at coordinate 5,331,365 of JAOWBP010002978.1, forward strand.
GTTTAAGCATCTTGTTGAACTGAGGCATGGGGAAAAAAAAGCAACAGAAATTGTGATCAAATATCAGGTGGATTTACATTCTAAGCCACAGCACAAAGGAGATTTGAAATTAATAACTTCTCTGCAGACAGCTTTGCATAAGCTAAAAATAGGTGCTTACCTCCCTTTAACGCGACTGAAAAACCTTCCCTGTCAAACAGTTCTGCAAAGAAATACAAAACACTAGAAAAAACAGCATGATAAGCAATTGTTTTAAGTAGGCTTTGTCTTCCATCTTGAATTGTTCTTTGAATGGCTCACAAGCTGCTATGATGCACCCAACACTATGCAGACAAGTGAATATCTGCACGCTCCCACTAGAGTTTAATGGCTTGCTGATCAAATAAATGTTTTTAAGACAATTTCCATCTACCAGAATCTAAACTAAAAAAAAAGTAACATCACATTTATTAAAACTGTTTGTAAGTCAGGAAGAACAACTGAATATAGATTTTGAAGACTGGTTTTTAATATTTATTTAGTAAAACTCACTATACAAACAAAACTTGTCACAACAGCATACTATGCAGGGTTAGAGTTTCTCCTTCCTTCAAGCTTTTTCTCTTTTTCAGTAAAAACACAACTATAAATTTTTAACAATTTCCCCTTTAAAGCATTGGGATTTTTATATATTAAAACATACCTAATAAAAATAAGTTCAAAATAATTTTACATTGCTTGGAAAAAGATTTGAGTAATTTACTCTTACCAGAGTGCCACTGTTGCACAGTATTCAAAAAAATGAACCACCACTAAAATATAGAGTAAAACATTTAAAAGTACATTTATTTAAAATGTGGGCAAAATATCAATATAAAAGAAAATAGAGTATAAGAAATAAAAATAAAGTACAAAACATTTTCATCTTCAACATCCATAATTTAATAGACAGCAAGCCCTTTTATTTTTACACCCAAATTACACTTTTGGCTGAAGTACCATCATTAACATTAAAATGTTTAAAAACTGGCTAATTGTGATACCTAAAGTGGGATCTTTTAAAATGGGAGTATAATACAAAACATAGTAAATTATGTTTCCTCATAATAAAATTACACATCCTAAAAATGATGCAGTTTATTTTTGCTTCCCTGCTTTAAACCTCTTCATCCCTAGGCAAACAGCTGGAAAACAGCATCCACAGGAAGTTTTAGTTACTTTGTACAATGGCTGAATAGCTAGATTTAATGCTCCAAGGACTCCGAAGCACTAAGGCATTTTACTATTCCTTCAAGTAAATTTATATGTACGTTTGTTAAGAAAGAACAACTTTTAAGAAATGACTGTAAAACAGAACATTTACAAGTATAAAGCACACCCATAATGATACAGTACCCTTCCTGGCCCTACAATGCATTTATCAAATAAAATTTATAACCTTCCTTAGTAAAAGCTATTTCTGTCAACTACAATTCACCTGTCCAGATACTTTGCTTACTGACACTTATTTTCCCTTGTTGCTTAATATTCTACTATTGATACTTTCTGACAACCCTGCAATGCACCTCCACTAAGGTATTTTCTATCAAAAAGTAACCCCAGTTGAAATGTAAACTAGGTTTCTGGGTGTTAAGCTGTGCTCTTACCAAGTAAACGTTACACATCCTATAAAAATTTTAAGCAGTTAGTCCCTAATTAAAAAAAACTTTTAAGTGTTTTCCTTAAGCAGCTGATAGCTTTCACTCAAAAAGGATATGACTCATAATCCAGTGTTTGAGTAAGTACTCCAGTCAGGACAAATTCAGCATTGTGGACATCTGGAAATATCAAAAACATGTATATAGTTACACCCTCATGATGACACTTCTCCTTCAGCAGGCACATCACTCTTCATGCAAAGGAATAAGGGAATACGGCCCCATCACTACCAGTGCCCTACTTTTAGCCACACACTTCATGCTACAGATATCAGGCTTCAGAATGTATGGTTTTATTGATAAACACGGCATGTCTTTAGGCTCTACACTGAAGAACAGCTATAGAGAAAAACCTCAGATTTTTAACTTGATAATCGTGCATCATGCAGCTGCAGCCCCATGTTCAAGACTACTCTTACAGAGATTTGTGGTGACCCAGCTAGAAAAATGTGTATTAGAAACACCTAGGAATCAGCTGGCTCAGACTTCTCCATGACCTGCAGGATCATCCACATACCCTCTACTAGTATCTGACATCTTCAACAGGTATCTGTACTTGCATTGATTTTTATTGTTATTATTCTACATCTATACTGTTCAAATCACATTGATAGTTCATACATACCTATGCCTCTAGCAAAATATTCTCGACATAGGTGAAGGTCATTTTCACAGGAAATCAAGATTATCTCCGGCAAACTCTAAATCAAAGAAAGCAACTGTAAGCTCAGAATAACACAATAAGATATTACCAGTAAATTTTAGAAGGCAACACTGTACACACCTTATTCTGCTTATGCTCCATGAGTTTTCGAAATGAAGGTTGTTTAGATAACACTTTTCCTCCTGCGCATTCCACAATAGCTTTCATGGTAGAAAGACTGGGACAAATTCCAGGTGTAATATAAAAATACTTTCCCTAAGAAGAGAAAAAAGAATAACAAGAAATGTTATTTTGTTAACTTATGTCTGCAATATATCCATGTTTCTTTATGGATGAATTCTGATGCAATCACTGGCTGCCTATGAACATCTTACAGTGGCCTATAGCAACAAATCCAACAGCTGATGAGTTGTCTTTAATTACTGCTCATCTGCTTTCCCTAGAGGGGCAAACCTGAAATGACCACTTCTTAAACAAAGAAAAAAAATAACTGCAATTTGTTAAGAACAATGCTCCTTGCGCCTTCAAGCACAAGTATGCCTAAAGGGTTCCAAAAACTTGAGTTATTCTAATTAAAGCTTTCAGATTTAAAATAAATATCACAATATATTAACTATATACATTACTCCCTGACAAAAATCATCCTGCAACTTGATTGGGAGTGATACAGATGAACAGATCACCAAGTAGATCAACTTTGTTTATCAGCTAGGACCGCAAAACTGATCAAAATGTACTATTCAGATTTAGTAGAAAACAGATGCTTATTCATTACAGGTTGTGAAAACACTTTTTAGGTGGCTTGTCTCAAGAAAAAGACTCAAATTCTGCTAGACTAAAGAATCACTAGCAACTTGAATCTTCAAAATCCTCTCTGCACAGCAGCATAATTTCAATCAGAGGCAGGAAAACCATCTTGCACCATGCCAGCAAAGGGCCTGGTGCT
>JAOWBP010002978.1:5346340-5359454 GCA_028571105.1 Tragopan temminckii
TGGGTTACAGCTTGATGCTGTAATGCTTGGGATGTCTGAGTTAAGTGCTGCGTTGCCTGATTCTGCATTTGCTGTTGCTGATGCTGTTGGTGTAATCTCTGTAAGTGCTGCTGTTGTAATTGCTGCTGCTGAATTTGTTGCTGCTGATGCTGTAGCTGCTGTTGCTGAAGGTTCTGCTGCTGAAGCTGCTGCAACTGTTGCTGCTGTAGCTGCTGCTGCTGCAACTGATGAAGTTGCTGTTGCAAAGCATGCTGCTGTTGGAACTGAAGCTGCTGCTGAGGACGGTGTAGCTGTTGTTGAGCATGTAACTGCTGCTGAGGAAACTGAAGCTGCTGTTGTGCAAACTGGTGCTGCTGATGAACTTGTTGCTGTTGCGAGAACTGATGAGTCTGTTGCTGCTGGAAAGACTGCTGGGAAATCTGGGGTTGCTGCTGCTGCTGCTGCAACTGCATAAGTTGCTGAGGTTGAAGATGCAAAAGAGGATGGTGCTGTTGTTGCTGCTGTGCTTGATGTGTCTGCTGCAATAAATGTGTCTCTGGTGTTAGTTTCACTTGACTAAACAGCACTGCATTTGGATGTCCCTGTTGGCTATGATTTACTTGTTGTTCTAAACTTTTTGTAGGTGCTGAAAGTGATTGCAATATCTAGAAAACAAAGATTAATTTTGTGATCTTTTTGTTGTCATACAATTTTTAAAATATGTAAATAACTACTGGGAAAAAGCTTTCTTAAAAGGAAATAATCTTAAATACATACTAAGCTCAACAAAAATCCTTAAATGCTAATAGTTTTCTCAAACTGAAAAGACAGGACTAGCACACAGAGAAATGTGGATCAACACTCTGCCCCTAATAAAACACAGAACACATTTCAGCAAAACTGAAGACTGAAGCCCATCCCCATATTCTTGATAATATGCATTATAATGGTTAATTAGGTATCAGTAATTATACTCATCAACTCAACCAACTGTAATACTCAATTTACAATCCCGTTGGCCCATTAAGTTCAAAGTTTAGCTCTATAGATTTTCTTTTACTTCAAAATCGTTAATAAAGCTGCCATTAATTAGTGCTGTTTGAAACATGGGAGTTTAACGCAAGCCTTTGTTCTCTTGATCCAAAGCAGATATATTCAGCTACATTTTCAAAAAAATGTGTCCCAAAATACAAAGAGAAACATGGATTTTCTCAGCACTCATAGCTTTTGAGAAAAAAGATTTTCAGTTGATACAAAGCGTTGAAGTAAATTGGAATTTCATTTTTAGATCTGTAATTAACAGAGTGGAAACAAGTTAGCAAGAGGAAATGTTAGCAATGAGAAAACTGGGCAAATTCCTACTAAAGTCTGCTATTAAAAATCAGAGCAATACGAAACTTCAGTCTCCTGCAGTCTCCTATCCCTCTAGATATCAACTCTTTAGCAGAGGTGACTCAAGTGCTTTTACAGTGCACTTCAAAACACCTCAGGCTTCACGTGTGCAATGTTATGTTGTTGGTATAGCACACATTACAATTATGATTACCAACACACTGCCCATCATACGAAGCTCTGGACAGCATCACAGACATTCTAAGTATTCAATAAGTAAAAACTGACAGACAGAAAGAATTTCTCTGTGGTTTAGCATTAGGAAACTCCACAAGAAGTACAAAAGTCAAAATTATAGGAGTCTTGGGACAGATATGTCAAAATGAAGGGAGAAAACCCTCGGGCAATATTCACATAACTTCTTATTAATAAGGTGTTTTGTAGCTATGGATCTTGCCATTCGCTAGAAATCTCTGGTTCAACTTCCAAAGGCTGTGTACCATAATACCGAACCCACTCAAGACCCAGAATATCTCAGAATTACAGAATTGTAGGGGCCAGAAGGAACCTCTGAAGATGATATAGTCCAACCCCCTGCTAATGCAGGTTCCCCACAGTAGGATGCATAGGAAAGCATTCAGGTAGGATCTGAGTATCTCCAGAGAAGGAGGTAGCTTGTTCCTGCACTCTGCCAACCCCAAAGTAAAGAAGTTTTGGAGGGAGACTTAACCTAGATGGAGGAAAATTTAACCTAGCCAAAGGGAAGTTCTATGAAAAACTGCAGAACTAATATTCTGGGATACCAGAGGGATCTGCCCTCTATGAGGCAGTTTCACAATTCTCAAAAGCAAAGGCTTCCTCCAAGTACTGGAGCTAGCACCTTAATTCATACAGCAGCCAAGCATGGTACCTGAAAACAGTCCTTGTACACCACAGCCCATCTCTAAGCTAACAGACTTGCACAGAACAAGGGCTAACCGAATCACAATACCACCAACTGCCTTGTATCTGCATAAGTACTAGTTATGCAAAAACACTCTGATATTAGGCCACTAAACATTATTTTATACAATATAATGACCATGTTGTAGACAATGTTGTATTTAGACATGAAAGCACTGGCCACCCTACCAGAATTTTGGCAACTCTGCTCTTTCCTCACCCAGAAATCTCAGTCCTTCAACAGTTCAAGGCACTGAGAGGAGGAATTTAAGTCTTAAAGGAAGCTAGCACTTCCTTCTCATATAGGCAACAAAGAACCAATGTTTCTGAGTGCCTCCACTTCTACTACCACCTATAAGGTTGTATGTATATTCTTCAGGCACCTTTGGAAGTTTGACTTTCAGACGAACACCTCAATATTAATTCATCAGTGTAATTAAAGTTATGCCTAACATTTAGCAGCACCTGCTTTTCCCAAATTCCCTTCTCATAAACAGGATTTCAATGCTACAAGTTATTTCAGTGCACGCTCACTCATTTTTTTTATTCTCTTCTAAAAATAAATTCAACACAAAAGCTACAATTATTTCAACTGAGTGTCAAAAGAAGTTGTAAATTAGGACTTCTGCATCATAATCCTGACTATGCTGCATAACAACTTAATGATGTCCAGCAGAACAGTCTAGAACTGAGCCTACTGTAAGAACAACCTATTTTACACTTCTATGTGTTTATACCACTAATAATTTCTTGCACTGAATAAGAAGCTTGAAGGGTTTGAAATCAGGTTTTTTGAACTGGACAAATAATTTGAAAATAATGAACCTTCTATTTTCCCCAATACTGAAATACTGGGAAACTCTAAACCAAGCCATAGTTAATCACAGCTTTACTCTTAACTCTTTATCCACATGCGTCCTTACTTCTGTGAACCTGCTAGGAATGAAGATAATTATTATGGGGAGGTGACTGATTTGGCAACAACTTCTAAGTAATAAATTTAATTCTTTGTACTGTTAGAGAACAATAAAAGGAAACTTAAGTTCTTGGAAATGTTAGTTCGCAATAACAAATCATATATCTTATAAACAATAAATCCAACACTTACATGTGCTACATTTGATGGTCTATTAATCTGCTGAATATCAGCACTATTAGTAATATTCCTCAACGTCCGCACTGCTGGACTCCACGCAGCCATCATTTCCTGTCGGTCAGAACTTTGGGCACCTTGTACCGAAGCCATTAAATTGCCTCTCATATCTGGAGGCAAGATATTACCTGGCACTGGTGGGACATTGGCACACAAATTAATTAACCCAGAGTCTTTCCCTTGAGGCAACCTACGCTTTGCTGTGGATGCCTGTGGAACTTCAGCTGGTGTCCAATTCAAATTCCTCTCTTGCTTTTCTGGAGAAGAATCTGAAGAATCATCAAACATCAGTTCCCCTTTTGCCTTATCAGCAGTAGTAGATTTTGGTGAAAAACCCTGATCACCCAAAGGTGATCCTTCTCGAGAAGATGCTGGGCTTGATAACTTTTCATCAGTACTGGCTTCATTTTGAGAATCTTGCTCTTCATTTTCTGCTTCTTCCTCTTCTTCCTCCTCCTCCTCCTCTTCTTCCTCGTATATAATTAAACGAGGATGATACGGAGTCTCTTCTTTTTTAGCTTTATCAGCTATAGAATCCAGTACCCACTCTGGCGTCACAATTTTAATGCTGTCATGCTTACAAGCACATTCATATTTCTCCTAGGAAAAAAAAAAAGAAAAAAAATAAAAGGATGAAAACATTTCATTGAAAGACAAAAAAACCCACAACCAAAAAAAAACAAGTTACTTTTGGTGGGGCTGCGATAGAGTATGGAAAAGCAGATTGCAAGAGACAGCAATCACAGAAATTGCTCTCTCCCAGAACCAACAGAACTACAACGCCGTGCTTAACCACAGTTTCCAACTCAAAAAAGAAAAGAAAAAAAAAAAATAATCAACCCACATTTAAAATATAATTGACTAGAAATGCAAATATGCAGATGATCAAGTCTTCAACTGCAGAACATCATTAACTGGGAGAAGTGGTAACTGCCTTAAGTTGCACCAGGGGAGCTTCAGGTTAGATATTAGGAAAAATTTCTTCTAAGAATGAGAGATAAGGCACAATAAAGTACGCACAAATCTTTAAGAGCTGATCACTGAAAGGATGAATTTCAACACGAATACTGATCAGTAAAAGGAAGGCTACTTTTCATACAACTTCTCAGAAGTTGCAAACTGTAATATGGCTCTCATCTTGAAAGTTATTTTTCTGTCCATGTATTAGCTAAATAAATTTCAGTGGAATTTTATGATATTGACAAAGTAGAACGTTTTATTCCTCCCTATGATTTCACCATTATTTTCTTAACTAAGCAGATGTATACACAGAATGAATTTTCTGTGTTTTCAAATGTCCTCTCTGATAGGAACTCCTCACAAATATCAAAATAGTGAAAAAAATTTTTAGTGTGAGATTTGAAACTAATTTCAGAATCTAATATTTAAAAATGATTAAACTGGGATTTTCTTCATATGTCAGACAACATAAATTAACAATCAGTGCATACAGAGGAAATTAATTTCATCTAATGATTCTCTAGAGTTATTTCCTACAATGAAACTGTCATTCATACCCAATAAAGAGATTACAGATGAAACAGTTTATTTGCAGATAGAAGTTTTTGTTCTATTTTTTTTTTTGTGGTGAGAATTATTAAGAACCTTGTTTTATCATCTCATGTCTAGACAAAGCAATCATTCAAGCTTTCACTGGCGTCAAAACTATTCATTACAAACTACTGCAGTTTCCCTTGTAGTGCATGCCAGAGCAGCAGGCCTAGGTGTGTTTTAAATAATCGTCCCATACATTTGCCTCTATTCATCCATTGTAGAAGCAAAGCAAGGTAATTATTTTGTCCTAAAGATATGAAACGCTAGTGTGTTTTCTTCTGTTCAAATGGTAAATTTAAGACAGTGTCCTTATTCTAAAAGGTTTATGATTTAAGATAGCACTTAAATGCATACCATTGCCCATTCAATTTTAGTTACTAATGCTCTTCAATCAAGCATTCCATATTACTGTGATGGAAAAGACAACACAGATGGTATTCAATACATCCTTTTAGCATCCACAGAAGAAAAAAAATCATTGAATTGACCAAAATAATGTAAACAGCTGTTTACGTGGGGGGGAATAGTGATAAGACAAGGGGGAATGGTTCTAAACTGAGACAGGGGAGGTTTAGGTTAGATATTAGGAAGAAGTTTTTCACACAGAGGGTGATGACGCACTGGAACAGGTTGCCCAAGGAGGTTGTGAATGCCCCATCCCTGGAGGCATTCAAGGCCAGGCTGGATGTGGCTCTGCGCAGCCTGGTCTGGTGGTTGGTGACTAGACTGAAACTAGATGATCATTGTGGTCCTTTTCAACACAGGCCATCCTATGATTTTATGAAAATAAACCCTAAAAGCTCTTTTAAAAGTTTTAAATGAAATAGGGGGAATAAAAGCAAGCATTACCCATACTGTGTAAGCAATTTTCCCTTCTCCCACTGTCGCGCCATGATTTTTCTAAAGCACTTTCCTGCATGTAGAGGTTTAAAGCCATCTCAATAGCTATAAGTTTTTCTTCTTCATATAGTTTATATTAACTTTGAAATACTGGAAGAGTTGTTGGTGGAACAATAACATATTAAATTTATATAAAATTTAACTTGACAAAGCATTATATATTAATATTATATATTAAGAAGATACTACATAGATCTTAGAGTTACTCACAAATAACTAACCCACGTAGCCTCTCTCACTGATCAGAACAGAATTTTAAAAGTGATGAAGAAAACATTCTCATGTTACTAAAGGATAAAAAAATATAATGCAGAAAATTACAGTAAAACCTCCCTTCATCCACTACATTAACCAGAAAAATCTACGTACACATTTTTGTTAAGTGAGCCACAATTTCTTCTAAGTATTTCTAGTCTTTGAACAAATGCATTAAATCAATTACAAGTGCTCTTTCTTCTTCAGGAAGATGATTATCTGAACACTTCAGAAAGTTTCAGTGTAACTATTATAACCAAAGGCATCACAGTACAGAAGGCTATTCTGATGGGCTCAGTGCTGCCTTTAGCCAGTTACCTAATCTTTCTGATTCAGTTTCTCCAGCTGCATAAAGACAACTTTTCACTTTCTACAAGGGAGTGATTGGAAGCATACTACTTTGTCGATCAGAATTTGTACAGGAATGCTGTGTACTGCTTAGTCCTTTTTAAGAGGAAAGTGTCGAGGGTCTTTGAGAGTTTTATTTCAAAAAAGTAAGAAATCTGTTCCTCCTTTCACACTGTATTCCCTTCAGGGCATAACATCTAAGGGTATTTTACTCAATTTCCCAACTTGTATCTTTCTTTTTTTTTTTTCCCCTTCACTGATTTTAGCTACAGATACACAAGTCATCATCATTAATGATTATATGTCAAATTAGATTAGGACAAACAAAATAAAGAATAATACGATTTATTCAACCAGCGATAAAAACGACAGTATGAAATTGGACATATTTCAGATTAATGAGGCTTAAAACCATGCAGAAAATAAAGACCAACTGATTAACAGCAGTGCATAACCGTTGAATTTAGCCGCTTAAGTGTGACAAACAAGCTGAAGGATCTTAACTTCAGGGAGAAGTAAAATATGTCATTATTCAAAAGCAAATGAGAGCAACAAGAGGAAGAAATGTACATGTAATAAACTCTTACCCCCTTTGGCTCAGGCACAATCAAGTGAGTACACTTCTTATTCAGGTTCAGCTGGCAGTTCCCACCATAAAAAGTAATCAAAGCCCACAGCGTATTTCGGTCTTCAGATGAAACCTAAGAAGGTAAAGAAGCCTTTTAGCTCTGTGTAACCAGCTGCCCTCTTCTTGAGGAACTTCAGTACAATTCTTGCCATCCTCATTTACAAATCTGGCTAATATACCCACCTATCTCTTTTAAATACCAAAGTATCATGAAAGTCACAGAGGAAAAGAGGTGACAGAAAAAGACTCAATAGGAAAAGACATTAAACAATCATTTTAGCCTGTACAGGGAGGAAGTTCTTTACTTCTTTAACATAGAGCACTAGTATATCACCTTTCACAGTAAGTAAACATTAGTCATCAAGCAAACAGGATTTATTTATTATCTTAAGTGAATTTTTTAACCTTATTAACAAGTAGACCAAATTAACAGCCTACATAAACAAAGGTTTATTTCTAACACTGATGTCCAGCTCTGACAAGAAAGCTATGTGTGTTTAAGTCACAGAGCTGGGCATGAACACAGGCTACTGAAACCACTTCCACTTGATTTACTCACTGGCATCCTTATTAAGCTTCTAGTGCAAAGCACGTATATCAGGTTGTCTGAATATTTTGTGCTAATGCCTAAACAGAAAAATAGGAACAAAGATTTTATACCGTAGTCTTCATTTTAGAATCACAGTGCTAAATACAAGATAAATTACTGACTGAACATTCAGTTTCAAATGCCCATGACTTCATTTTCAGTGGAAAACTATTTCCAGGTAAAAAAAATCTTTTTAAGGTGCTAACACATGCACACAAGAAGTCACATTACAACAGAAATACTGGTATCTCCATTGAAAAGTGAAGCATCACACACACTCTGTACACTGAAACATGGTTCACCTCTTACCTGAGAGAGACAAGCAGTAACTCCAAAAAAGGTCTGACACGATTCTGGAGAGAAGCCATTAACACTGGACAGCAGTTGTCAAGGATGTAAATGAGAGTTTCCGGAGGGACATCAGAAGGAAATAAAGCAATGTGCATAGTACTCTCAAGCTTCATTTTTAAAAGCATGTGATTTGTTTACAATTCAAGTTGCATACAGCAGAAAGAAAAAAAAAGGAAAGAAAGGCATAAAATGGATAAGGACATCTTCGACATTATGACCAATTCTGGTAGTATCACAAACATTCCCAGAACAGCGCCCTCAATTCTATCCTAGGATGCTCAGCTCAGAAAGTAAAGCATACAGGAATTGAGTCTTTATCAGAGCTCTCTTCCATTATCATTGACTGCTTATCTTCTATACTTAGAAGTGAGAATCCAAAGAAAGTTCTGTTACAGTCAGCAGAAGACAAAACAGGATGAATATGGTGTGCAATAAATTCCATAAAATAACGGGGGGTTCTGGGGCTGAAGGCACCTTTTGGAACCTATCCTGCCCTTTCAAATTCTCAAAGACTGGAAAAGTAGAAACATGTTCTCCTAGTACACAACATGGTTATCAAGTCCACAAAAGGTACTGAGCAACAAGCATATAAACACGTATCAAGAAAAATAACAAATCAAACTAAGTACTACAGAGATGATCTGAAAACAGAAGCAAACAGATCAGTATAAGCAAGTATCAGATTTTCTACAGCTATTTTTTTCATACCAAGGTACAAAATAGGACAGAAAGTTAGCCAGGCAACAGATTCTGAGGGAAAAAAATATCCAGGCACCGCTGTGACTGACAAACAGAGAAAGCATCACATTAGGATGTAAAAACAGAAACACAGCCTGAAATTAATGTGAAGTTTTCCACCATACTTTCAACACTCAACAAGATCTCTGACAGCAATGCATATTTGTTTTCAGATGCATCAAAGAGATGGATAAATGAAACAGTATGCAAAAACAGCAACAAGAACTTCTTACAGAGCAAGTAAAAAAGTCTTATGAGAGGAAACTGAAAGAACCAGAACTGATAGGCTTAAGAAGTTAAGACGACATCTTCAAGTCCATAAAAGGCTGCCAAATGAAAAGAGAAGTCATTTGTTCTCCCTGGTCAGAGTGGCTCAAATAAATCAACATGGGGTTATAAAGCAGCAGGTAATGAAGTTAAACTCCAGCAATACATTGCATCACTGCTGTAAGGTGACTGGGAAGAACTATGAAGTAAGTCTCCATTTAGGGGGTGGGGAGGGTCAGGACTCATGAAATAGGAGAGATAATGGTTTGACAGAAGCGACGTGGAAAAAATAGATGGGCTGATGTTATGGCCTCCCTGTCTTTTCCACGCTTTTATATGGTTTTAAAGTACATATATAATTCTTTGGGAAAACAGATTACAAAAACAAATGTACAGTGTGTCACAGAGCAAGTAAATACCAAGACTTCTGTCACTGAACAAAATTATTTTCCTCATGCTACTGACAAGAGGCACAGCAGTAATTAACATTCTGAGACAGAAGAGACAACACACAGAAAACTGACAACTAGGGTACATTAAAACTTAAGATCAGATTTACTGCCATTATCCAGAGTACTTCAAGAAATACAAGTCCAAGGAGCATCCTAAATTTCAGTGTTGCTCAGTATTTCATCTAATGCAGAGATTTAGTACCACACCTTTTAACAGTGCAGTTGTCCACTCTTTGCTTTGGCATCTGCTCCTAGCACACAGAGCAGCAACAGCTCAATACATAACTTCTAAGATGTCCATCAGTTTGACCCCAGCTTGTACTCTCTAAAGAACAGGAGTGAAATACACTGTCTTACAAGTCAGTAGCAGCAGAACAACGTTCTAAGTGGGCCTGAAAAAACAAGAGAGTGATGTGACAGAGCTCACATCTCTTTTCTTCAGCAACAAACATTCAGAAATGCTCTGACTCCCTTTCATCATACATACACAAGACCACAAAAAAAAAAAAAAAACCAACAAAAACAACCTTCCTCATCATTACTGCATTTGCTGCTATCAAGAGAAGTAAGAAAGAAATCACCACCCTCTTTCTGGTATCGTAACTGTAGCTTTTCACACACAGAACTCTCATCTTCTCCTTCAGGAAGGCTGCTTCCACATTCCTTTTTCTGTTCCTTCCTTTTAACTGCAGGATAGTCAGATTTTGTTGACATCAGTTAGTAGTGAACAGAACACCTTGCTTCCTGAAGTCCCCTCTGATGGAAACAACTTTCACAGCAGAATGTTAAAATATATTCATAAGGAAAAGGAAAAATTACTGTGTTTATTCTGCATTAATTTTTTTTATATAGTCAAAGGCCTATCAAGTACCAAATGGGAATGTAAACAAAATCTTTAAGGCTCATCCTAGATCTATTTAACTGTCAAAAGGTATTTCTAGGACTTGCTTCTTTAGTAAATTCAATATATTGAGTATTTCAACACAAATATAAATAAATAAAGGCAAAAAAAGTTGAATCTCAAAGCCTTAACTAAAAAGAACTCCAAACCAATCAACTGGGAAAAAAAAGTTTACTATTAACTACAACATTTTTTCCTTATTGTAGTACCTAAAGCCCTGATGAAAGGCCGGATGCCACAGCAGTAGAAGTCATAAAGAGACTGAAACAGAACAATGTTAAGACTTAACAACCCATTTTAGTGAGCTCTGAATAAAATCCAAAAACACCAGGTTCTAAGGGCTAGAAAGAATAAAAGTAAATGTCCAAGTACACATTTATTGCCGACAGGTGTACAACGCTTTCTTCCATGCAACTCAAGAATACGATCCTCCTGAGACCTGTCGTTTCATTTGGCTGCTCTTATATAACCACAATAAAGACTTCCTAAGCAATTGCCATTCAGGTCTACATTCCCACACTTTTTGCTACAATATAGTTATAGACTGCACCAGTCCGTTTTATCTGTTGATTTCTCTTCTGGGTTTGTAATAAAATCAGCATTTAGAGCATCCTTTTGAAAACGTACGGTTTCAGACAAAAAACCTATTGCCTAATAGTGCAACTTCTCTATGGGAGAGAAGAACACCAGCAATATAATGCTCTATTACACAAGTTTGAAAATATAACTAAATCCAAGTTATTTTACACTTCCTTTTTTCCAACCAGCCCTATACATTACATTGGTGTGATCTAAACTCCCTTCCTGAGAATGATAGGCCGATAAAACACGTCATTTCTGGCACGAAATACAAAAAAAATTCACCAGCCTAGATCACACAACAGCAACTGATTTAATTTGAATATAGAAGTATTTTGGGTTTCACCACGTCATGTTTGGTGCATCATTTACCTTTGGAAGTGAAATCATTAAAGGAAAACTCTCCTTAGATCAGAAGATAGTCCAGAACTACAGCAAATGTTTCATACTAATTTGTGAATTCCATCTGACGTGCTCATTATTACGATCAAAACAGCTTTAAGTACCTCAATAGACCATGTTTTTTATTCTCTTTTCCTTCCACAGCTCACTCCCTGAGCTGAATTCTCCTGGTAGAAGGTACACAAGGCATCTCCAAAACAGCCCAGATGCACAAATAGATGCAAGGGCATCCATTTCGAAATATGAGATATGAAATTTGAATTCTGTATCACTGAAGCACATTAAGACCTGAAATTCCTAATATGAACACCTGGACTCTGGCTTCTACCACCTCTTGTTTTCCATTATGAACACTACCACCTGCTATCCTTCCAAAATGAGATCTCATGCCTGACAGCCTTCCTCCCTAGTCCTGCTGTTCATTGCAATCATCTGCTGGTATCTGTACTGAAATGCAGTCCCTGCTTCAGCTTTTGCATAAACATAATCCCTATTATGAATGGGCTGAGAAAAAAAATGCATGAATTTCATCCTATAATAACAGCCATTCTCATCATTCCTAGGATCCAAAAAAAACCTGAGGAAAACAAATAAAGATGAAACGGTAATAAATAATAAAACAGAATGCACTGTCCACATGCAAGAATACACGCTCCAAGCAAGTTGAGAAACATAAATCTAGCCAACGTAAACCACAACAGTCTGCAAACGACACAGTCAAACTAAGCAATAATAGGACTGTTATCATGACGAGTTAACAAAGCACTATTATTAAGAGTATGGACATGAGGTACTGTGTGTTCATTTCTTCCTTAACTTTGGCTCTTGAAAAGGCCATAAAAATAGGCCATTCCACCGACCCAACAATTGTCCCCTTATGGCATTCCAGCATTTCCCCCAGATCCTCAGTTAATGATCAACGTGAAGCTAAAATGTTTGAGCGATAACAAATTTCCTGCAAGTGCTTATTAAGTGCTTATCCAAAATAGACGAAGGGAGAGGAAAAGTAAAGCAAGACAAAGAAGCTCTAAGCGCACTTTGCTTAACGAGCAAAATATATCCTATTATTTCAAAAATATATGATGTACATACATGTAACAATCTTCATTCACTCAATGCATGTAAAATGCATTTAAGATGTTTCCTACAGCATTTCATCAAATTTTAACTTAAAGGATACGGAAGGAGAGCTCCACAGCGAACAGACAGGATCACCCAGGAAGGCTGAAAAACAAAAATCGTGAGATGGAAAAACCAAACTCACACTGCATGAGTGAAGTGCAGGTTAGCGACCAACTTTGTAGTGTATCTAGTTTCAATAGCCATCTCTCAGCTTTAAAGTTTAAGTGTTAAAGCTTTAAAGTTTAAATGTTTCACAGATGCTTTACTTAGGGCTTTACAAAAAAAATGTTCTGACTGATTTGTAAGTTAATAGAGAAAGTTCTCAAAGATGATACAGCAATATGGGAATAAGACTCCTTTGTCTTTTAATTCCATTGTTCTTTGAATGCTATTTACAGTATTTACTCATGCACGCAGATCTAAAATATCAATTCTCTACCTTACATTTTAACCAAGGAGTCAGGAACCATAACCTTACACAGAAAGGGGTTTATATACACATAATAATGCTGGCTGCTAAACACAGGTGATAGACCCTAACCAATGGTACGCAGCAACAGAATAGCTCAAAGAGAGAGAAGGAAATGGAGAATAGAGGCCATGTAGGACAGTGGTCCGATAC
>JAOWBP010002978.1:5382888-5393281 GCA_028571105.1 Tragopan temminckii
GGAGTCGCCGCTCCGCCGCCGCCGCCACCGGGGCGGGTGCGGGGCCGGGGGGCTGCCGTCAGCCCGCGGCTGCTGACGCACGGCTGTTCCTCCCGGGAATGAAGACCCCGGCGAAGGGCAGCGCGGAGCGGCGAGGGGCGGCCGGGGGCTCTGCGCGCTCGCGGTAGCACCGAGCACCGAGGAGTCCCGGTGCCCAGCGCGGCGGCATGGACCGCCAGCTCAACATCAGCTGCCTCGGCGGTGCGACGCCGGATGCCAGTAACCGGAGCGGGTCATCTAGCGGGCTGGAGGGCGGCAGGGCGCAGCTCTCGGTCTTCAGCGTGCTCGTCCTCACCCTCCTGGCCATGCTGGTGGTGGCCACTTTCCTGTGGAACGGCTTGGTCCTGGCCACCATCTTCCGTGTGCGCACGTTTCATCGGGTGCCCCACAACCTGGTGGCATCCATGGCCATCTCCGACGTGATGGTGGCGGCCCTCGTCATGCCCCTGAGCTTGGTGCATGAGTTATCGGGGCGGCGGTGGCGGCTGGGTCGCTCGCTGTGTCAGGTGTGGATCTCCTTCGACGTTCTGTGCTGCACTGCCAGCATCTGGAATGTCACTGCCATCGCCCTCGACCGCTACTGGTCCATCACCCGGCACCTGGAGTACACGCTGCGCACCCGGCGCCGAATCTCCAACATCATGATCGTGCTCACCTGGGTGCTCTCCGCCTTCATCTCCCTGGCCCCGCTGCTCTTTGGCTGGGGAGAGACTTACTCAGAGCACAGTGAGGAGTGCCAAGTAAGCCAGGAGCCTTCCTACACCATCTTCTCCACCTTCGGGGCCTTCTACCTGCCCCTGTGTGTGGTGCTGTTTGTCTACTGGAAGATCTACAGGGCGGCCAAGTTTCGCATCGGATCTCGGAAGAACAACTCCATCACCCCCGTCTCACCAGAAGCCCTGGAGGTAGGTCACCTGGCTTGCATTTTGCTCTAGGGAGCTCTTAGGTGCAACAGGGCTGAGCTGCACCCAGGGTGTGAAGGAATGGGATCCCAGCACAGCTGGGAGGATCAGCTGGTGAGGAAATGGGATTTGAGGAGAGTCTGGATGTACCCACGCAAAACATGTTTGCAAATCCTTCCTGGGTTGTGTCAGTTGATCCTGAGAATGGTGATTGTGCACTGTAAAGGTTTCTTGAGGGGAAAGAAGAAGAAGTATTTTAACTGTCCCACCTTCCTTATTAAGAACTCTTGATGTGTTTGGAGAAAGCAAGACTTGTGTGCATGCATGTGGTTGTGTGCCTCTTTTGCTGATCCGATCATAAGCAGGGAAATAATCTTCTTGTGACATGTGAGCAATTCTATGCACACATATGTCCCTATTGGCTCAGGTCACCCACAAGAGGGTCACAGCCCCAGCCTCACTCCAACCTGAGCGTGACGTAGATGGCTTGCATTTCCCCGTGCCTTGTCTGCATACCCACTGTGCAGGATCAGCCGGCCGAGACTCATACAGCGTGACTTGTGTTTGTCTTTGGCAGATAAAGGAAGCTGCCCAGCAGCCACAGATGGTCTTCACTGTCCGGCACGCCACGGTTACGTTCCAGACAGACGGAGACACATGGAGAGAGCAGAAGGAGAGGAGAGCTGCCCTCATGGTGGGCATCCTCATTGGAGTCTTCGTGCTCTGCTGGATTCCCTTCTTCATCACGGAGCTCATCAGCCCACTCTGCTCATGCGACATCCCACCCATTTGGAAGAGTATTTTTCTATGGCTAGGCTATTCCAATTCCTTTTTTAATCCCCTCATTTACACTGCTTTCAACAAAAACTACAACAATGCCTTCCGGAACCTATTCTTTAGACAGCACTGAGCAAGAGAAGCTTTCTCTGCCCCAGGAGGCTATTTTCAGCCCTCAGTGGAACCTAACAAACTCCTGAGGAAGCTGAGAACCACAAACACTGCGGTGATGCTAAGGATGCGTCCCCATGGGTACGTCCCAGCAATCATCCCCGTTCCTATGCAGTTGCTATTTTTCATGAAGCAGCATGCGAAGGTTTCTCTGGCCAGCAGCGAAGAGTTCTGCCTCCAGTGCCCCACTGCTTTCCTCCTCTCTTCACAGTGATGCTCTTGGGACATTGAGGTGCAGTAATGGTGCGGTGATGGCTTCTGGCAAAGGTTCCTATTTGAAACTCTGGTGTGGCCCACTGCTGGTCTCCTGGAGCATTAATCAGCTTTGTCCCACGTGCAAAGCTGGGAGCCTTCAGCATCAGGACAGTTGATGACTATGATGGAACTTGATGTTCCTGGCTTGGTTGAACAGACTGTTACAGCTTTCACTGGTAGAGATTGTTGAGTGTTTGTATTTGAGAGATAATGTCCTCGTTAAAGGGTTAAAAGCAGAGTCCCAACTACAATGCCCTTTTTCACATCAACAACAGATTGTGCTATTTGCTATTCTGTTCCACGTAGCAGGTTTTTTAAAAAAATATTTATTGTGAAAGCTTAGTGCATGGTATACACTGGAATGAGAAATAATGCATGGGAAATCCACCTGTCTCATTGCCTAACTGATAAGCATCTGCTTCAGACTTTTACTTTCCAAAACCCCAGGCCTTCCTGGGCTGTGAATGTTAAACTGTGTCCGTGTTTGCCATTCTAAATCACCGATGTATTTTGAGCAGATGTGGGGCAGGTTTCCTGTCGTTGCAAGGGATACAAGGTGTGTATATCAGATTTCCCATCATTGTGGAGCTGTGTATTTGTATTTATGAGTGTGATTCAGGTTCACTTGAGTCAAAGCAAAGACCCCATTTAATTTCCATGGACACTGGACTGCAGACACGAGGCAGTTAATGATGGGTGCAGTTTCATTCTGAAAGCAGAACCAACCCATAGATGTGCTCTGCTGTGAGGCCCAGACTTGAATAATTCTTTTATCCCTTTACAGCGATTCTGTCTGGTTGCTCTGTGGCCTCCCTGCCTTCCCTTGTTGCCCACACTGGTGTTGACATTTCACTTCTAGAATTAGAATTACGCACTTTGTACTGTGCTGCTGAAAGACTGACAGGCCTCCTGATAAAGAACAGCATTATTTTTAACCATCACTTCTTTAGGGGCAGCCGCTGAAATCAGATTGGAACTGGAATGACATGATTTGGTGTCAGATCTTTCAAGAAGAAGAGATAAAAGGGAAAAATGTCTATAAATCATGGGAAAGTTCCCTGGTGATGGATAGGATTAGTTCTTATCCTTAGTGGATCATGAGACATCAGAAGTTAAAATTGTCACTGGTCCTTTAAACCAGTCAAAAATCCTGTTAGAATTGTTAAAAAATTTTCATATCTTGAGACAGTTACAAATGGAAGCAGAGCTCAAGGTGCTACCAAGCCTTGCAGCCCTTTCAGGGCCAAACATCCATCAGGAGTGACACAGATGCAGCTGATCTGCTTCCAAGCAAGAGGAGAGATAAGGTGGCCCTTGAGATCTTTTTCAACACTACTTTATAAAAGTCTGTTCAAAACATTAGGTAAAACCTTACCCTCACTGAAGGCAGTGGACAACTTCTCAGTGAATTCAAGTGAATTGGAGTTTTACCCAGTGTCTTGTCTTGTAAAACCATAGCTTTAGTGTTAATTAATTCAAGAAGATGGGGAGAATGGGAACAATCTTCTAATTCCCTGAAATAGTCCTTGCTCTGCACTAAGCAGGGACTAACCTCCCTACAGCTAGTAAAAGACTATTTCGTTTCTTCATTATGTGAGGTAAGGCAGTGATCTCTCTGGTGTATCAGAAATTGTGATAAACTCTTGAGCTGCTTTTCTTGTGAAGGTATAAAAGTTGCACTGCTTTCTCTGGACAGCTCATCATCAATGCAGAGTTGCACTTCTGGGGAACTTAAGTGCTTTTGTTGTGTGAAGGGCTGTTCATCCAGAAATGAGCTGGAAAAATACTTCCTTATCCAACCATATTCAGCAGAGGTATTGGGAGCTACACAGTCATTTTTGGCAAAGCCTGTAAGCAGAAGATGGACTGTTTGCTTTGTCTGAACAACACTCCTCCAAAATACAATCCATACACTTCTAAAACTATCACAGGATCATAGAATCGATTGAGTTGGAAGTGACCCTTAAGGCCATCTAATCCAACTGCCTGCAATGAACAGGGACACCTACAGCTCCATCAGATGCTCAGAGCCCCATCCAGCCTGACCTTGAATGTCTCCAAGGACGGGGCATCCACCACCTCTATGGGCAGCCTGTGCCAGTGCTTCACTACCCTTATTGTAAAAATCTTCTGCCTTATATCCAGTCTAAATCTGTTCTCTATTTGTTTGAAACCATTTCCCCTTGTTCTATCACCACAGACCCTTCTAAAGAGTCTTTCCCCTTCTTTCTTACAGCCCCTTTAGATACTGACAGGCCGCTCTCAGGTCTCCCCACAGCCTTCTCTCCTCCAGGCTGCACAGCCCCAGCTCTCTCAGCCTGTCCTTGTAGGAGAGGTGCTCCATCCCTTGGGTCATTTCTGTGGCCCTCCTCTGGTTATGTTCCAACAGGTCCATGTATCTCCTGTGCTGAGGACTCCGCATCTGGACGCAGTACCCCAAGTGAAGCATGTCAGATCTTCCTTAGGTCTGAAACACAAGAAATAACTTTTGAGCTAAATACTGTCAGGCAAACATTACTCCAAATATATGATGCTAAATGATTAGATGTCAGTGTCTCTGGTATCTTCCTGCTTATGTCACTTTTTTAATTGTTAGGCCACCATGGCAACAATTTCAGCAGAGAAGCACGGACTGTTTGGGAAGTTGGACGTTATCCCACTGTTTTAACAAAAACCATCATGTTTACACAACCTCATGTCTGGGCTGTGTCCGTCCCCATTTTAATTTGTTATTGGATGAGTAGTACAGACTCTTTGTCATTCTTGCAGTGGGATTCTTGCATTGGCCATAGAATAAACTGCACATTCAGCTTTATACCACATGTAAGTAGACAAAACTGAGATCAGTGGGAAAGACACCTACCTCTGCTGCAGCTCGGTGTCTGGGATGAAGCTCTCCTTTGTTATACCCTGTGTTTATTCATGCTATGCCTTAAGTGCTGATGAGAAGACAGATGAGAATTATAAAATGACACTAAACATTTCTAAGTTGTCCATAGTTATGGGTAGTCCAATGTCCTGGTGCAAACTGCATCCACATCTATGTGACAACCCACATCCCATACAATCCTTACTGATCTTCTGCAAATAGCAGCTTCCAGCTGGTCCTGAGTCTTGTTCCTCTGATTCTGCACATAATTAGTGGCTCCATAATGGGCCAATTCCTACAGCTTGAGGCTTAAGACCATCGGCTTTTCTTCTAAATACCATTCCTGCATTGTAATGTGATAACACAAGAAAAATATCAGTATTTCAGAGACTGTGCTGAAGATTCACATCAAAACATGCGGCTGTGATCAGAGCATGTGAAGGAGCATAAAGAAGCCTTGACTTCTGATCCCAGCTCTGAGGCTTTTCACAAAAAGCTATTCAGATACATGTGCTGAGCAGGCTCCTGGGGACCCAGACCGTGTTTAAAGACATACATAACCCCAGCTTCAAAGGATGTGTCTTGTATCTTCTCGTTCCCATTTATTAAACAGAGTCAGTGATGTGAAGAGATCTACCTTGCTGCGGGTTTGTGGGGATTAATTAGTAAATGTTTATCATGTACCGGGATGTGGAACACTCTGCTTTGAATGCCAAGCTGCATTAAAAATTGGGCTCCTATTTAATTTCTCAGAAGAACTTTATTACTCATTATTATTGATTTTCCTATGCAATTTTAATAGCTGTATAATACTTCCAGAAAAGATTTAACTAACCTTCTACACCTCCGATTAACTCATTTCCCTCCTTGTGCCCTAACAGCTCGACAAACATCTGCATGGAGCTGTTGGATGCAGCAGCCATGCAGTGCTGTGTGCTGCCTGCTCAACGTGCCTCTGGTCAAGGTCCAGGGAGCAGCAGCTCTCCAGGCAGCTTGCTGCCCCATTTCTGGGTATTTTAGGGAAAGGACATAAAAGAACTCCATTGAGTTAAATGGCAGTTGGCTGAGCACCTTCCTGCTGTGCTCCTCAATGAAGGCAGGCGCTCAGGTGACGTCGGGATGCGCACCGATCCCACACAGCCAGGTGAATTCACTTTCCATTAACTCACCTGGATTCTTCCTAAAGATTACCTCTCAGAGCTGCAGCCTTTAAACTGGTGCTGACAGCTCAAACCGGTGGGTTCACGGAAGTAAAGTTGTGGATAATTAAGGAAATGTCAGCTGACAAAGGTAATTAATGGCTATTAGTTCCAGCAGTCACTGAGGTGAGGTGCAACTGACAAAGTGTCAAAGTGATTGTTGTAAAGTAGTGATTTGGGCTGCTTTGTGCATGATGGGCACGTCACCATCTTCCCCTCGTATCCGTTACTGAACCCACAGAACAGACAGCAAACACACAGGGATCACAGCATGGGTGCTACAAATGCTCCATGTGGAGCAGTAGGGTGAAACACCTCTGGCAAAATCTATGTCCCCACTGCAATATGCTGAACATCACCAACCTGCCAGAATAGGCCTTGACTTTAAAGGATGTGGCCAAAGAGATATTTAAATTGCTGTTATTTTCACTAACACCTGAGTGCAGAGGACTGGATGAGAGCTGAAGTTGTGCCAGTGCTTTAAAAGGGCAGATGGAGAGAGCCACATATTCATAAGGCTAATACTGTTATTGATTTACAGCTGGAAATTGATCCTTGGCAAAAATGTGGAATAGCTGATAAAGGACTCAATGAATAAAAAATTACAGGAAATAAATATAATTAAAATAAATCACGTTGATGTCTTTCTTTGACTGCAACATGTGGTTCATTGCAAATGGTGATATTAAGTATTCACCCCTTGGTAATGAACCTGGCTTGGTGACACTCAATACTTCCATGAAAAAGTGAAGAAGAAATCAATGTGTGGTTCAAACCGCCCAATATTTGCTAATTGCTCATAGATTGGAAAAGGTGTAAATATGACCTCACTGGTACGGGAAAATGAGGGTGCAAGTAGGCCAGGGACAGTACAGAAGGAGCTGAACAGGTTGATCTATTCAGAACATATAGATGTATTTACTGCCTGTGCATGGTCTGCATCCAGAAACGGATTTTAAGCTGACCGCTGCAGGGGAGGCTGCAATTTCAGTTCATTGGATCTCACTGCTTCTCCTGCATGCAGCCAGAATCAGCTGTGCAGCCTCAGTGCAACTTCCCATGCTGAGCAAGTCCAAGGCTTCCCCCAGCCTTGGACCCCAAAAGCGAGACAGATGGGCCCTTTCTCCACATCCCCCAGGAACCACTGTAGTTCCTCAGCCTGACCAGCACCTCCATCAGTGGGAGAAGCAGCTCTGCAATGCCCGCGTGAGGCTGGGAGCAGCTCCGAGAGATTTGCTCTGGAAATGAAGGGAAACATTCCTCTATCTGCTGCACTCCTGACTGCAGGATAACAATTCCCCAGCCCCTTTGTTGGAGATGGAATGTTTACTGCATCACTTGGGAATACATCCTGCCCAGTCCCTGAGCTGGCTGCGGAAGGTGGAAATCTCTATCATCAAAGTAACCTGCTGGTCAGAGGGTTGGGAGGGGAAGGAAGAAGAGAAGCTCTGGACATCAGTGAGCCCTTCGCACATGGACCGTCTGGAACAAACAGAGCTATTTCCACCCCAGAAGAGCTTGCAGCACATAGACTTTCATGAAAATTAATATAATCACCCCATGATGCCCTCATGGAGCCTTCTATCCTGCTCTATAGCTTCCCCATGCTCCGTGCCAGCCAGTCTTAAAGGGGAAAAACAGAGCCCTGCACCAAACTGATGGTCACGTCGTGCCACGCTTTAGATGCAGACCTGCTTTCAAAGGTGGGGAGAACAATTGTGATGCAATGCCAGTTTCAGATCTTCCAGTGAGCACAGAGCATATGGAGCCCCTCACGCGGTGTCAGGAGGTGCAGGGCTGTAATTTTTCTCTCTCCTCAGCTGCTCACCCACTGCCAAAGACTGCAGGTGCATTAAGGCAGGGTGCTCGTGCTTGGGGTGAATATTAAACAGACAGGAGGAGAGCAGCAGATGTGAAGTGCGAGGCAGCCCTGGCACAGGGGATTGTTCAATATCTAGAATGGGAGCGGAGAAGGAAACTGCAAGTTTGCAGTGTAAAATGATTCAGATTTTTGGAGGGTTTTTAAGAGGAGACAGAGGCAGCACATAGCCACGCTGCTCTGCTTCCTGCTGTTTAGCAGCACAGATGTTGGCTTTAAGGGCAATTCATGGCACGTTACCCTGGCTGATGCCTTTGGGCTACTTCATACGGTGTTAATAGTGGCCAACCAAAATGAAAGTCAGGGCTATTTCTTATTGAAGTGAACATTTAGACCTTCAGACAAGGTTATAAACAGCACAAACCCTTGAAATTCCTTCGGAGACCCCAGCATGGTTGGTATTTGAATGCAGAACACAGCAAATAACTCTTGAACAAAACCTATTTGACAGCAGATCCACCGCTGCTTCTCAGACCAGCTCCCACCCTCTGTGCTGTCGCTGTATTTCCACCTGTCTCCAAGGCAGCAGTTACCCACCTGCAGGGAGCCTGTTTCTTCTAGGAACAAAATGAAATATCTCATCTGCACCTCAGCTAGCACTGCTGTGGCATTTGTTCCTTTTGGGACACCCTCACAGAGAGGCTCGCACCTCCTGTGGTAGTGTATAGGGATGACATGGCAAGGTTTTGGGAGTGGGGAGCTGCCCCAGATGAGAGACAGCTCCAGATGTCCCAGAAGGGACCCAGTGCTGGGCAGAACTGAGACATGGAGGGGCAGACTGTTCCCCTGCACCCTTGGGCACCATACAAAACAGATCTCTATGTGCAGCCATGGAGGAGCCCATGGTGCAGCAGTGAAGGAGGTACAGCCCATGGAGATCCCTCATAGGAGCAGGACTCTGGCTGGAGCTGCAGCCCATAGAGAGGGGCTGCTGTGGGGCAGGAGGGTTGGGGAGCTGCCGCTCATGGAGACTCATGGAGCAGTTCCTGAAGGATGGGAACCATAGGACAGTCCCATGTTGGAGCAGTTCCTCTGTGCCCAGCTCAGCTCAGTGAGGTCAGGAGCTGAGTGCTCTCAGATCTGCTGGAGGTGGCAGCGCAGGGCAAGGAGAGACTGATTAGTTTTAATTTCCTCCCAAAGAGCAATATCTCCTTTATTGTTCCCTTGGTCCCGTGGTCCTTGGAGACAGCAAGATATTTAGGCTTCTTTTATCTGAAAGGTAATGAAGCACCCCAATAACCTGATGACCCACGCCTCAGCACTGAGGCTGAAAGCAAAGTGCACTCTGCCCTTCAACAAGTATGCTGTAGCTGTGTGGGATGCTGAGAAATGAGCAGTGTGTCCAAGGTGCTTAGCACTTGTATGCTTGGCTTTGTGCAAATACTTTCCTTTTTTCCTCTCTACTACTCTTAAAGCAGCCCTCTGAACCACATCAGACCCACTGGCTTAAGCAGACAGCACTGTATGTCTGAATACACCCAAGAAAGTGTCCTTTCTGGGCACAGTGATCAGCCCACGTGCACCAGAAAACATCACCCCAAGTGCATAATTTTCCTACAAAACATACATTGCACAAATGGATACACACTTTGTTTTGTTTTGTTTTTCTTTCTCCTGTCTAGGAAAACTCTTTGTGTATGAAGGACAAAAATCTCTCTCAGTATAAAAAGCCTCTCTCTGATCAAGGATAAAAGGAAAGGCGAGCCAAAGGGAAGCTGATTTTCACTCAGGAACATTCTGTTAGCTTGTTGCATTTATCTGTTGCATAAATTGATGTGATTTATAGAGATAAAACATTTCATGAACTTTTTCCAGAGGTGATTAGCAAAAAGTTTTGGCAATTGCTGTGATCACTCAGAACAAAATGCTCTTCATTATGCACAAAGGGCTGATGCTGTAGATAGGCTGCTATAGACAGCTCAGAAACAAGACCAGAAGGTGAAGAGCATGGCCATCACCGAGCGGTATTTTCTGGAGCATCTTGTTGCCTAACTCTCCATTCAAAAGGAGTGAGGTATTGTTAAGAATAGAAGTTTTTGCCCTGAATATGAAAGAAGCCTACAGACACCTGCTCACATTTAAACATTAAATATGAAGACTTTTATAGTGAAGGGAGATTAATTTCACCCGGGGTACAAATTAATTTATAACCCAGAGAAGTACAGAAAATTGATTTACATTTTTTTTTTCTCTTTGATGACTGGACAAATCTAGGAGTCTGGTAGAGTTTCTCCCCATTTTCTTCTCTCTTTCAGTTCTTTTCTCACACATTAAAAAAGGAGAGATGTAGAAGGTCAGTTTT
>JAOWBP010002978.1:5393381-5405862 GCA_028571105.1 Tragopan temminckii
AACCCAGAGAAGTACAGAAAATTGATTTACATTTTTTTTTCTCTTTGATGACTGGACAAATCTAGGAGTCTGGTAGAGTTTCTCCCCATTTTCTTCTCTCTTTCGGTTCTTTTCTCACACATTAAAAAAGGAGAGATGTAGAAGGTCAGTTTTGGCCCATGGGCCAAAGAAACAATTGGTGCGTGGGCTGTGAAAAACAATTTATGCCACTGTACCGTGGTTGCTGACCATGTGTGAACCTGGCTTTTCTTTCTCTGAGGCTTCTCAGACTTCCAAAGAAACTTGTCCTCCTCAAATGGGCCACGTCTCCAAATCATGCAGCTGGCAACATCTGTCACCACAGTTGTGTTGTGGAAGTAATAGCAGCCACTACAGCAGCTTGTGGTACCCAGGGCTATCCTTTACCACTGTTTAACCCTTCTGGCTTCCATGTGTGGTTTTATTTTAGGAAAATATTTTAACTGCTGTGCTTTGAGTCTTAGGTTCTGTGGTCACAGCTTGGACTGGTCTTACTGGAATGTTCAATGATGTCACCAAAATTCAGATGCTCACTTCTGCAGCTATGTTGCTGAGCTGACATTAGGAGCTCATGGCCTTCCAGTTGTTTTGGTAATTTACTTCTTATTATAACACCAGTCATTTTGCACAGTTAAGGTATAAGCCCTAGTAGACCGTGATTTCTGGCATTACACCCAACCTCTTTAAAATGTGGATGCAGCATTTGTCACTGTTCAATCCACTGAGGCCTGAGCTGTTTTGTAAGGAGTGAATATATATGTGCATATATACAGTGATAAGTATGTATCACATATACTGTAAACTGACCAGGAGAACCACTAAGGCGGGAGTGAAGATGGCAGCCATACCCTATCCTCTCTGTGTCACCTTAGCTTTCACAATTCAGAGGGATTCTGGACGAGACCTCCATCGATCCTCTTTCAATGGGATGATCCAGTAAAGGTCCCTGTTTGCTATCTGCAGACTCACTGCTTTTCGTAGTAGTCCATATGCTCTCAAATGCAATTGAATTGTAGAACCACTGAATGGTTTGGGTAGGAATGGACCTTGAAGCTCATCCAGTTCCACCCCCTGCAATGGGCAGGGACACTTCTCATCAAACCAGGTTGCTCACAGCCCCATCCAGGCTGGCCTTGAGCACATCCAGGGATGGGGCATCCATAGGCAGCTTGTGCCAGTGCCTCATCTCCCCTTGATGGTGGGCATCTTGTTTGAGCAACTGGCTAAATAACAAAGCATCTTTAGTGTTTCACATTCTATTCTGAGCAAAGAGGCCAATCCTTGCTAAAACAAGTCATTTGCAAAGCTGAATTCTTCATTTCCTGTTCTGTAACCTGTGGAATTCACTCTGATTTTCAGTGGCTCCTCACTACAGAGCTAGAATTGGTTGGTTTTAGTCTAATCCTGTTGAAAATACCTGAATTAAAGTTTTGTTTGTAGTTGTGTTTATTTGTGTTGTTTTGTTTTTTTTAAAGTCTTCAGTGTTAGACTAACAGGACTGAAAATCTTGCAGGGACAAGCAAGTCATTTTGACTGCAATATGACAGATAACTTTATTTATTCATATTCATACCCTATACTGCAATTAAATCTATTGTTCCAATGTCTGATTGTGTGTGGGAACTAGGGATATGACTTCCAGTCTTCCTGGAATTAATGAAAACTATTTTTTTTAATAGAGTGAAAATGTTTATTGTCTCCTTTTTGTTATTGCCTTCAGGGATCATCTGGAGAATTCTTGTAGCTGCATGTCTCACAAGTATTTAAAGGAGAAAAAGATACAAAAGCCTCTTTTTTCCCTTCTTTTCATTCCTTCAGAAAAAAAAAATAGCACAAGTTACGTGGAAGCTGTTTGGTGGTGTGTGGGTGCATTATGTGAATGTCAAACTCATCACGGGGAAGCTAATGAAGAGAGAAGAGTTCTGCTTACAACTTAAACATCTCTTCCAGTTGGTCATTTGATTGGCATTTCTGGGAAAAGCCAAGCTTCATGGCCTCTTTGCCAGCAGTTTTTTGGGTCTTGTGACACATCAGTGCTGCTGCTTGAAGGGACAGATAACTCCGATAGCCAGGAAGAACACCAAGCACATCCCAGGCATGAGAAAGCACTCTGTAAGATGAGCTTTATGCAATCAAAACCATTTATTTAAAAATTGTTCAAGCATTAATTATGGGTTGTTTTTTCTTTTTCTTTTTCGGCTGTGTGGGAGCACAGCAGGACTTTCTCATTTAGCCAGAGATCCCGGTGGTCAAATGCTTTCCTGGATTTGGAGCAAGTTTGCTAAGACAGTGTGGAATGGAAGGTTTAGTAGAACAACATCACTGAACAATGGGAAAACAAATGTTTTTTTAACAGGTGACACAATGGGTCTTTGGCTACTGGCCATTCTTTGTGAGAACTTAAATGTCCAAAGGCAAAAGTATTGATGCTTTTTCAAGTGATGGCTCCTGTGGTTTCAACAGGAAATCATTCTTTTGCTGTGGAGAACTAGAGTAAATACAAGATTGACAACTGCAGCTGTTACACACATTTTTGAGTTTGGAGGTAATGGAGCTGCTTGAAGTTCCAAGAACTTGCAGTCCTCTGTCAGAAGTGTTCATCCTGAAAATACTCAAGAGCTTACTCCTTTCTGCCCTCCATAGACAGTGCAAATAAGGCTCACGTGTAACATCGATTCCTGTCAATTCTTCTATTGGCATCAAGGTTCACATGAACCCTTCTTTTCCGTTCCATCCATCACCCTCATCCCTCCCAAAGACCTGTCATCTCTGCTGCACTGAGCCCTGAAGAAGACAGAAGACAGCATGGATGTTGCCTTTAATCTGCGTACATTCACCATCTCATTTACTCTTTCACTTCTTGTCGTACAATCCTGCCTGCAAAAGGGCTGTGATGCCAGCTGGGGCATCTTGGTGCTCCTATGATGCAGGTATGAAAGGATTTACGAGAGGTGCATGCTGAGAAGAGAGTAGGAGGGTGGAAACCTCTTGTGCTCAGACGTTTCTGTATCTTTTTTATCTTTTTTTTCTCCTACTCCACAGGCTGTTCTGGGGTCATCACTCTGCATGTTGTTCTGTGTACTCTTTTTGAACCTACTTACCTGAAACGCCTTCAAAAGTGAAAAAAGAAGAGTGAGCTGGAATAGAAAAGGGATCAGTGAAGGTTGCCAAGGACTTGTCCTAGAGGCATGATTCGATGAGAACACGTGGGAGTTGGTCTGTGTGCATCCAAGACTCAGGGACAGTGGGCAAACGCCAGTTTATGGGATGAAAATCTCCATGGGCGGATGGCCCGGCCTGGTCACTCACCCACCCACCCACAGACAGGTGGCCCTGCCATATGATCACAGCAAATGGTAGAAAACCGGTGAGATCCTCGATGCGGTGCTGTAGTGGTCTCCCTTGGAATCAGCTCCTGGCTGCAAACCCCAAAAGGCTCTGACACAAGAAGATGAGAAACTGTAGACAGAGCTGTCGGAACGGTTCACTGGTTTCTGAGGCTAAATGAGTAGAAACGAAAACGTAAGCAGTGGTAGCAGGAACACTAGGAAATTGCTATGAGCCCACTTATTAGATTTTCAAATAACAACAAAGCAAATACAGAATTCGGATGGATTTGAACAGTTACGCTTTTATTTTCAAAGCATCCTAAAAAGGAAACAGATACATTTCTTGAATTCCTCCAAAATCTCTAAATTTCTATAGGTACTCTCTTGTGGACAGTCTGATGATAAGGATCCTCCTCCACAGGGACCAAAATAAAGTAGTATCACATAAGAAAAAGCCAAGGTTTGCTAGGCTGGTTAATTGTGGAAAGAGATAACCAAGCACTTTACCCTTACATGAGGCAAATCTCTGTTTTTTCTAAGATTCAGATCATGACGGGTGTAAGGGCTGAGAATAGTGAAGGAGAGGTAAGGATGAATCCTACAGAAATTATAATAAGAGGGGAAGCTGTGACTTGATCTCAGAAGTCACTTAGAGACTGAAGATTGTTTCT
This sequence comes from Tragopan temminckii, assembly GCA_028571105.1. Classification (NCBI taxonomy): domain Eukaryota; kingdom Metazoa; phylum Chordata; class Aves; order Galliformes; family Phasianidae; genus Tragopan; species Tragopan temminckii. Next base: position 5,397,400 of record JAOWBP010002978.1, read on the forward strand.
TCAGCTTCAGCTTGAGTTTGCATTTGAGTTCTTTTAAATACCAGTGGCTTTGATGCTCATTCTTCCTCATGCTTAAAAATTACAGTCCTGAAGACTGAATCAGTGAGATGCTCACATTAACATTAATGCAGCCTTGGACTCCTAACCTGCTAATGAAAATAAACCTGCAATAAACCACTTGCTTGATCCTGCTGCCTGATGATAAGCTGTGAGAATACTACAGTGAGGCATTACAGTATTCAAAAGGGCTCACAGGCTTCTCAATGCAGGCAAAAATGAGAAGCCTGCATTGCACTGGTGTTTGGATTTGAACAGTGCTTGAGCTGTTGAATAGAAGTATTGAAGACCTGCAGATGCTAGGGTCTTACATACCCCAGACATGTAATGCCAGGGCCCAGAGTAGACCCTTAGTGATCCACAAACTGTTCATCATCTTAGTGGGAATGTTACAGAGGTGATCAATCCTAACCTAAAACCCAAATGCCAGAATTTAGATTGCTGCTACCATTTGGCTCTAATTAAGAAAATGATCTAAAATAATAAAAATAATAAAAAAACCCTAAGAAGTCTGAGAGTGCTTCTTGCTGAGTAGGAGCCAAGGAGATTTGTTTACAGCTCTCTTTCCACTTAGACCAATTAATCACTATGCCTTGGCTGCTCTCCCCATAAATCACTCGAAAGGATGCCTGTCGGGATGCATTAAGCTACACCTCTGTGGTAGTCAGCCACTGTCTAGATTGCAGATGGAAACTGGCATATTAGCTCAATAGTTGACTTAGAAAAATAGAAACCATCCACTAATGTAACAGGACCACTTTTTTCCCCTGTAATTACCTCCTGATACTTGAATGGAGTCTATGAATGTATCTGAGATGCTCCTGGAGCTCCATAGTGCTGAGCCATTCTCAGCACTATGGATATCCTCTCCTGCTGCAATGGCCATGTCCCAGCCATGCCAGTCAGAGATCCACAGGGTTTGAACCAGTAAAAGGTCTGGTTACCTCAAGTGACCCTTATGACCTTCACGTAAGAGGGGCTGTGAATAAATAAAGGCCTTCAGAAGGCAGCTAAAGATAAAATAATAAAGAGGACGTTTGGAAGAAAGGAATAATTTCTAGACATTATACTTTGAGGTCTGTAACCATAGTTATTCTCCACTGCTGGCCCACACCTTGATGATGGACCTGCCCAGTTGCTTGGGATGTGCCGGGGAATGTGGCTGGTGGCTTCATCTCGCCTGCAGGGAGAGTCTAGAAGGCTGGCAGAAGTTGTTGCTCTGTCAGAAGAGAGAAGAAGATGGTATGTATCTCTTATTCACTGCTTATTAGATAAATTACAAATGCTTAAAAAAAAACAACATAAGCCACACTTGGAAGTTTATCTGAGAGCAAGAAAGTATTTTGATCTGAAATAATTCATTTTGTTTAAAGGAGAAATAAAATTAAGATGAACGTGCGCTATATTCCCAAATCTTCCTTGAAAAAGCATGAGCTTTACAGATACACAAGGCTACCTGGAAATATCCAGCAGCAATCTCTTATGTCATTATCACACAAAAAATTGGTCCAGGTGGAGACCTCTAATTACCTTTAAAAATAATAAAGTGCCTAGAAAATTATTTCACTGCATTTTCCGTTGCATTTTCCCTTATTCTTAAGGCATGAAATGATCACTGTAGCTCTTAGCTTGCACTTAAGAAGCACTGATGAAAATTGACACATCAGATATTGAAAAGTTTCTCATTTTTACTTTATCTCTGCAAAAGGATCACTTACTTCAGTTAAGCAATGAGTTATTTTCTGAACAATATTTCCATGACTGTTTTCCTGTTCCAGTGTGAACTGGTAGAAGCAAGAAAGGAGCTCTCCCATTAGGAGATCCATCGACTCAGGAGCACTGCCTGCACTATCCCTCTGAGTACAACAGGTGAGCTGTGCTTTTCCTCCAAACCAGTGCACTTGCTTTTTGAGATCCATTCGGATTTCAAAACCCATCTCAGAAAAACCATAGACTGAATGATTTTCTGGAGTATGGTTTAGTTGTCTTTTCCTTAAAGTAATACTTATTAATGAAAAACATTTCTTCTTTCTCAAATAGCCAAGACATTTATGGAACACCAAGATTACTCACGTGAGCCACCTAAGATAGACTGCTAGTCTGGATCATCCAAAGTTGGGCAGTTGAGTTGACACCACTTAGAGAGGCTCGTGAGCACACAGCCAGGCTTAGTAACAGTTTGCAACAATACTGGAGTTAAGACGCATTGCAAGACCTCACTTTTTTCTTTTTTTATCTGACCTTTCTGACTACCACTGAAGTGCTTTAGGTAAATGGCAAAGCCCTGTGAAGAAGCCAGAAGTGCATTAATTAGGGCTGGCTGTCCTCAGATGGAAAGGTCTGCAGAGGACAGAAAGGAACTGAGCGCAGATAGGGGAGAGGCGACATCGGCTTCCAACTTACACTCCTCTTAAACATAACTTTGCTGTTGATACGAAGCACAGTGTGTTGAAGGAATTCATGCACCTCAGTTTGTCCGGCAAGGTACAGCAAGAAACATGCACCCCGTGACATTGGTATTGCCTTTAGGACAGACATGGTGACAGAGAAACCAACAGGAAAAGTGTCACATCTTGCTCTAACTCTTCTCCTCCCGTCTTCTCCTCCAGGCTCCTCTCTGCATCTTCTGACCCAGCTTCCCACCTCACCTGTGTTCTTGGACCTCTCTGCTCAGGATGGCCAGTGGGTGGGATGTGACAAAATACAGCACGTGTCCATTATTCCCATCTCACATCAACAATTCCAGGGGCATAACAGTTACTGTGATTTTATCAGATTTATGTGAAAATATAAAACGTAAAATGAATAAACAAGTCAATTTTAACATATAACCAAGCAATACAAACTAGAGCAGAGTGCTGGGGTCTCCAGTTCAAACCCCAGTGCTGGCAGAGGCAGAAGAGGCCCTTCAGAGAAATCTGCTGCCTTTCAAGATGTCTGGTGTTTCTCAGCTGTGCTCTGCTTTTACAAAACAGACTTTTTCACATCAGCAATCAAATTTGTTATCTGAGGAGGGAGAGAAGCAATTCCCCCTTCTCATTCTCCTAAACGCTCGTCTGTTTTAAGACAAGTTTATTATGCCTCCTTTTGAGATGAGAAATGTGTGGAATTCAACAGCACAAAGCAATTGGCAGTGCACAGCTCTGCTCCCAGAACAAGGCTCCAGCATTTCCCCATGCCTCCCAACCAGGAGGGAAACATCTTCTGCATGGGCTGCCTTCACATGAGGCCACACGACGCACACTGTGTCTTAAGAACATGCTGAAACTGGCAGCATTCAGCTCCTGTGTGCCTAGAGAACAGGATGGACAGCCTTTCTCTGATTCCCCACAGGGCACACTGGGATGAGCAGCTCTGCACAGCAGGAGGGTGGAAGAATGGCCAGTTTGGCTGAGAAGAGTCTCACAGAGGTTGTGCTCCTTCATGCTTGTTGCCTGGCTCCATTGACTGGGAAATCTCTATTCTTCAGCAAGCTGTGACTTGTATCTTCAGTTCTTTGTGCACAAGTCATGGTCTGGTGGAACATATGGACGTTTACTTGGGTGACATCCCTGTAGACATCCCTGTTCATTGCAGTGTTGGACTAGGTGACCTCTAATGCACAGAGTAGAAAGGGCCAGTATTGCTCACACCTTTCTTGCCTGTTGCATGAGAAGGAGCCATGGCACTATAGGAGGGACTGCCTGATACCATCTCCCCGGGGCACAGAATAACCCACAGCACTTGCAGCAGCCCCTCAGACAAGTCCCATCAGTCCTCACAACACAGTCAGGAGAAGTTGGATAAGTATGTCAAAGTGAGATCACTCCATGTTTCACTCAGCTTGTCCTCAAATCCCACTCCTTTCTTGAGGGCTGTAATTTCTTGTCCAGCACTGCTCATAGTAGCAGCTGTGTCACAACAGAAAAGGACTGAAATCCTCTGTAGTAAGGAGCGTGTGGGTTTTCACATGCTGTAGCCACTTTGTTCACAGTCTGCAGGCAATCTGAAATAAGCAACTGAAGATACAGAGGCAGGTCCTGCCTATTGTGAAAAGCTTTTACCAAAAAAAAAAAAAACAAAACTTTGGATCACATTTGCTGGGGGGGTGTTTCATAGTACTGAATATCCATCATTTTAACCAAGTGCATTTTAAATAATACTTTTTAAGCCTCCGAATAATCCTGCCAGTTCAGGATCTCATCTCTTCTAAATTGCTCTTTTAGCACATAGTTATTTGCTAAATCCTTTTTTTAACAGGAGGACTGCCTTGATAGCCATGGAAAGAACATAAGCCTCAGAACAAGATATAAAGTAATGCCCATTACTGCTTCTATACAGCATTCTTCAGTTGAAGTAGAGGATCGTCATGGCGCATAGAAAGAACTCCCATGTTAGTGACATGTATAAATAATATAAAGCAGCTACAGGTATTCATGTCTGGTGCTCTGCAGATGGATGTCTGTCTGAACCCTGGGATTCCAAACAGAAGTGTTCTCAGAAGAATGAAGGATTCATTAAAAGGAGCAAAAATTAATTGTGAAAAGCAAGTCAAATTTCAAGCTTATAGTCAGTGAAGAGGTGGAGGGTACTTTCAGCTGTGAATGTTTGTGTGTGTCCAGTTGCAAGAAACAAGCCCAAGGGAGACAAGCAGGTACATGTGGTCTTTCAATACATACAGAAACATGCATGAACTGAAAAGGGCTGAAAATACTCCTACAGCTGAAATGAATCAAAGCAGTAACAGTCTCATTAGTTAAAACAAGAAGGTTGGTTTCTCGTGCTCAGGTCCCCACCTTTGGATTTTACCCACTGTATCTATGACTCTCCAGGTGTCACTGTTATCTCTCTATCACAATTTCTATTTGCGTTCCTCTCAGTTGATTCTGTCAGGTGCATCTGCGCTGCTTTTTCATGTTGTGACACTTATTCAATTCCTTCCAAAGCATTCAAATCCCACACATCAAAGCACCCAACAGGCAAATATAGTTACTTCCAGCTAGCACTGATATTACCAGAATTTGTAGTAGGCTCAATATGTAGAAAAGGTAGAAGATATTTTCAATGAATAAATTGAGAGGGATCTAGATGCTTTACATTTATTTGAAATTCAATAGGCATGCCATGTAATGCTTTCTCTGTGAGCTCCCCAAATGTGCCAGGGACAATGCACAGACTGAGAGCCATCATCTCCAAGTGCCACAGGCTTTGTTCTGCTCTGAAGGCAGATCCCCCTCGTCCTCCAGATTCATTTCCATTTGCAGTGCTTAAGTCCTAATGCAGAAAGCCAAAAATGAACCTGTTAAAGCCTCCAGGAAGCCATATGTTTGTGTCAAAGGATAAGAATCATAAAAAGAGACTTTTCCTTTGTTTGCTGCCATCTGTTTGACCCCAGCACCACTTCTTGGCTGAACCACTGGGGTAGAACTTGTATTGAATAAAATGATGTTTGTGTTGGGGTAGGGGAGCATCTCCCAATTCCGGATGGAAATGCCTCTCGGGCCACACACTGAGGATCTTTGATTCATGATCTTGCCCACTGGTCACCTTGTTTGTGGTGGTGGCACCTCGGTTCCATCTGTGGTTGAACTCAGAATTGATATGTATGATCCAGGCACACCGTTGCCATCAAAACATCTGATAGCGAATTGTAAGATTTTTCTCCCAAACTGGCTAAGCTGCCCAGATGGAAATCAGACATGGAGAGGTGATGTTTCAACGTCCTACATTAGCTTCTTCCACTTATTGTCCTTGTTTCTCAGACTGAAGGACTAATTTTAATTTTAAACTAATTTATCCTTGGTAGTCTTATAGTTACAGTAGCCTTTTTTCTTGCCAATTTTTTACGCTGTTTCTGCAGTTAACTGAACAGCCTCCCTTATTTTTTTCCCATAATCACTAATTTCCCTGTCACTGCAGATGGAATTTATGACTTTTTCTGAGACTCAGTAATATCATGAGCCAGCTGAGGATCGCTTCTGTCCTCATGCATATTAAACCCAGCTGTATGGGATCTCCCAACCCATTGCTTTGTTAAGAAAGTCAAAGAAAGTGGAAAGAAACTCATATTGCTGTGTTTCCATCAAAGTCTGTGTTGCCTGAATGGGAATGGAGAGAGGCTGCAGGAAACCTGACCTAACTTCTGATTGCCAGAGGTCCTTTCTCACTCAAAGTTGGGTTCTTTCATACTTAGTCTTCTTCAGCTCCTTAGAGCTTCTGGCTCACACTGAGACCCTCCTGATGATGAATTTTCACCTTTTGTGCTGCCTTTCACATCTGTCAGCAAATTCCAGGTCAGCCAATACATCACTGCCTTCCCTTGTGTCGTGGGAAATTTTCTATAGGAAGCTCTGGGCCACTCTTCCAAGCTGCTTCACTGTTCCAAAATGAGAGATTTGCAGGTGGGATCCAATGCATGCAGATGTGCTGTCTGACTGTTCCGTGGAAAGGAAAACTGACACCTCTTGACAGAGATCTGGTTTTATCTCCTTTGGCACAGTTTCTGGGCTTTAAATCTTCTTGCCACGTTCAGGTCTGTGACCCCTTCCATTTTGTGCTCTGCCTTGACTAGCTCACAATTCTCCTTAAAAAAAAAAAATCCATCTAACTCTGCTTGTCTTCCCCATCACCTCTTCTTGTTTTAGCAATATATGAATTAGAGGTCCTGCAAGGAATTCTAGCTGCACAGCAAAAGGAGAGGCATAGCCATCCATCCCTGCTGCCACTGTGGTTGTGCAGAGGGATATGAAGAGCACTTTTCTGCTGGTAACTGAAGCAAACCAGCAACCATGAAGAATTTCATTGCATCCTGTTCAGCCAGCCCTTGGCCTCAAACCCGAGTCTCTCTATGCCCATGGGGTTGCAGAGGACATTAAAGCTTTCTTTGCTACCTACACTGCTTACTGTCACCCACTCATGTTCCTTCCAACACCGTGCTCTGCAAATCTCCTCCCAGACTGCTGGCACTCCTGAGTAATCTCACATTTGCTTTTATGAGTACGAGCTCCTGCTTAATTGTCTGTAACATCGCTTCACATTAAAGGTGCTGATTAAACCTCTAACTCCCAATAAGGTTTATTCTGTCTTATAAAAAGTCCCCCTCCAGCAAGTGGGAACCACTGCCACAGCCAGAGACCTTGCTGTTCCTCCAGTAGGAAGCCAGCCTTCCACCATCCCTACTGCAATCTCCCTGGGCTTATCCCTGTACTCGGCAGCCTTCCTGCACTGAGCCACTTCAGCTACTCTGGGACAAAATGAAAACAGCAACTGCATGAGCAGAAATGGGAAAGGGACAGATTTAGGGTGAAGCTGCATTATTTTCTTGTGTAACTTAAATAATAGCTGTAGCAACACTAACTTCCCATGGCAATTCTTTGGATATTAGACAGTCCTGCAAGAAAATACCTGATTAAAAAATAATAACACTTAAGCTAGTTCTGATTGCTTTTCTTATGAGAAAAATCTTGAATATGTGAGTAAAGTTCCCAAATGAATATGCAGCAATTCCTCTCAACATGTGCCTACTGCAGAATTAGCAATGTTTGCCACACTCTGCCATTTTTGCACGGATAACAGTCAAGGTTTGGTTTCATACCCACCTACAACCCAGTTCTCAATAGCTATATATCTACAAGCAATACATGTAATGTATTTTTCAAAGATTTAGGGGTTTTATAGAGTTATAGAATCACAGAATATCCCAAGTTGGAAGGGACCTACAAAGATCACTGAATCCAACTCCTGGCTCTGCTCACTACCACCCAAAATCCGAATCTTATGAGAGAGCTGGCCAAGAGCTTCTTGAATTCTGGCAGCAACCTTCCCCCCTTAAGGCTGTGAAAGAGTTCATCAGGTAGTATGGCTTTGCTTTTATTTTTCCCCAAACAATTCTTCTGTTAGCATCAACTCTTGCTGAAGAAGTCATCACCCATACGGCTGTGATGAAGACCCCATCCCGTCCCAGCTACATGGAGGTAGGCAGAGGGCAGCCTTAGCTCATAGTGGCTGTCCCCAGGATGTGCTGGGTGTGTACAGGCTGTTCTTAAAGGAGTTTCTTCCTCTCTATTTTAGGTTGGAAAACATCTCGACCTAACACAGGCTGCAGCAATGAGGGATGTAGGAACTGGTCAGCCTACAGAGAAATTTCTGGAGGAAAGAGCTGGAGGATTTGAATAGCCTTTTAATGCAACTCCAAACATACCCTGAACCCATAACTGTTTCTAGGGAAGAGCAACAATGGTTTGTGAATAATAGGTTGTTCAATCAATGAATGTATAGATGTTATAAATACCAAAGAGCTTGGCTAAGCTGTTATTATACCTGAGCAAAGAAAAGCTAAAGCGCTCACCTGTATCCTGGGCTCGCTAGGAATCTCCAGAAGAGATGATCTCCAGAAGAGATCCTTCCCCACTGGCAGTCAGCTCTTAA
>JAOWBP010002978.1:5407896-5419695 GCA_028571105.1 Tragopan temminckii
CTGGAAAAGACCACTAAGATCCCCAAGCCCAACCCCTAACCCACCCCCACCATGCCCACTGACCACGTCCCTCAGTGCCACATCTCCACAGTTCTGGAACACCTCCAGGGATGGTGACTGCACCACCTCCCTGGGCAGCCTGTGCCACTGCATCACCACTCCTTCTGAGAAGAAATTCTTCCCAATATCCATGCTGAATTATATTTATCCACTGGCCAATTCTGCACAAGGAAAAGGCTGTGAAAACCCTTATAGCTCTAAACTGGAAGAAATGAGGAATCTCAGTGCAGAGTAAATCCTTTTGTCCCCTTCTGAATTTAACTCCCTAATGATGCAGATGGTCCCAGATCTATGCCCATGACAAAACTCCTGAAGAAAAGAAAAAAGGAGAGAAGAAAAAAGCCCCAGTCATCTGTGCATCATGCTGTTAATCACAGCCCACGTCTTGCTCCAAGTATGGAAGAGTAGATCTCTGCTTAAAAAGGAGCTCCTGTCACTAATTTGCACTGACATCTAACGGCTGCCGTAAATAATGATACCTTCTAGCACCCACCTGGCTTTGGATGCAGGGTTAGGGTTTGAGTTACAATTGTTATCAGTCGTTCCAAAGACTGTTTCACTCATCAACTGATGCTTAGGCCTGACAACTATTGCCTAGCAGTACCAGTGATCATATTTGGTGAACGTCTTCAGTGCGTGAAGAAAACAGAAGAGGCATCATGGCTGTGAACGCTCGGTGGCTGTACAGTACGTGCTTTAGCAGACAGCACTGGCACTGCTCTGTAGGAATGTATAACTAATGCTCTTCTGGAAATGATCTCACGAGGCAGAAACCATGAAGCCAGGAACAGATGGGAAACAACCTTTCACTCACTGCTGCATTTTGTGACAACTAAGAATTCAAAGAACAAACAAACTGCAGAAGCAGAAATACGCCCGACGTGGTACTTCCACTCTTTATGTGGGAACATTCAGCCCTTCCCAGAAATGCATTTACTTTTAGCGATTACCTGCTTTTTCTGTATTTTTTTTAAAGTGTTTAATTGCGAGAAAATGATTACAGAGGAGTTAATGGGATGGGCTCAGTGAATGCTTCTGTGCATCATTAAATATCTTCAAGGAAATCCAGCGTGTGTATACATTTCAAGCTGGGTTTTTGTAACTCCAACACCCCGCTGTTGGCAGCCCAAGGGCTGAGAGGAAGAGGAGTTTCTCACTGGGAAGCAGAAGGTTTTCTCCGTCCCACGTCTGATTAGGCTCAGTCTAAAAAGAAAAGGATGAAAGGGAATTAATCACAGGCAGGACAGGCGGTGTAAAGGTGGGTGGAAGGACTGACAAGCAAACAGAGAAGCGATTCTGAAGAAATGATGAATAAGAAATAAACACGTCGAGAGGACAGAGGGAAAGAGTTATGGTTTAGATGAGTTTGTGGAAAGCGGGTAGGCATGTTTTATTGCATAATATTTCCATCAGGGGAAACAACTTTTGCAGTCAGATTAGTTCCTCTCCCACCTTGTGGCTTTTTCGTTTGTAGAACAAGAAGTAAAATGAAAAGCATAAGATCCACAGCTTTGAATTTTCCCCTACAGACATGCAATCAGTGTGCTCAGCTACCGCAGCCACTCACACAGCTGATGCCCAGCCAAAAATCCAGGGCTGGAGATTGCCTTTGCACTGGTACCTCCCCACGCACCACTTAAATGGTACAAAAACACCCTGGAGGAGGTGTGAAGCCCATGGCCATAGGGCTGGAGCTGGGATGAAAGGATCATTCTGCTGGTGAAAATCAGACCTTAAATTGCAATTGCCAACAGCTTGCCAAGAGTGCTGATTCTGCCCACTGTGCAATGAATCCCCAGGCAGTTTTGTGGTGCCTGAGATGGGAGAAACTCCCATGGATCTGCCTGGACCATGGCACCTCTATGCCACCCATCTCTGGTTTCTGCATTCAGAGGGCTCAGCTGCTGCTAAGCCCACGAGCAGCTGGAAAGTGGGAATGGAGATGCTACAGACCATCACAGTAGTGGAAGATCACCACCCCAGCATGCAGGAGCCTGCTGCTCATGCAAACCTGGAGATGAAAAGGCCATTTCATTCCATCTCATCTGAACTACAGATCACTAAGCTGCCTGGACTGTGAGAGGAGATTAGGGCTCATCTTCTGGCTTGTCACTGAGTGATTTTAGACTAACAGGGGGAAAATAACAGTAAATGAATCCGAGAATGTGGGTTAAGTAATCAGGTAATGCATCTAATGGAGATAAAAATGACTCAGACTGAAAGTTTTTTGTTTCTTTTTTTTCATTTACTCTTTATTAAAAATACAAAGATAAAAGACATGCAGTACCTTTGAAAACTAAGCATGGCTGAAGTGCAAGAGTGACACGAATTACCCAGCACTTATCTCCTTAAGAAAAGAGCTTAAAAAGAGCGCAGCATCCACACTCCCTCTTCCTGAGTCCACTGAGCACTTCCCTGTGCCCTGCAGAGATCCTTATGGGATCCTACCTGCTGCTGGCCCTTCTAAGTCACATAGGAAGAGTGAGGTGCTGGGCTGTAGGTCTGCACCTGTGGCTTTTCAGAAAGATGAAGCAGAAGCCAGCATCATCCTTTTCGATAATTCTGTTCTCTAATTCTTGTTTTCAGCTTATTTGCTGGGTGTTTGAAGTCCCTGGCAGAGGATCCCTAGAGCAACTCGGTTCTGCTGCATCAGAGGATTTCGCTCTTTCACAGATAATGACCAAATTCTCAGCTACAAAACTTTATTTTTAAACATCGTCACCACCATTAGCTGTGTGTTTTGATCAGCAATGAACAAAAGCCTGCATGTCACACTCGTACAAATCTGCACGGATATCTGAAATGTAGCTTGCCTTTCACATCACTGTCACCACCTCCTCACTGTGCTCACATCTACTGCTTGGTCTCCATAAATGTTCAGCAAGTATCAAAGAGTGTCAGAGGGTGCTATTTTTTTCACATGAAGGAATTCAGTTCCACGCTTTTGCTTCATAGGCACTTCCATATCAGACACCATTGTGTTATTCAGCCCCTCTGCTGCCATCTGTTGCACTGCAACAAAATGTAATGGCATATTGGCAGGAAGGTTCAACCTCTACTGCCAAACCTCCAACATCCACCTCTGATGCTGTGGGCCTTGAGGTGTAGACCCCAGGGTGCCTTCCACCATGGGCACAGCTGGATGTGCTTCAAATCCAAAACTAGTTCCAAAAACAAAATACATTGTAATGCATCTGTAGAGATCAAGCTTGTACATTTGAATTCTGTAACCACTCAGATCTTCACATCTCTTTGGAAGTGCTAGCTGATTTCCCACTCAGATCTGTCTTTTAGCCCGTAACACATATTGTGAATTGGAGCCTTCAAATACATGTGTACAGCTCATTCCTCTTCGTAAGATGGTGCCCTCTTTGAAGGCATGCAGAAGGCTGCCTTTCCCTTAAAGGTTTCTTTTTATTAAGTGAGTTGGGCCAGCTATGGAACATGGAGTGTTATCCAGGATTCAGTCCCCAGTCACCCCATCTCTACCCAGATTTCCCTTCTCTCCCCATCCCTCCTCACCTGCTGCATCTTCCCAAGGTAATGCTCCATTTAGACCACACCACATACAGAGCTGCTCCCCAGCAAAGTCTTGCCTGGGCTGTGCTTCCCCAGGAGGCCTTGGAGAAGCCAGCCCTGGCATGAAAACACCAAGTGCAAATGATAAAATGTACTCATTTTCTTCTCAGTACAACTACAGGACAGGAAGGACATTGCTTTGTGTGACAGGGTCAGTAAATGTTAGATAGATTTTATGGTCTTGCAGTTAAACTTTGGCTGAAAAATATTTCTGAATTTTTTTTAATCACCACTACTCCGCTGGACGTCATTCCTTGGACAAGCTGCTCTAGTGGCCCTGTTAGACACCAGAGGACCTCCAGAGCTCCCTTCCAACCTCAACCAATCTGTGATTCTGTGAGTGTCCACGAACAGCTTCCTTTGATGCTTTAGGCTGCATGATTTTTAGGCAGTGATACACTGCCTGGGCACTCTTACGGCTGCACTGTGTTTCTCACGAGCAGAGACAAGAAAGCGGCCAAGAGAAAGGATGCTCTGGGAGCATCAGCTGACTGAGCCACCAAAAGAACCTGCTGAAAGCAATGGCTGAATCCCAAGTGGCTGCAGCAGAAGATAAGTCAGGCTCCAAAGCACACATCATTTCTACACAACCTGCTCCAGATACAGAGAAGCTGTGGATGCCCCATCCCTGGAGGTGCTCAAGGCCAGGCTGGATGGGGCCCTGGGCAGCCTGATCTGGTGGGTGGAAATCAGCCCATGGCACAGACTTGGAAGTAGATGATCAGATGAGATCAGATGAGATCAGATGAGATTCCTTCCACCACAAGCCATTCTTTGATTTAATACTTTTCCCCACTATTTTGACTGCTGCGCTTAATGATCTGTCTCTCCCTTCTTTTTCGTCTAGTTTCCAGATAAGGGAAAGCTGCACTAAAGTTAATTTTTTTAGGAATGCTTGAGAGCAATAAAGGGAGGCTGTGGCTTTGTTGCTATGAACACATCATGTACCAAACAATGACTTCTTTCTCTATTTACTGTGGAGAATCACATCTTGCTTTGCTATTTTATTTGGCACAGTAAGCAACAATAAAAAGTAGAAATTCAAGATATTTTGTAAGATCTTTAATTCTGATTTTCAGGAACAGCTTGAAATGCTGCATCTGAAAATCTAAGAAGTTAATAAGTTTTTGGTTGTGAGAAGCAAATCACAAATAACTGAGTGAGCTTAGAAGCAGGGAAAAACGTACCTTTGATGCGGGATGGTGTTTGCAACTAGAGGAAAGGCAAAATGCAACATGTTACTTGAATACAGGAATGTGATTGCTTTCTGCTTTGCACTGGTTTGGTATGGTGTGAATTCACCAACTTTAATATAGTAACTATTGATTTGCACTAGTGAAAGGGAGCGGAGAAGCTAACGCCATCTGTTACCGGTAGGCAAGGCTCTTTATGGCTCTATAACAAAGATTTCACTTCAGTGCAACTACAAATGAAATAATGGGTTCAAATTGAAATACAATTTTTTCCACGTTGCCCATGAATGTGGGTCAGGGCCTGGGAGTTGTGCAGACCATGAGCAGCAGCACTCCTGGCACCAAGGGAGCTGGAAAACCTCTACTGATCTGTGGCAAAGCTCCAACTCAGATTCCTTGTGGTTTTTGCAGTGGCCGTAAGAAAATGTCCAAGCCAGACTCTGAGCTCTGTTTTTTGCCTCAGGCTTATGGTCTACGCTGGCAGCTCTCAGGCCAGAGCTCATAGGCATTGACTGCACTGAACTGATTCACTGCCAATCTGCCAGTAATAGGGTTACAATCATGAAGGCACACCTCTGTGCTTCAGCCACCATGTCCAGTCAGCCCTTCCTCACAGCGGCTTTCAGTTTTAGTTTGCCTTCGTGCAATTTGGAGCTCGTAAAACACTTCCCTGCATAATAAGACACGGTAGTCCTAGAATCATAGAATCACAGAATATCCTGAATTGGAGAGGACCCGTAAGGATCATGGAGTGCAACTCCTCGCTCTACATGGGATCACCCGAAAACCAGATCACATCTCTGAGAACATTGTTCAGATGCTTTTTGAACAAGCTTGGTGCCATGACCAGTGCCCTAGGGAGGCTGTTCCAGTGTCCCCATTCAAACAAATCAGTAATGCCACAGACTGCCATCCTCCACTGACCTTGCTTCATGAGCTTTCCAATGAGCAACAAACCCTCAGCTGTGCTCAGGAGAGCCCGTTAGCTTCCTGTCACCCTTGATCGACTCAAAATGAGTCAGACCTCTGGAGCCTGGGCACAATCAGGACATCTCTGAGGATCTCCAGCTAAAGCTGTGTTGTCACAAATAGCTGCAATACCCACGCTAATGCCCAGGTAAAGAGCAGGATCACAGCATGCCTCTGGGCTCTGTGGAGAGGAGGCTGAGGAAGCAGAAGCTGCTGCAGCTGCCCTGATGATGCCAGGTACAACACCAAAAATAAAACCTGGTCGTGCCTTCATGGCAGTCCCTGCTGGCAGCCCATGATTGCACTCTCTGCAGCCCCATCAGCAGCACTCTGCCTGTGGGCAGCAAAGGAAAAACGGCTCTCCCAGGGACGTGGTTTTCCTAAGCCTGCATAAAATACATCCCTGTAGAAATGTTCACAGTAAATGCACTTTGCAGGTGTAATACTCCATGAGCCCAACCCAATAAGGAGCAGGCATAACCTTGGAGCTAAGCCACAGTAGGGATGGTTTAGGTAATTCGTCGTATCAAAAGTGCTACATGAATTGGGGTAAATGAGATGACTTGTTCAGCCTCTAATGAAAAACAGAAAACATTTCCAACTGGAGCAGCTGTGAGCTATTCTGCCCTCCAGTAAGCTCTGGAAAGTTCACTGTGGGACATGAATAACACTGCAAATGATGAAGCAGTGCATGGTTGCTGTAATGGGGAAGAATATATACAGACTTCTTGCAAAACAAGAGCTCAGGGTGATCCTGAATGCAAAGCCTAAGCACAGGGAATAATTTGGGACTTGCAGAAAGGTAGGAATGAGAAACCTCTTCTCTGACTTTCATGCTTAATTGGACTGTCCAGGCACATCCCTGGAGGTTAAGCTAATATTACCAAACGGGTCATTGCAGATCTATCAACAGGTGCTGACATGTCTTAGGGATGTAACTGTGTAGAAACGTAACAAGAAAGGAGAAAATAGCCTTGTCCTCGATGTGGGATGACTGAAATGTGCTTTAGGAAGGCACTGTTTCAGCCAGGTGCAGAGTGCATCTCACAGCCCCAAACGCTGGTTGTGGGCACTAGCTACTGACCAGGAGTTACCCTCTGTATGAAAAAGATTAGCCTGTTTATGCCCTGTGGTGCTGGAGGACTTCTGATTGATTGAGTAAATTAAAGCTGGGTGAATAATTCATCAAAGAAATAGTTTATTTGAAGAATTTCTCTCCTTTTCTGTTTGTAGATTGAAATGTAGCACAAACAATACTGTATCAATTTGATACTATTTCTCAGCTACTTCTTACCCAGGATTGCAGCTCAGTCCACTGCACTGACAGCTTTTTTCCAGTGCTCTATAGCCACATTGCTGCTGGAATGGTTCTGGATGGTTACTGATGGTCTCAGCCCTGAAGGAAGGTTGGGTTTCACCCAAGAGAAGGTCAGTGCAATGCCATAGGAGCAGTGCAGTGGATGAGGTCAGTGAAGAACAGGTTCTCTCATCATGTGGCAAGAAGCCTTATGATCACTCTGTCCTTTGAAGCAAGTGTTTTCAGGACATTGATTATGTGACAGAAAACAATCCTGGGCTTCTAAACCCAAATACATTGCTCATGGAGAGGGTAATCTGTGAAGCTCTGATGTAGTCTTTCTGTCCTGTATCTGCAGAGCAATTTCGTAGGACACTGCCTGGAAAGATCAAGCCTAGAGTCAGTCCCCATCCTCCTCCTGCCCCATCTCCCTTGCAGAAAGATCCTCCTAGCCCTCATCCTTGAGTGGCAGAGAAACCTATCAAGTCATGCCCACGTAGAAACTGGGTTTTCCATGGAAATGCTTACACTTACCCATTTAAGCTAACAATTTCTAAATATTTATATCTTTATTCTGGAATGCTCTGTGCCTATGAACATTCCTGTGAATTAAGTCACTGTATTTCAAATACCAAAAAATATCTATGTAAAGCTGTTAAGAAAAAGGCAATAACATCACCCACTTTATAACCATGCACATATGTTCATTTCATTGCCTCTGTAGCATTTTTCTAGCTTTAGAATTAGCGTGGAAAGGGAACAAGCCAGATGGAAATAGAAAAAGAAAATCCATCTCCAAATTCAGGGTACCCCCTGATTTCTGGTCCCTCAGCAAGAAGAGCTGGTCCTTTGCTCTTTTGTAAAGAAACCAGAAAGCAAAATAATGTTGCACTTATTAAATGCTTCATTGGCCTCGCCACCTACAACAGACCGTGATTTTAAAACTATGTGATGTATATTGAGGAATGTATCATCATTTGTGTGCCATCCCTTATAAGAGATACATGATTGGAATGTCCAAATTGCAGTGAAATAAAAGTCAGGGTCCTATCAAAGGCACACAGCAAAACCTTTAGCTCATCAATGCTTTTAATTTCCTGTGTGCACTTAATGTCATGTCTTGATATTTTAATGGGGGAAAGAAATCCACTCTCAAAACAAGTTTTCAGTATTGATAGCACTGCAGGCATGGCTTTGTTGAGCTGGCTTCTGCCTGGGAATATTCAGTGCCCTTTTAAGAATTAATTGGATGGATTTTTTCCTCTCATGCCTTAGCAGCCTTGGGATCAATGGAATCACAAAGGTGAAAGGCAAAACTTTAAGATAATACAGAATTTTTCAGTACTTTTATTGTGAGCAAAGGCATACTGGCCACTAAGCTCTCGTTCCAAAGTTCATAGCGTATGGGTTTGCTGAGTAGCAAGGTAAAGAATATTGATTTTGTTACTTATCTATGATCATCTGCACTGCAAGTTGCAGTGGAAAAAAATACAGAGTGCAGGATGGGATTTAGTATCCAAAATTACCTGCTTTCTTTTGAAAAATGTAGATAGCCTCTCACACTACCCTTCCTACAGCTACTCCAGGTGGGACTGAATGTTGATTTGTAAGACCACATGAAGGCTGAAATATAATCCTGTTATGCTTAGGGGAAAATCTTGAGCTGAGTATAAATAAGAAAGAGATGAAAGCTCATACAAGCGTAGCAAAGAAACCTTTTTCCACTCCCCATGGGCCAAAATCTTCCCCCAGTAGGTATGGGGACAAGGCTTGGCTCTCTCCTCCCTATGTGACTCCTCTGTTTAATTTAACAGTGTTCTCTACTCATCTCTCTGTGCATATTTTTATACTCTTTCCTGCTGCATGAATTGCTGTCTGCTTAGTGATGCTGAATTTACCAGCCTAGGCACTCAGTGGTGAGACACACCCCGTAATACCAGTGGTTTGACATCAGCCATCACTGTCCCTTTATCCTATGCTCCTTTTTTCCAGACCAATTCTGCTGTTTTGAACACCAGATCCCACAGTTTCTGAGCAGGAGGTCCCATGAGCGGTGTGAAAATTGTCAACTTCTCAGAAAACTGAGCATTTATTCTTTACCAGTGCTAAGGATAACTCTGTCTGAGGACATACTGACAAGGCCCAAGGTAGTGCAGGTGACCAGAGAGAGCTTACACACAGTATTTTTACTGTGCTTGACCATAAAATCATAACCTCGTGGCACCAGATCCACCAGGTTCATCTGACAGCCCTCCCCAAGGCACGTTCCCTTTCCACTAGTACACTTTTCTTCCAAATCGCAGAGAAACATCCTATTAAAAACTTCCTGAAATCCTGACATTGACCCTAAACCACTCTGCCCTCAGCCCTATGCTCCTTCACTCTTTTTTATGAACTCAATCAGATTCCTCTAAAAACATGGAGTGTTCCAAGAACCTAACTAAGCACTGACGAATCCTTCACTGGGACAGATGTGTTTTCTAGTAATAATAGTAATTATCTCTAAAATCCCTTGGAAGTTTGATTGCAGTTTGCCAGGAATAAGTAGAAATAGAAGAGGAGCCATTTCAAGGCATAGAGCCAGGCTGTTGCTATGCTCAAAGAACCAGTTCTCTTCTGCAAAGATCTTATCAAAGCTCCCAACAAGATTGCTTTATTAGGGATATTTCTACAAGATATAGGAAAAGAGGACTTCAGGTCTATGAGTACAAGCCAGCCTTAGAAAAATAGGGCAGTTGGTAATGAATCACCACTAAATAGCTCACTGCTATTTAGGTTTTACTTAAATAGAGAAATGGCCACTGAACACAGTGGCACCCCTGACTGTATGTCCAAAAGTCACCCCTAGATGAAGCCACCCAGCCCAGCACAACTACATGTCCCCGTCCCACATGGACACACGCACACAGATGCAGTCCCACACCTCCACCCTCTCATCGACCAGCACGTGATGGGTAAATGCAGAAAACAGGGGCTACCAAGCACAGTGCAAAAACAATCTGAAACCTAATACTCATAAACAATATGTACAAAGCTTTCTTCAATTCAGATAAAGCATAGGAGTCTTCTCTGAAGGAGCTGTAGGTGTGACATGACACTTCTTTCCATGTAGATAGAGTAAAATCTCAGCTCAGAGTTTGTACCAAAACGGCTATTAAGGCTTCAGGCTAGCAAAAATATGTGTTGAATAAAGTCAAACTTTGCTGTCTTTTTATGTTTATTTGTTTTGTTTTCAAATTCTTCCTCATTTCCACTTTGTTAGGATCTAAAAGCAAGGTAAGCTCATAACCCTGTGTTCCTGTAAGCTGTCCAGCACAGACAGGGCTCCCCATGAAGCCAAGCCATACACAGAGCAGGCAGCCCGTGCTACCCATCTCACTGTCATGTCACTTGAGGAGCATCCCCATGCTTTTCATCCCAAACCTGGTCTTCTTGGACTTTTTTACCTTCATATGACCTGCTTTTTGCTTACTGTATTCCCTTCAAACTGCCCTATCAACTGTCCCAGGGAACATCAGACCTAGTGTTTTATGCCCACAAGGAGGAATGAGAGAAGGAAATATCATTTCAATTAAATAAATGGATAAGTAACAAAAGCAAGTGACAAGAACAAAAAGAAATGTATCTGTTGAGTAGGCATGGCTTAGATCTAGAGTAGAACATCCTACATTCTAACCCAGGTCACTTCATAATCAGTGGAACTTTATTCACTGTTAAGAGTTGTACCCAAAACTTGTGTTTCTTGGCTCAGTTCTGCTGCCCTGAAGTCAATGGTAAGCTTTCCATTCAGCTCTGGTGGGAGCTGTGTTGGGTCATAGTGACTTCTGTAAACAGTTCCTCTCACAGATGATAAAATGAAGAGCTGAAACCTTGCTGTGCGAGTTTTGTAGATGTCTGAAAAATATAACCACTGTTTACCAGTTTCCTGCAATTGGTAGCTGCAGGAAAATAAATACAAGACCGAATAATGACATTCTGCTTTGCTGTTCTGCCACTTGGATTCATTCCAGCCCCCGAAGAAAGGGAGAAAGCAGAATATGAGGGCTCCAGAGCAGAGCCCTGCAGCGCCCGTAGCTCACTTCTGCTTGAAAATTTGCCTCCGTTTGTTTGTGAGATTTCCACCCACTCCCCAATTATTTCTCATTTTATTCACAGCTGCTCACTGTTCTGGTAATTCCTTCTGCGAGGAGAAAAACAAAAGATGTGAATTATAAAAATGCCTTGACTCTGTTTCCGAATTCATCCACATGGATCACCCTTTGGCACTGCTTAGCAATCCTCTACAAGGAAACTTAGTGGTGCCGGAGTAGTGGATAATAAAGGGAGATATCCCCATTCCTGTGAACACCATCCAGTAGCCAGTTATCCTCCAACCATTAGGATGGCTGCTTTCCTATGTGAAAACAAGCATCTATGTTAAGTTCAGAGCTGCACTCAGCTCTGCAGCAGACATGCCAAGATAAGGCAAGTAGAGCATCTCTGGAGTTGGAATTCATCGTAGATAAAGCTGAGATCTTCTGCATAAAAATGAACTTCAGTGCATTGAGTTGTTTTTTGTTGTTGTTGTTTTTGAAAATAATCTGCCATGTGATAGACAAGGGGGAATGGTTTTAAATTGAGACAGGGGAGATTTAGGTTAGATATTAGGAGGAAGTTTTTCATACAGAGGGTGGTGACGCACTGGAACAGGTTGCCCAAGGA
>JAOWBP010002978.1:5441127-5451644 GCA_028571105.1 Tragopan temminckii
AGCTATGGATCCCCATTGGCTTTAAGGTTACTACATTCCCACATATTAGGAGGTGCTTTTGAAATAGGAATTTTAGCAGGTGATTAGCAGAGCATTATGTCTTCATGTTTTTATTGTGTCGAAAGCCTTGCTGGGTTTTTATCTCCAAATGAAGGCTGATCTGTGCAGGGAGATGTTTCACTATCACAGTCCTGAGGAAAAGCAGTCGGCAAGGAAATGACCTCAAACCTGGGCATGATGCTGACAGAGCAACACCAAGCCACCCAACGGGGCTCCCATGGGTGCAGAGCCAAGCACTTGCAGGACAGTGGATGCCTACTTTGGATTTCCAGCCCTGGGTGCTCTTGTCCAGTCATTCGACATCAAAATTTTGATCCACCTTTTCTACACTGAAGAGACTTCAGGGTGCCCAGGGAATGATGTTGGGAAATACAGTGAACTTGGTAAAAAATAAAACTGGGTCTGTACCCATTCTCATTCAGTGACCACATGCTGGTCTTGGAGGGTGCGTGGTCTGGGCGCTAAACCAGATGGAGCAGATCCTTAGAAATGAGGCTTATCATTTATCTCTGTAGATAGTGCTCCACCTCACCTGGTATACAGCATCAACTAAACACTTTGGAACATGCAAACTTTCAAAGCAGGAAGTGACTCAGCCATGAGCATGGCATAGGATTACCTTCCCTCAAGGCAAGGATGAGCATCTCCATGAGAGCTGTAGAAGAGGTGGTGGCATGAGCACAAGAGCTTCCAGAGCCTGGCTCCTTTTAGCTTTGTGCCACAGTTGATTTGTTGGTGTAAGAGATGATGTGAGCTTAAATCAAAACTTTTTGCACTTCAGTGTGTTTTATTCACACCTTGTTGACATTTAAAGGGCTTTTTGCCACGTGACTTTGCAGGAACTTGATATGATCTGAGCACATATTGCACTCTTACCTTGGCAGAGGTCCACAATGCATTTTTCTCCTCTCTGGCAATCAGTTTTTTCCCCAAGTTCAGAAGAAATCAATTATCTGCAACTCTTTTTCATCTGCAGAAATTCCTGAAACATGACCAATGCTCAGGAGGAGTGGGGATAAGCAGCACCTATGTGCAGTATAGGAAACCAGTACACACTGGTTGCACAATCATTTATAGGATTTCAGTCCAAAATGGTTATGTCTCTGCTGGCACATTCTGGCATTACTGGAGGCAGGGCTCTGTCCTACAGAACACAGCGACTCCTACATTGTGGATTCAGCCAAGCAGATAGTGGGACTGGGGAAAGATGAAGCTGCAGCTGATAAAAGAAAATCCCTGTTAACTCATATTGCTGCTCCACTGCAGCTCTTCCCCATCTCTACGGCAGAAAACAGAGGATGTTTCTTGTTCTACCATGTGAAACTGGAGTTAGCAGTCAGGTCAGGTGCCTCCCAGGAGGATCACTTAGCCCTCACGCTCCTCCGAGCTCGATGGCATGCTGAGCAGCTTCCACACTTGAAGGGCAGGAAGCCTGTGCCTGAGTACACCAAAAAGTTAATTGGGAAGAGTAGCAGTGAAAAAGGCCTGACCTTTTCCTGAATCACAGCCCAGTGCTGAGTCGCAGAGGTCATCCAATTAACGGGGAAAGTGATGCTGGAAGAGAACTTTCTGCCTTGAAGGAATGATTGTGAGTTGTTAGCGGGGCCCCATCACAGTGTACTTGGTTTCAGGGTGAGATTTTCCTCTCAGTGGGAAAGCAATACTTCGCCCTCAGACATAGATAGCCATCACCAGCACTGAGCTGGCTCCTGAGGCTCCATGAGCATTGCTGGAGGTTGGCTGTGGTCCCCATAGCCTACTGCAATGACACTTCTGGTTCCTGAGGCTTTAACTGCCAGTAAAGCTGAACTTTATTCCAAGGGAAACAGACAGGTAGGATGGTGATTTTCAGACCCAGGAACTATTAGCTAAGAGAGAAGACTACTTATGTATCTCAAACTCCTACTGTATCCCAATTCTAACGGGTTTTCTGCTCTCCATGAGCATTCGATTTAAAAAGAAACTCCTCCATCAACTCTTTATAGAATGTTCCCCAGGTTACTCCCTCAGGCTCCAGCAAGACTGAGCCAATGGGACTCCATTTTGTGCTGGTTCAATGTGCTGTTTCTCACAGTGTATCCAGCAGGATGTTCCTCATTTCACAGGTTAACAAAGATTTTCCTCATCTGTTTTCTGATGGAAGAAAGAAACAATCACTGCTCGGTATCTCAGGATACCAACTAACAGCATATTTGTTTTACACAGACAAACTCGGCTCCTTTCTGCTTCAAAACATTCAGAAATTGTGTTAATCTGGAAGAAGGTGGTGTATTTTTACTACTTACATATTAAAAGCAATTGAAAT
The DNA here is from genome assembly GCA_028571105.1 of Tragopan temminckii. Classification (NCBI taxonomy): domain Eukaryota; kingdom Metazoa; phylum Chordata; class Aves; order Galliformes; family Phasianidae; genus Tragopan; species Tragopan temminckii. The sequence goes on from JAOWBP010002978.1 coordinate 5,443,493, forward strand.
AGGATACTTATCTTTCATTCACGTTGAATTTTGGTGTATAGTATAAACATTTACACCTAACCTGATCCCCAGCACTGGGAATGCCTGTATTTGAGTGTGATATCCCATATTCACCTTCTATGCTGTACCCACCAGACAGTCTTAAAAAGCCATGAGAAGTGCAGGGGAGAATCACAGCTCGCCTTCATTTTCTACTAACCTGTACAATTGGCCACGTTAAAGCTGATACCACAAAAGCAGTCAGGATTGACCTAACTACATTTTCTCCTAATCAGAATAGTCAGAGGCCCAAAAGAAAGAAGCTGGATAATGCATAAAGTCAAACAAATGAACAGAGCAGATGTCACCACCAGCCATCCCTTGCAACACATCTCCAGTGATGCAGCAAAGAAGCATAGGGTGAGATTCTCCATGGCCCATTTGTGCCAACTGATGGCACCCAAAGGAGTACCAAAAAAGTAGATAGGAAGAAGAGAAGCATTGTATACTCTAAGAGATGGAAACAAGTGCTGAGAAGTAAATGGATGACTGTCTAGAGGATCAAGGAAAAAACAAGCAGCTGGAATCTTGTATCATAGCTGGCTTTTAAGGAGCAGAAATGTAACTTGGATAATGCTTATTAGAGTGCTTTCTCCAAAGAAATCTGTTTGTTAGTCTCATGCCAGTTTTGTTTATTGTGGTCATCAAGAGACCACAGTGTATTTCCACCAATACATGTGGAAATAAAAAGCAAACAGGGATTACCAGAGCAGTATGTGAGGGAAATGCCAGATTTACTAGAGCATCTATTTAGCAAGGTTGAAATGATTAAAAAAAAATCTCATGTTTTAAATGTCACTGATCGCTGTTATTTGCTTTGAGAAGAGGCATAAGCAGGTGTTCCTGAGAGATTTACTCCTTTTGGCAAGAGTTACGGCTGTTTCTTTAACAGAAACGCGCGAGCCCCATGTGATGATGGTCTCCAATTTAAAACGGGAGAGATATGTGTAAAAGCGTTGTAATTAAAACTGACATTTTTTGCTCAGCTGCTAACGGTGTTCACAGGGATGAAAAATGACATTAGTTCCACCCTGGGCAGAGACACTGCTCACTGTAAGAGGTTTGGGGAGAGCATTAAGCGGTAATGAACTGGCCTACAGCTCTGGTTCAGGGATGCTGGATCACATCAGCAGAGCCAGCGCAATGCCTGGCGCCAGCAATGACAGAGAGGTGCCAGCCCTCGTTAGAGCTGCTATGGGCAAATGCACTCTGCGAGTGAGACGTGATGAAGAAAAACTCTGTGTTTGGTGACAAAAAGCTGCATCCAGTCCCTCAGCTCCCTAGGGATGAGGAAGTGGTGTGGTGTTGGAGAAGAGCATGGAAGATGGGAAGCTCTGGAAATTCGGGGATATCAAAGACTGTGACACCAAGATGTGGTGGCGTCTCTGGGTATCAGGAATATTCATACAGTTTTCCATCCCTCAGTCAACATTTACCACTGAGGAGCCTTTCTGGGGGACACAGGGATGATAATCCATCAGTCCTGTTGGCCAGCATGGCCACAGCACCTCTCAGCGTCCCATCAGGGAGTCCAAAATGTTATCATCAGCAGCTACAGGGGGTGCTCATTTGAGAGGGAATTTAAAAAAATGATGTAGCAATTTTGCAACACTGCGACATCAATCAGAATTCGTAAGTAGCTTCCCCAAGTTATCACATACGGTAACTGCACTGCATCTTGCCATTAATTAGGTGGCAGCGATTAAGAAAGCATTGCTGGTGCAGCGTGTCTAGCTTTACGCTTTCCCTTCCAGTCCTGTTGGCTCTTGAAGGAGAAGCTTAGCTACTTTTTTTGGCCAACAGAGATGCACAAGATCTTGTGTGCAAGTGTTGTATTTATGTGGCTGAAAGCAGGCTGACATGGCTCCAGCCCAATGCCATCTACTGAACAGTCAGGTCATCGTTACCTCTTCTCTAATCTCTGCATAAGTTATCCCTTGTTATATAATTATTTCCTTTTCTCTGCATGAAATGAGATACTGAGTTTAAGTTACACTTACATGGTAGTCAGCTCCATTAATTATACACAAGAAACCAGTGTGGGCAAAACCACAAGGAGCGAAACAGCATAAATACAGTCTGCAGCAGCACATGGCTTGTAAAAGTCATGTTTTCTAATCTTTAAAAATAAGATAGAAATGTTTTAAAATAAGTGCTCAGCAGAAGATTGATCAAAACAACTTTAATTAGAGACATGAGACTATTTACACTGGCTGTTGCTTTTCTAATTTAGCTTTAATTTTCATGCTTGAAGGCAACCAAGCAAGCCAAAACTCAAGTGGCTTAGGGGAAACTTGTGCTTTTAATGAAAGCGTCTCTCACTCTGTGCAGCAAAATAGCCGTGGAGATGACCAGAAAAGAGCAATCCAGGAGCTGACACTTCTGGAATTGCTTCAGGTTTGTTGATGTGATGTGTCCCTTGTTCTATGAAGCAGTAGCTGATCATTGCTCCAGGATGGTGACCTTGTGCCCAGGATGAACCCTTCCTGGAGATGCTTGGAGCTGTTTGCATCATTGATAGCTGAAGATTTGATTTACCTCACCTTTCCATTTTTTAATAAAAAATCAGTAAGAATTACAGTGCATTTCCTGTTTGGGAAAAAAAAGATAGAATCATAGAATATCCCAAGTTGAAAGGGACCCATAAGGATCATTGAGTTCAACTCCTGACTCCACTCAGCACCACCAAAAATCAGTCCCTGTGTCTGAGACCAGTGTCCAGATGCTCCTTGAGCTCTGGCAGCTTGGGGCTGTGCCCACTGTCTTGGGAAAGAAGAAGGAAATGAGCTGGTGAGCTAGTCAGGATCCAGTTAGCGAAATTTAGATAACTGACAGGAGGTAGATAAGTGGTATTCGAAAGTCCTAGAAATGCAAACAAGAAAAATAATCTATTTCTGCTTATTCATCTTTGAGCATTACAACCAATGCTTTCCAGGCATTTTGCAGCTTTCCTAAGCTACTTTTTCTATTGGCTGGCTGTTCTCTGTGATACTTTCTCCTGCAAAAAGGGTTGTATGGCAGGATAGATGCAGCGAGAGCCAAGCGAGCCCTAAACCTTCAGAATAAGTGATGTATGAAGTAATTGCTCTGCATATCTGACTGCTGAGAACTAAATGGAAAAAGTAAAAATAGCAACAGCACCCAACTCTACTATCTATAGTTGGATGGCATCGATAACCACTCTTTCACCATTCACCCCAAAGTAGTCAGGAGAGGATAGGCAGACCCCCCAGGCTGGGGAACGGGGCTTGCTATGATGGCAATAGCCTACTCTTACAGCTTCTGAGATTGATTACACATTTGTGTCAGAGGTTAATCAACTCCAGCAGGTGTTGATTCCTACGTACCTTGCACCATCATAGAAATTATGGCTTAATCCTCACCGGTGAACTGAAGCGTGCCAACACTGCGTTCGTCGGGTGCTTGGGTTGTTATCAGTGCAGCAGGACGTGGATGCGAAAGGGCGATGGTAACTAGCAAAGGAGTTGTCTTAAAGGTCAAACAGCAGTGCTGAATTTATTGATGTAGGATGAATAGCAAGGCAGACGGTTCCCTGAACAGTGTGGGATGGGAGAAAGGTAAGAGAAAACTTAATGAATGATATGTGAGCTATCCATCTGAAGAAAGTTAATGGAGGAGAAGGAACACAACAGTGCAGAAACAGGAGATGTGTCAGAGCTAGGGCAGGTGGACAGGGGCCATAGGTTCCAGGGGAGTACAGACACTTTGAAGCTACTAAAAAGAGCCAAAGCCTTAAAAACACACCTGTAACATCTGAGCATCTCTGTGGGGATGCAGTGACTGTCCTGTGAAGGACAGCATCCCTGACTGCTTGCCCCGCATACAATAGCCTATGTGCATGAGCTAAGCCTCTTACTTCAAGCAATAAAACTCAGTTAATAAAATACTTCAGACCAAATGGTAGGTTAATACTTGAACATTACAGTATTTATCGGATGGGCTGTAAAAAATAGGAATTCTAAATTTACTTATATACTAAGATTGCAAATAATTCCCTTGACTTGGCTCTGTGCAGTGGGGTGGAGAAAAGAGCTTCCAGTGCAATAATGTGACTAGAGTGGTAAGAGACCAGTAGGAAAGGCTCATAAAGCTCTGAAGGAGACCAAAAAATACTTCGCCCTCTCAGAAAGCTGGAGCAGACATAAATATCTCTGCTGAAACCCTATAATACCTGGCTTGATTGATGATTAGTGTGAAGCAGAAAGTACGAAACACTGGTGAGTTGAACTTTGGGTAGAGGGAAAATGAGAAGCACAAGTCACTACAAGGGAGCTGCTCCGTGACCGAGCAGCAGCAGCTGGGTGTTAGCATCCAGATACTGGCTGGAGTGTCACACTCAGAGATTTGCAGTCAATGGCTCAATGTCCAAGTGGAGACTGGTGGCAAGTGGCATTCCTCAGGGATCAGTGTTATTTAACATCTTTGTAGGCAACACAGAAGCGGGATCAAGCAAGTTTGCAGGTGACACCAAGCTGAGTGGTGCAGTTGACACACTAGGGGGAAGGGATGTCATTCAGAGGAACCTGAAAAGACTTGAGAGGTGGGGCCATGCCAACCTCATGAAGTTCAGCAAGGCCAAATGCAGTATCCTGCAACTGGGTTGTGGCAGTCACAAGCACCTATACAGGCTAGGCTTGAGAGTAGCCCTGAGGAGAAGGATTTGGGGGTGTTGGTTGATGAAAGACTCTACATGAGCTGGCAATGTGCACTCACAGGCCAGAAGGCCATCCTGGGTTGCATTGAGTACCAGCATCGATAGCAGGTTGAGGGAGATGATTCTGCCCCCTTTACTTACTTTGCTCTCATGAAACCCTACCTGGAGTACTGTGTCCAGTTCTGGGGCCCCCAATACAAGAAGGGCGTGGAGCTGTTGGAGCAGGTCCAGAGGAAGGCCACAAAGATGATCAGAAGGCTAGAGCACCTTCCTTATAGGGGCTGGCTGAGAGAGCTGGGGCTCTTCAGCACAAAGAGAAAGCTCTGGGGGGACCTCGTAGTGGCCTTCCAGTACCCGAAGGGGGACCACAGGAAAGCTGGGGAGGGACTTTTTATAAGGGCATGTAGTGACAGGATGAGGGAGAATGGCTTTAAACTGGAAGAAGGTGGATTTAGACTAGATATTAGGAAGAAATTCTTTACTGTGAGGGTGGTGAGACACTGAATAGGTTGCCCAGAGAGGTTGAGGATGCGCCCTCCCTGGAGGCATTCAAGAGCAGGCTGGATGGGGCTTTGAGCAACCTGGTCTAGAGGGAGGTGTCCCTGTCTGTAGCAGGAGGGTTGGAACTAGATGATCTTAAAGATCTCTTCCAACCCAAACCATTCTATGATTCTGTGATTCAAGGAATGAATGAAAGCCAGGGAAATGAAAATATACAGTCTGAGTGTGCTTCATCATCCACATGAGCGTGGACACTTTCTGGAGATGGCTGGCATGGAGGTGACATTCCAACCAGCTCATAAATATTTCCATGACCATCAGTGGAAATGTTTTGGCATCAAGTTCAAGAGGACACAAGCATCTGTTTCCAAGGAAGGACCAAGAGGACAAATAGTTCCTTAACAAAGCCCAAATCTAAAAAATACTTATTTTCCGATTGCAAGAAAGAGACAGTTTATTGCTTTGATCTCAGTAATGCTTTGAACCTGGAGGGCAAACTGGAGAACCTATGTCTACTGTACACAATAAAAATGATGGAGAGAATTTCAGACTGACATAAAGTAGGAAAGGAAAGCAGAAATGCAGTGCTACATGAGCATGAATATGGCACAAGTGAGCAGAGAGGGAACAATAAAATGGGGACTGGAAAACAACACCTTATTAAGAACACAACCTGGAGTCAGAAAAAGTCTTTGTCAATGAAATAACTTCTTTCAAGCTTTATCTGTAACACACTCTATTGTGCTATCAAGTCTATACACTCATTTATTTTTCATTTTCCTCCATATTCCATAATCTTTTCATTTCTAATGATGAAAAATATACATAATCAACTTCTAATTTTTGGTTGCCTTTTAGTAAAGATGAATTTCAAAGTTGAAAAAAAAGTGTTTTGGAAGCATTTTTTTTAACATACCGCTATAGCATGATAAGTACTTGGGCTCACTGCAGTCAAACCACCATGGTTATCAAGAGTGCTTGCAAAGTCCTGGCTCCTGATTTGCCATTAAAAGAATAAAGCACATATCATGAAAGCTTATTGAAAACATGTCAGTGTTTCCCTGGGTAAGCATCCATCTCTCTGTGCCCCTATGTCCTGCATCCGGCTCCCTAGTTGGACACCCTGCTGGCCAAGGGAAAGGGACCTAAAGACATACCAAGTGTGGCTGCAATTGCATGGTGGGGCTGAGGGTCACAGGGTACAGGTTCTTGAGCGGTCCCCTCTTCGCATAGCAGCTGTGCACCTGATCAAGCTGTAGATATCCTGTTCAGGGTGGGGGAGTTAAACTAGATGGCCTACAAAGGTGCCTTCCAACTCAAACGGTTCTATGATTTTATGATTTGTGCACTTGGATGTTTTCAGTTTGTTTTTTAGATATGTGCCTGGATGTGCACCTTCAGCTCAAGGCAGGTATAAACCAGGGCAGGGTGTTTACCCACAGCTTGGTGCTGAGGTGCAACGTACCCTCATGCTTTTTTGGGCTCTGCTGTGACACTCCATTGAACATCCAGGTCCAACAGTTTCCCCAAATTCTTCTGTAAATGCCTTCCCCTAGCTTCCTTTATCTCTTTAATGGTTTCACAGTTATTTAATCTAGCCCCTTAGAGATTCATTTTCATTTTAATTTCCCTTCGGTTCTCTTGCTTTTTTTTTTTTTTACTGTCTCTATTTCAACATCTGCAATCAGCCCTAATTGAAGTTCTTCCTGGGCCGAGCCGTGAGTTGTACAGCTGGTGAACATTGGTCTAAATCATCCTCTGCTTTCTTAATTCTGCAATTGAAGAGACTGCATTTTTCAGAGAGCAGACATTTCTGTTGCTTGAGTGCTCTGCTTGGACAGGGAGGCTTCTTGATGTTAAAGCATGAATGCACACATGTTGAGTAGCCAATGACTTCAAGTTCACGAAGGGAAACACATGTGTGTCCATTTTTGCTACTTTTACAAGTTCACAGATGTCTGATATTGCTGTAGAAGAAAAAGAGCACCGGGCTATGACCCTAGATGTGCAGTCAGTGACCTGAACCAGAAGTATCTCCTGGGTGCCACCTTCCCATACTTGAAGAGAGCTTACAAACAGGAGGGGGACCGACATTTTACGTGGTCTGATAGTGATAAGACAAGGGGGAATGGCTTTAAACTAAAAGAGGGGAAGTTTGGGTTAGATGTTAGAAAGAAATTCTTTACTCAGAGGGTGGTGAGGTGCTGACACTGCTGCACAGAGAGCTGTGGGTGCCCCATCCCTGGAGGTGCTCAAGGCCATGTTGGATGGGGCCCTGGGCAGCCTGAGCTGGTGGGTGGCAACCAGCCCACAGCAGGTGGCTAGAACTGGACAATCCTGAAGGTCCCCTCCAACCTAAGCCATCCTATGACCGATTCTATGATTAAGCTTGGTGAGTCTGAGACTTTTTCTCTCTAGAGATGATTAAGCCCCAGGAACTAAGATAATTCAAAAGAAAATATGATCTGTTATGTCTGATGTGTTGCTTCTAATTTAATTTTAATGATGCAGATGAGAAAAGTGATGCCTGCATATTGGCTTTATAATTGCAACATATTCTGTCTCTGAGGCTTAATGTCATTTTACAGAGGATCTGTTGATTACCTGTTATATCTATTGCAATGCAACTTCAGACTATTTGGTAGATATTCTGGAAATTAGATATTACATCATAACTTCCCGCCTCAAAAAAACATTATGTAAAACCTAGTTTTTCAGTTTTCTTGCGAAAAACAGCAGCTTTGCCTACTGTAGCTAAGGCTGAATTACAGATCTGAATTACAGATGTTATGGAAATCATAGAATCATAGAATGGCCTGGGTTGAAAAGGACCACAATGATCATCTAGTTTCAACCCCCCTGCTCTGTGCAGGGTCGCCAACCACCAGACCAGGCTGCCCAGAGCCACATCCAGCCTGGCCTTGAATGCCTCCAGGG
>JAOWBP010002978.1:5451878-5463697 GCA_028571105.1 Tragopan temminckii
CTCAGTTCCCTCAGCTTTCTTCATAGGAGAGGTGATCCTGCCCTCTGATCATCTTAGTGGTGATGTATAAGCAGCTACTGTACCGAAAAGATATCAAACATAACTGGAAAAGTGGAGCTGGTTTTGTTGTAGGCACTGTCCCTATGGCAGTCACATTACCTGTATTTAATTTCAGACTGCTGGGTTAATTCCCCTTTATTTTTTTCCTGCAGGTTGCCAGATTAAGACCTCTTCACTTCTCCTGCTTCATTCTGTCTTTCTCTGTGAAGGAATATGCTTTAGGATTTAGCAGCACATTTAAAACGACTGTTTATTACTCTTTTCTATTCCTGTAGTGTTTCTCTTTGGACACAGAACACACTGATTTCAGTTCTCACCTCTCTGTCTCCCAGGAACACACCAAGAATGATGAATTCTGTTACAAGAGATTTTTCAAGCATCAGAAGTGTTGTTTAAAAACCTTTGCAGATCTGTTTGGTAGTATTTCCAACAACTGTTGCATCACAATTTCAAGCTCTCTTCTCAACCTTCGCTTCTAATCTCTCTCCTTACTTGCTCACAGCATTAGAGCTACAGAAGAAAGAAAGCAACGTGTAAGAAGTCTGGATTCAAGCTCAGATCTGAGCTTCTTGGCAGTCAGGCGTTCACCTAGAAATAAAATGGGAGCAGATGTTCTTTATCACCTGAAATAGCCACTCATCACTTCTCCAGCCAGTACTCTACCATGAAAACGTTGGTGTCAGCAGTCTGGAAAGCAGCCTTGCAGAACAGTACGTAGTTGTTGTGATGAACACCAAGTTTAATAGGAGTCAGCAATGCTCCCTTCTAGCAAGCAGTGCACCTTGCACACTATGCTGCATTAGCAAGAGTGCAGCCAGCACTCCCAGCCTTCCCCACCTTCCCCAGCCAACCAAACTGGAACAACAAGCATGCGTGAATGACAAAATCCAAAGCAACTGTCGTGAAGTCCATAGAGCTACAGAAGTATAAGAGAAATCTATACTCCATACTTTCTTCCTCTGCGTACAGAAAATAATTTCACAAGCAATTTGATAGCAGCTGAAAAAACCTTTGCTGGCTCAATTTCTTGCTATTCAGTTCACACCAACATTTTAAGCTATTAGCACCGTAATACATAAATAACGCTTTCTTATTTAGCAGCCTTATTAAACTCTGGAGACTGACTTAAGCCCCTAGTTTCTTACATTATTAAGCTTGTCATTCATTATTAGATCAGTGTGAGTTTGTTGTAGCTCTGAGCTAAAGTCTATTAAAAGCCAGAATTGGCATTTACATAACATAAAGACAGCATAGACCAATGGAAAGTTGTGGGAGTCCTGAATAAGAGACAGAAGGTGTCCACACTAACAGCCAGAATTTATTTTGTGTTCTGCAGGGTCTGGCACATAGATGCAGTTGGCACCAAATGACCATTTGCCCACATTCCAGCTGCAGTGGGGCTGTGGGGCTGCACATCTCTGAGCTTGGTGTCAGTGACTTAACCCCAGCCTGGAAACAAGACTGGCTCCAACCCCGTGTGTCTGCAAAAGTGCAGCTGACCAGCCAGCAGTGTCAAGGTGCAATGTCTGGAGCTTTGCCCCACTGGCTACACTGTTTTCAAGCAAAGAAAGCTTCAGTATTTGAATTTTTGTTATGCAGTTCCAAGCTCCTATAGAAGAAGAAGCAATTTTCTGACCATCTTTTGAAATACTGTCTTTCCAGAATGCACCTTCTTGCATCTTTATTTTCAATTCCTACCAGTTTCTACCCCACAAAAATTCCAAATTCTCCGGTGTGTTTCTCAAAAGGATTCTGCAAAAATGAAATCTCCACTTTGAGAAAGCAAAGTTTATGTAGCACAGCATTTGTTCCTACAGAACACACCTTTGATCTTTGCCATCTACCTTTCCTTTCCTCACCATTACAGGGGTCTCATATTTGATGTTAATAGGGATATTCCTCCATTCTTTTCTTAAACTGTTTTTCTTTACCTTTTATCAGGATCAAAGAGCAAACTTCATAGCTTCTGATCAAACATGGACTGAATTTGTGTCTCACATCTTCCCTTTTAATTATCTGACCGTTAATGAAATACGTCTAATATGCTCCTGATGGGATTATCAGCTGCTTCATCCTCCCGTTTGGTCCTTCTGGTCATAGTATCATCTTTCTCTTTAATTCTTCTAATGAACTGAGAAAAAGTATGTGAATAAATTAATGTGCTAGGAAAGGTTTCACATACCACTTAGGAACTCAAAGTTCTGCTGAGCATATATGGCAGTGAATTAAGTGTCTGAACAAGCAAGCAAACACCAAAACTACCTTTCATTCAGTGGCTCATCCACAGTCACACTGATTTTTCCTGACAGAAAGTCCCAACTGCAGCAGCTGGAGGTTGAGTCCCTGTTTATGAGCAGCACTTTGTTCATTGCTCAGTAGAAGGCTATGGGCCTTCACTCACACCTCCATACTGCGGTGCTAACAGTGATGAAGTACTGGGTGCTCGCACATTCTTTACTGACATTTCACCAATGGTTTATTTGCATCCAGCACCTCTTTCATCAGCACTCGTGTTCAGCACCATTAGGTCAGCACCAAATCAACCCCCCCCCGGGCTGTTTTTGGGGTTTTCTTTGTTTTCATTCCCATATTGGTCTGAAGATTGGCAAAGCTGTACTAGAAGAGGTGTGAGCCAGGCTCTCTTCTCCCTTTTGCTGGAGATTTAGGCAGAGAATAGATCAATACAAAATTGAGATATTTCTGAGGATAATAACTTTAAGTACAAAAGCAAAGCTGTGCATGGAGAAATACTCTTTGTTTCAACGAGATGGTTGTTAAATGGGTTTCTCAGGTTTAAAATCACATCTCAAAACACCAGGCATTTTCCTAACTCAAATGACCCATGTTCAAATCTCTCACACATCTCAATACGTACAACAGTAATGTTCCCATAGCTGTGACCTTTGAGGTTGCTGGATTATGTATACCTACTTGAGAGATTTTTGTTCTTCACCATCTTTTCACTTGCTCCATACTTAATGTGCCTCATCATGGAGGGTCTAGAAAGTCCTTGGTTTCATTCTGATGCAGAACTGCTTGACACTCTTTGTGAAATCTAATACTTCTTTTCCAGTTCTTTCTGTAAAAGCCAGGAGCAGTTAAAAGCACATACCAGAAGCTTATTGGAATAACTACAGCTAAGGTAGTTTGCTTGGTAATGAAGGCACCATCCTCTGTCTGTCTGTCTGCCATAACACCCTTTCCTCTTTCAATGTTTCAGCCTACTGGATATAGAACAGGTAATTCAAGGTATGGAACCCCCCTTTGATCTGCTTCTCTTCAGAAGAAATGAAGAGGAAGGAATGTGGTAGGCCATCAGACAAAGATGAGCGTTCATCAAATATGAGCTCCTAAAATATGTCCTGAGTGCTGTCTTTACTTGGAATAATTTTGATTTTATGAATGAGACGTTTAACCCTGAGTTTTTATCAATTTGTACGGTCAGTGCCTTTAGCAATTCCAATGGATTTTAAAATATAGCATTTGAGGTCTATTTAGAGCCACAACAAAGGTCTGAACATGTCAAAATCTTAGTATATAAAAACTAAGAGTTCAGGAATTGCTCGTTTTCAAATGTCCTCTCACTTAGCAGCCCAACAGAAGAAAAGACAGTAAAGAAAAAAAAAAGTTACTGTCATGGTGAGTCAGTTGCATGGCAGGGAAACAGCAGGACTAGTGCATAAAAATGTCATCATTTATTTTGTTAATTTTCCAAATGATAACATCCCTTTCAATTTTACAGTACTCTCCCTCTGTTCCTGACTTGAAGCTGTTCAGGTGTAAGATCATATCCATGTCAGCTCTCGTTTCAAGGTGGGCATCTAGGTGTTATTACCAACTTTATGGATACTTTTCCACTAGGAAATTCCTTAGCCAAAATAATTAAAAAATAACACATGGAGAGAGAATAAAATCATACAATTAAACAATATTGCTTATTTTCTAAATCATCACTCTAGGCAATATTGATGTATTGCTCAAAGCATCTTCCCCTTGCTTATTCCCCTAAAGAGCAAGACTTTCAGAAACTTTCTAATTTTAATCATGTCCTACAATGAAGCTCTGAATGAAAATTGGAAGCACTAGAAGAGACAACCTTAAAAGATTTGCTCCAGAATTTAGTAGGTGTTAGGGCTGATACCATCAAGCCCATGCAGCCCTTGCACAACCAGATCACAGTTATCAAAGAAACTAGCCTGCAACACATGGCCCAAAGTCTTCAACTGCATTCTTATGGATTTCACAGGGGTAAGTGTGTGCTGAGCTACTTCATAACCCAGCACCAGAGATGCTCTGGGTACTCTGAGCCTCATAGGTGCACCATGTCAGTTCAGTCTGCATGGGCTCCTGCCCCAGGTGGTTCCATGGCAACTTCAGGACCTTCAGTTCCTCCAGCAGTCAGTATCACAGGCTGGTATTCCCAGAGAGGAGGAGCACTGATAATTTAGCTGTGCCCCCTTGTTTTGCTGAAGGGCCACACATCTCTGTATGTATCATGGTTATCTTTGCCTTCCTGTGAGGTGGAAAGTGCTGCAGGGCTGCAGTGGTGGGTTTCTTACATGACACCTCTCCAGCAATGGGAGGTACAAGCTCATGTCTCCTAGTCCTGCACAGATTAGCTATCAGCATACAAAATATAAGCACAGTTGTAAGCCAGAATGCTTTGAGAGGAAGCTTTGTGTTGTGGGTTGCACCATCAGCCATCATCATGCATACTACATCAGGAAGTACTTTTGTGAGGAGACTTTGGCTGGAGTTGAGAAGGGTTAGAGCTACCCTTGGCCACCAACCGTATCATGAAGCCAGTGATGGAGGCAAAGGATGGAGGTGTGAGGCTGGAGCTGGGTTGATCATTGCTGTTGGTAGGCCCATCACTAGAGGGAGACCAAGACCTATCCTGTGCTTGGTAGATGTTCACATCACTTTTCATCGGAATATAGGAAATATAATCTTTAACCTAGCATTTTGTTCTTTATTTGCAAAAATAATAAACTATTTTTGGGGTCTAGATCGGGGAGACAATTTGATGAAATTGCTACCATCATGTAAAATAGTCTCTGTGGATGGTGCATCATGTCCTCAGGATCTTCTCCCAGAGTAAAGCCATGGACCTGGTTCAGACTCTTAGCAAACAATATCATTTGCCTCCCTTTATTATATGGCTAAGAGAGGATTTTTTCTGATCTCTGAGGAGAAACATCTACATCTGAATTACAGCCATTAGGTTTCAGATACCAGCTGGGGTTTTGCCACTCAGAAAGCTATCGTTGCTATGCTTTCATGCTTTAAAAAAAGTGAAAATGAAAATTTTATATATTAGACTTTGCGTTTTGCTCTGTTTTTCATGATGGCCAAACTAGGATTTGCTCTGAATGTTCATTTTGCTTTTTCCCTTGGTGTGCCAGCATTGTGCTGGAGAGGACACCAGAGAGTGTCTGTGCCAGGGCTGCTCCCCATTACAAACCCCACCGTCACACCCAAAGGAGAGGTGCATGCAAAAAGTAATTGCAGTACAAGTCCAATATGTCATAGCAGGATAGTCATACCTGTACAGCAGGTGACACAAGCTCAGTGCTTCATGATCAACATGCAAGTGAAGGATCTCAGACAAAATCTTGTAGCCAGATGGTCAGCCTCCTTTTCTAAGTGACATGCTATTTTCATAAGAGAAAAGATAGACTAGTATGAAACCTCTGCCTATTCTAACATTCAAGATGGCTGAAATATCTTACCAAAGACTTCAAGCTTCTTTATCTAATTTCTGGTGCATTTGTGTTTTCTGGCTTCTTCCTGGAGGATGTGCATGAACTGAAGTCTGTGGCTGGTGTTTGTTCATGGCCAACCCACCATGTCACTCCTCAGGGAGCAGCTGCTGCAGAAATATTTACACTGCAATGTGATGAGGCTCATAAAACACTGCTAATGTAAACACGATCAGATTTACAAAATGGTGCATGTCTGACAGCTACAGAGGGCTGCTATCGATGGAGGCAGTGACAGCCACCATTTATCATTTGATGAAAGGGAATAGCTCATGCCTTCCATCCAGCCCTGGTTCTTATGCAGCCAGCGCAGTGCTCATCCTGCTGGGATGCAGCCAAGGCTGCAAGGGATGGAGCCAGGCTGAGCTGGAGAGAAACCACCAAGTTTTGCTCCATTTGATGTAGGCAGGGGAAACAGCAGAGGGTGTGGGATTGGGGGTAGGAAAGCTCTGCCTTGGCCCTATCTCCATCTCAGTGTACTCATCACTGGTGGAGAAAGTTACTGATTTATTAACTGCTGCATCAGATTTCAGTGCTGCAGCTGGCCTCTGTTTCTGTGTTCCCCAAGGTCCATCCTCCCAGGCATCTATATCAAACCACTCCCACAGTGCAGCAACACCTCCTGAGAGCAAGCCCAGCCGCTTTGGTCTTCTGGACCTGAAAAGCTGATTTTAAGACTGCTTGTGTCATGTATATGCCACTCACACAGCTTCAGCCCTCTGTAAGATTTCCTCCCACACGAGACCACAGTGCTGCTGAATGTTTGTGCCCATCACTTCTTCATACTTTGGCCATTTTGGCTCTTTTCACTGGTACTGCTGATGCTGTTATCTGTCAGATGAGGTTTGCAGGCTCACCTGGCAGGTAAAGCATGCCTTAAGACTTGTACACACACCCTACAAGGGTGCAGTTGTCTCCTCCATGTTGAGAAAACCAACACACTCTTTATGTGAATAAAAATGAGCGTTAGCCTGTTAATCAATTCACTATGCAGAGTCATTAGGGCAGGTTTTTAAAGCAAAGAATAGAGAATTAAGGGCTAGGATAGAACAGAATAGAAGAGTGAGAACAGAGAATTCATTCCCTGCACAGGGTTTTTAAAATGCACCCTACAAATCACGCTCTTTCCAGATTCCATCAAAATCTAATCAGCTGTTAATCTAGTCACAAGACAACTTCATCAGCCCAAGCAACTTGCAATGGATTCACTTAACCACAGTATTAGTCCATCAAAACAAAGCTTGGTTACAGGTTAATCTCCTCCCTAGCTCCAGAAGAAGTCACAGAAATGACAAACTATCTCCTTCCACCTTCAGCAAGGCTGTGAAAATACTGTCAGTCCATGAAAGATGCAGTGTTACACCAGCCGTCTGGTCCAGCCACCTACCCTGCTCGCTGGCCATGCCCTGTGCTGAACAGCACCACTGAAAGAAGAAAAAGGACTGAAAGAAAAACAAAGAGCATTGGAAGGGCTAATTTAAAATAGCCCCTTCATTCCAGCTGTTCCTTTCAGGTGGATGTAAGGCACCTGAGTACCCCTGCAATCTTGTAGGCTGCTGCTGAATACATCCATCACCAGGACTTTGCTAGAGGAGCTCTGAAGCACTGCTCCACTATTGGCCACACCTCCTAGCAGTGCTCTCAGCTTGAAAATAAATGATCGTTTTCAACAGATCAAAAGGTTTACAACAGATGTTAGTGAAGAACCAGCACAAGGAGCAAATCATGATGAGAAAGGGGTCAGCCCATGGTAAGCTCAGCTGCTGGAGACCACAGTGTTGCAGCTCACCACCAGAAGTTTGTAGCTTATCTTCTGTCATGGTCTGGCACTTCTGGATGTTTAAAGATGTCCAGGAAGTGCCACTTGATTTAGAGGGATACTTGTTACGTTAGAATCGCTCCAGAGCTGGATGTAATGTATTATTTAAGATAAACAACAGGCTGAGAATTTACCAGCATATATTTAAATCTACACAAACACTGCTATTTTATCTAGCAGGTAGACGAGGATGAAGAACTACGGCCGGAAGATCACAGCAGAAGTGCTGCTGTGGGTATGATTCACACAGCAAATTAAGACACCTAAACTTACATGTCAGCACTGCCTGGAGTCAGTGGGCTCTGGGGAGCATTGCAGTCCACTCTGAAGCAAACCAACACACACATTGCTCTGCTGGTTGAATCCATTGACAGAAACAGGGGCTATGACTCTCAGCTCACATAGAGATACTCATAAGCGTGACACCTCAACACAGGTGTTTCATTTGGCAGTTGGGTCCCTCCCTGGAGGATGAAGCAAGGATTTATGGGATTGTCACCATTGGGTACCCTGTCAAGGGATGAAGTGTGTCCATTCTCTACATCCTATGGGAGGAGATCTGACTTCAGAGCTAAGCACAGGTCATAGTTATCACAGAGAGCAAAGACACTGAACACTGACATTTCCAGGATAAATGCCTATTGGTTTGGGGCTTCAGGATAGCCTTAGGATCAACCCAAAATACAGCTGGAAAAGGAAAAAAACCAGGACTTCGCTGGAGGTGACCACCACTAAGTGGTCACATGCCATAATAAAATTCATTGTTTTTAGTTGGCAGCTCCAGGCTCCTTGCCTGATCATAGTTTCAGGTATCTAACATCAACTTATAGCCTTGGATCAGAGGTGGCAGGGTTTGAAAACAAAGCCTAATGATGAGGTAGCTCTGTCATGGGGTGGCTGATATCTCAGGAAGGAATGCAAAGACTTGCAGTTTTCTTTGGAGAAGCAGAGGAATGGAAAGGCGAGAGGGAAATGGAAGTGAATGTAGAGGAACCTGTTGTTTTGTGCTACCCTTAAGGGAAGGTCTTAGCATTACAAGTGGGAGATGTGGCCGTTGCAGCAGCACGAATAAGGAAGCAGAAGGGAGCACAACATCTTCCCATGTGCTTCACGTGGGCAGGCCAGGATTCATCCCGGCATGGTGAGCCGTGAGCTCTCCTGGGTGACAACACTGCATTCCTTCTGCACCACAGCTGCGAATATTGCATGTCAAAGCTGTCATCACCTTGTCCTCACTGATGGTGCTCTGAGCAAGGCACATGCTGGGTAAGAGCATTGTTACTTAGCAACTTCAGCTGGCTCTGCAAATGAAGTGGTACAGAGGGTTCTTCTGCATGGGGAGGAGGGCAGCATTTGTAAGTATTCTCTGGCTCTGTTTTACCTAGGCATTTGCTAAAGCTGTTTCTTTGTATTTGCTCATCTGCATATCAGTTCTTCTTAATCTGAAACCACAAGCTGCTGGCAAATTCCATCATCTCTGAATATGCAGCAGCAAGAACTACAAAGCCTGTGTGTTTGACTAAGGTTCTGAGGTACTTTGATAATGATATGAGTAAATAAAAAAAGAAAATTAATTGTACACTGTGCATTTTCTGTGTGAATACATAGCTATCTGTGCAGCAAGCTCCAGAACCTGACACAGGACCCGACTCAAGGTGCACAGCCCTGAGCATCACCCCAAAGATAAGCATGTTTGCCTTTCTGTAGAACTACGCAGATTGTTCCTTATCATAAAACAAGATACAGAAAGGCAACACCCCATGTGATATGTTCCATGTTCTGCTCTGCTCATCAATCAGCAAGATGTTGCACAACTGCTACGTCCTTTATCAGACACATTGCAAAAGGAATTGGCTAGAGATGTTCTGGAAAGCCCCATCCTGCTGATGTTAGTTGTTCCCACTTCTGACACGCCTTCTATGATGGAGTGATGACATTGGTAGACAAAGGAAGGGTAAATGATGTCGCCTACTTGGACTTGTGCAAGGCAGACAAAGAATTGGTTGGGTGGTTGTAGCCAGAGGGTTGCGGTCAATGTTGCATGTCCAGGTTGAGGTCAGTGATGAGTGGTAACCCACAGCAGGGGTGTACACAAGCAGACAACAGGCTATGAGAAGGTTGTTATTTGTGCAGCAGGTTATTAAGCTGTGGTTGGTCAGAGGATGAGGTAGGTACCAGATGTTCCCAAGGGCCAGCAGACATAAATGTGGCAGAAGAATCCTGTATAGGTCATTTGGCATAAAATCACTCTTTCAGCTTAGGAAGATCCAGAGTCATAGCAAGGTGTATTTTGGGAAATATCACCACTTGTCTTGCTCTCTCAGGCATTTGCTGCTGGCCAGCACTGGAGATGGGATACAGGCCTGGGTGATGCTTTGCCCAGCAGTCATTCTCCTCAGGACAGTGAGCTTTTAAATAAAATAGTAAACAATTCTAGAAAACACAAAAATGCTCTTTACAGAAATGTTGAGGAGGGCAGTCAGAATCACAGTTTTGGATTTGGGCACCTAAGTTCTTTCTGAGTCTCACTTGAAACACTTGTATTACCTATTGATTCACTAACGGCTTCACAAATTCTCTCCAGTTTTCAGGAATCCATCTTCTCCAGGATCCAGTCCATTGTCTTGTCAGCATGATGTACATTCTTCAACACTAAAATCACAGATTTTCTTTTGCTGTCTTTTCAATTATGTTCCAAATACTGACTGAGTAAGGCCATGCTATATAAATGATATGTCTAGGCTATTACCATGCCAACAATCACTCTGTCATCTGGATGTTTTTCACCAATAATTTTTATTTTCTTCTCAACTAATGATTGCTCTGTGACTCTATTATAAATATATTCATAAGTCTTGGGTAAAGGTATACAAAGCCCAAAAATTAGCTAATAATTCCTAATTGAAAAGATTAACTTACTTTTTGAGATTAGACAGATAGTTTATTATCTATTTTATATGCTGTACCATTTTCCTAATGAAAAGTTTTAGTAAAAACATACCATGTGATGATGCCAAATATTCTAAAAAGAGCAACTGCAGCGCATTCAGTTGACCTCTGTCAGCTCAACTTATAAGCTCACCAAAAAAAAGAAAGAAATATTCTCTAGAAAAGCAATCTGATTGTTGCCAGTATTGTTCAGCTCATAAATTCAGAGGACCATCTCATTATCAAGAGGGACAAGAAGGATGGCTGGTTCAGAAGTCAGAAGAACGCAGCAGCAGCACTTGAAATACCATACAGAGGTGTCAGGATTTCTTGGTAAGCTTTATCTTTTTATACAGAACCAAGTTTCTATAAATAAAAATAAATAAAACCAAATACATAAGGATTGGAAATCTAAAGAGTAGGTGGTTCTGTCCTATAAATCCACAACTTGGGAAAGATCTTAGAACTTACAATGTGTAAATAGCTCAATACAGTTTTTCCTTAAACAATGTAGGAAAAAAAAACCTCATGAAAAGGGAGGTGGAAAAAGACATGTGAAAATTAAAAATGACAGTAACAGAGAGCTAACTGTTACCTGTATATATATACCAATGGTGAGACTGAGTAGGAAAACTAAAATACTGAATGCAGTTTTCACTGGCAACATTTTTGACCTGAAGTTTAAAAAACAAACAGAGAAAGATTTGAGAAATGAGTAAGATACCTAAGTAGTACAAGAACTGAGAAGCTCCATCTGTTTGACTTCATTGAAAAGACTACAAATTGACGTGAACCTGGAGCACAAAAACCCTTAAAGGAAGGAAGCCCTCAGACTAAATCAGAACCGATGGCTGAAAGTACAGGGCAGAACAATTCCACTGAAATGCACAACACAGATTTTTCTTGGGGAAGGTGATTGGCCACTCAGGCAAGCTACCAAAGGATGGGGTCATCTCTGGGTGGTTTTCTGAGGAGTGAGAAGCAATGCCACCACCTGTTTCTGCAGCCTGCATTGAGAGTATGCCATGGGAGTAATCTGCCCATGGTGAGGGGTTGGAGCTACATGATCTTTAAGGTCCCCTCCAACATAAGCCATACTATGATTCTACCCAAACACTTGTCCACGAAGAAAGGCAAAACACTTCAGGCTCAACAAAACAGCACCGCATTTCACATCCCTGGAGGCATTCAAGGCCAGGCTGGATGTGGCTCTGGGCAGCCTGGTCTGCTGGTTGGTGACCTGCACATAG
>JAOWBP010002978.1:5467032-5494395 GCA_028571105.1 Tragopan temminckii
CAGGTTGCCCAAGGAGGTTGTGAATGCCCCATCCCTGGAGGCATTCAAGGCCAGGCTGGATGTGGCTCTGAGCAGCCTGGTCTAGTGGTCTAGTGGATTTCCAGCCCTGGTACCTGCTCTGCCACTCTCCCTGTGTGACCAGGAATGAGTGTGATGAAACTTACATCTTAGGAATATCAAAAAGAAACAAGTGAACATTTTCAGATTGGGTTGGCACAACACTCAGACACACGGGCCCAACCTATGGTTAACCTATGGCTGCCTGCAGGGGCCCTCCCTCCCAGCAGATCAGTTGGGGCTGGTTGTTCCTCAGGGAGCAGCTGGTTCCCCTGTTGCTCCACTCTCATCCCTGTGTTTTTTCCTGCACACGCAGTGTGAGCACCAGGTAGAGCAATGGTTTCTTGGCAGTTCTAAAGCACCCCCAGGGCCCAATGAATGTGCTACATATCCACAGCAACTCTGAAAAATGAGGTCCCCAGGCAGCAAAGATGATGGGAAATGTACAAATGCATACAAAAGAAACTTAAAGATCCATGTTTTAAGGACATTGGAGCCCCAAACCTCCTAACTCTGGGAAGACCTGATCGTGGCCTTTCAGTATCGAAAGAGAGCTACAAGAAAGAAGGGGACAGGCTGCTGAGCAGGATCTGTTGTGACAGCACAAGAGGAAATGGTTTCAAACTGAAAGAGAGGAGATTTTGATTGGATATAAGAAGTATTTTACAATAAAAGTATGAAGAGTGGAACAGGCTGTCCAGAGAGGCAGTGGATGCCCTGTCCTGTTTGCTGTTTTCTGTTCTCCTGTGTGTCACAAGAACGATACCTTCACTGCTTATCTGTTACTACTTGTGGTATTACTTCCTTGCACAGTAGCAACACGCAGGACAGGCTAGATCCCAGCCTGGTGAAGATTTCACATAGAATGCTAATAGGATCAGGAACATGCCTACGTAAAGATCAAACATAAGCCTCTTACATCAGCACCTAGAGGGAAAATGGCATGAGGCACTTCTTGAACTCAGCTCGGTTCTGTACAGATGCAGTGATGTCAACAACAATAGAAAACAATAGAAAAAGAGAGATGTGTTGCCTGTTGTTTTGAATGTATAGGAGATATTGCACAGACCACCAGAAAATATTGACAATTCGTCACATCTAAAATATGCTTCAGTTCTTTCCGAATCTACAGTAGAAGAACAAAAGGCTTTTCTTCCTCAAAACAAACATGAAATGCTATCTAGTGTTGGCTCTTTGCTACTGCAGTCTCACACAACTGTTTCTGAATGAAACAAAATGCACCCTGGGCAGCGTGGGCTCCAGAAAGGAGAGGTTGTCCAGTTCTGAGGTCTGCTCTGAATTTCAAAGGCTCACAATGCTGGGTTTCTATCCACAGAGGAGGATTGGAGGAAGGAAAAAGACTAAGAAGAGAGGATGGGGAATGCAAAGCTGCAGCCAGCTGCTGACCCACACGCCTGCACTGGGATGGCTGTGCTTTCCAAGCAGTTTGACATGGTACAGGAATGTCTGTAGCTAGAATATATCTATTGTTTTTCAGTTATTTAATCGATGTGTTAAAATATTAAATTATATCAAATGCTAGAATTAGCAATATTTTGCATATTTATAGAACAATAAATATCTGGATTTAAAGCTCATGGGTCAGAATGATAATGGACTAAAGGTCCTCTAGGTTTCAAATCAATTCCTAATATTATCCTGTACATACAAAAAAAATAAACTGTTGCAAGTAAGCATTTGGGTTTTCCATTCTGACAGCTGAGTTAACTAAAAATCAGATTCTGCCTCTTTCAGCAGAACTCCTGGTACAAGGCTGTTCCTTCACTGGCAGTTTTTCTGTCCATCAGCCATCTCAGCATAGACAGAAACATCTCTAAATTGCCATCAGCCTTGCCTAAGATGGATCAAAACATCTCAGCCTCCCCTGCATGATGTGCCCGAGAACTGTCACTTTTATTGGCTGCAGGTGACGCACCAGCTAACAGCTTTCTTGTCCTTGCAGGCGGAGGGAGCAGAGGGAGGGAGGCAGAAGCAGACCCTGCTCTGACTGCTCACACACTGATTTCGATTCCCAAGGCCAAATGTTCTGTTAATAACTCCACATCACTCACCTCTGCTTGTTGCATGTATGACCAGCACTGCCATGTGCATGCAGCAGGGCTTGTAAGGGGCTCGCAGAGATCACGGAACTGAGACCAATAGCTCGAGCTTGGACATAAGCATCTTCTGTGTGTTTTTAATGTGCCCTATGCAAGCACATTTACTTTTATTCAGACCAGTCCAAGTAAAGGTTTGAAAACATGCTTTTGAAACCCAGACACAGATTTCTTACTAACACAAAGGCTGGATACCAGCACGTGCCAGACACTGATCACGTTGCTGTCATGGAAATTACTAGGTACTTGGAACATGATTAGAATCATAGAATCATAGAATGGATTGGGTTGGAAAGGACCCCAAGGATCATCAAGTTCCAACACCCTGCCCCAGGCAGGGCCACCAACCTCCAGATCTGGTACTAGACAAGGCTGCCCAGGGCCCCATCCAACCTGGTCCTGAATGCCTAGAAAATGATTATCTGAATGTGGTTAACTAATATAGACTATGTTCTAACAAACTTTTAATTTAAGTCTCCTGTGAACTCGCAGTGCCCAGTGTCTCCTGTTTCCATCACACTGTGCTCCTTGTGCTGGCAAATTCCCACTGACACCAGAAGAAGCTGTATCTGGTGGTTCATGGCAGGAACCAAAGCTTACAGTGTGCATCTGGCTGTGGGGACTGCACATACAGCACAGCTTCTGCGCATGGGTGCCCTCCCTGCTGCCTCCTATCCTCCAGCCAGGGAAGCTGACCCTGCTGATGGGGCTGTAAGCTACAGCTGTGTTTCCTATATCTGACCCCAAACCCCAAAATCAATTCACAAACCAGCAAGAAACTATGGGAAAGGATCCCCAAGGGATCTCTCACTGACACAGCATATTCCAAGTTCTTGGAAGCCAAACGAAGCACTCATTTGGTTATTACATGGAGTGCAACCTCCCACCAGGGCTGCAGGTTCCTTGGGTAGGAACATGGCAAAGAAAATGCCCTGAGAACTAGCACAGGCCTCACAGCCTGTCTTGGGTGTCACTTTGATAGACACAAAATGATCTTGCAGGGCAGCACCGTGGCCTTACCTCTGATTCTGAGCCTTTATAGTGTCACCGGAAAAATCTTTTTGAAGTGCAGGTTTATGCATCCTCTCAGGGCAGTGAGGCAGTGAAAATGACCATCTGTGCTGAACAGCAGTTTTTTATAGATTTTTCCCTTTTACAAAAAGTGCATCCATTACAAGCAAGGTGAACAATGAATGCGCAACTGTTGTGCACTCATCATCAGGCTGCAGATGACTGCTGGTTGTATGCCCTCACCTGGCTGACCGACCCAGTGCCACCTCTCAGTGCCTAACATCTCTCCCTCCTGCTCTGAACATCCTTGGCAGCCCCTTCTGTCCTCCCTGTGAACCAGCCCCAGCTCCTTCTCCCAGCGGGGGAAACCTACATGGAACATGCTCAGCATGGACACACATAGGGATTTTTCTTTCATGGAGCTGTTACCAAGCTCATGCAAACCCCATGGTCAGATACAGCAAGGGCTGCTGCTGAGGATGCAGGTTCCACCTGTCCCATGCAGCTGCAATGCTACATGTTAGGAATATGGTTAGTGGGCACAGTGGTGGGTCATGGTTGGACTTGATCATCTCAGTGGTCTTTTCCAAACTCAATCATTCTATGATTCTATGATTTACACCAGTCCTTCTCCACCTTAGCTACATCAGTTAAATATACCATGTCCTCAGTAAGTGTAGGGATGGCCAAAGTGGTCCAGAAAGAGCTTCTAAATTTCCCACCAACAAGCAGAACCTCCCCAGCAATATCCTCTCATTCTTTCCCACCTTTTGTGCTTTTTCTCCCTTCTCTTACTTTTCTTCTTCTCTGCTTTTGCTGTTGTGAAATTCCAAAGGTCTTGCAGTAAACTTGCAGTCCCTGACAGCTCTGCCAGATGAACAATGTACATCCTGCATTTCTGCCACCAGGAGAACTCTTTCCATTCTGGTGAGAATGAAAGAGAAAGGCTGACTTTATTGCCATATGAAGTGTCATAAAATAGTGTCATAGAATCTTTTGAGTTGGAAGGAACCTTTAAAGGTCATCTAGTCTAACTCCCCTGCAATGAACAGGGACACCTACAGCTCCACTAGGTGCTCAGAGCACCATCCAGCCTGACCTTGAATGTCTCCATGGATGAGACATCCACAATCTCTCTGGGCAAGCTGTTCCACTGTTTCACCACCCTTATCATAAAAACATTTTCCTTATATCCAATCTAAATCTTCCTTTTAATAGTTTGAAACCATTTCCCCTTGTCCCATCACAACAGACCCTGCTGAAGAGTCTGTCCCCTTCTTTCTTATAGCCCCCTTTCAGATACTGTGTCTTAAGGGAACAACCTCAAATGTCTGTGAAAAGTGGCTCCGATCTTAAGAGCGATAGCTTGATTTTGGGATAAGTTTTCAAACAACCTTACATCCTTCCTTGATAACAAGAAGGTGAAATCCCAGCCCTAAAACACTTGAGGCTGACGAACATCGTTTGCAACTGGTTCCAATCCCTCCAGTCTCTGCGATTAGGGTCTCAAGTATCTCACCCACAGCATCTCCAAGGAAAAAGGGAAGAGAGAGGGCACTTCCCCATTAGGAAGCCATTTATTCTCACTGCTTTTTGACTATGAAATACTTTTTCTCCTTATGGCTACTGAGCCGATAAGGGTTCAGAGGCAGAGGCTACCTCTGTGGTTCATAGCTCACATCCCTCTGTTCTTTGGGTGCAGTGAATAAACAAAAAATCCTGTCAGCAGCAAAACCTTGGGAGGCAGCTATTTACCAGAAGAGAATGAGTCACCTTGTTTACTCTGCACGCTGGGATCTGAAAGACAAGGAGCCATAAAGGTCGTGGAGGAGTTGTCTCTGTGCCACTTATTTTGTCTCTGCCTCCGACAAAGGCAAAGCCATCTGCAGTACAAGCAATGAGGCAGCGATAACCAAAAGATTTCAAAGGGGCATGTGAGGAGTGCCAAACACTCTCGATAAAACCGGAGTGAACAAGAGGAGTCGTGCAGCTCTTTGTGTAACCTTTACTCTGCTGCTAAGTGCACCAGTTTATAGTAATTATGGAAAAGCCACTGATTGTATTATGAATGTAATGACATTAGCAGGACTGTCACTGTGTTTGTAGCAACAGTTGTGAAATTAATTTTTTTCTTCATTAAGGAGATCCTTATTTGCATGATTAAAATGTCAGCCCAGATAAATGCATATGCCAGGGAATGAATCACTGAGCAAAAATGCCACCTGCCAAGCCCAGAGAATAGGACAAATGAGCAGGCGGCACGGAGCAGCTTCCAGCTCCCAGCGGGAGCAGTGATGGCTGCGGGCACACTGGGGTGAGGCTACTGAGCCTGGATGAGGATGCTGAGATGGGGTGAGGACGTTGAGTTGGGGTGAGGATGTTGAGATGGGGTGAGGATGTTGAGTTGGAGTTTGTTATTCAAAATTTGGACTGTGACGCAGAGAAACATTCCAATTTTATTTGACACTTTGCTTCATGCCACTTCAAATTGTTAAGAGCTGAAATGGGAACTCATCCAGAAAAAAAAAAAAAAAAACACTTCACTCTGGAAAGACAGAAAGAAAACACTTGGGCCTCACTGCAAGGCTGTGTCCTGGAGGAGCCCAACCCAACACTTGCCCAAACTGGTGAAATTCTGCTTGGTAACCAGCACTTTCTAGAACAAAGTTTGTCTGACAGCTTCCTTGTCTTCCTGAGCACATCACTGCTGCCAGCACAAAATCCTTCTCCTGACCTTCATCAGTACGGAGCAGTCTCACCAATACCAGTCCATATTACATTTGCTTTAAAAGAGAATATGCTCCTAAGGCATTTCAGTGCTGAGATT
The DNA here is from genome assembly GCA_028571105.1 of Tragopan temminckii. Classification (NCBI taxonomy): domain Eukaryota; kingdom Metazoa; phylum Chordata; class Aves; order Galliformes; family Phasianidae; genus Tragopan; species Tragopan temminckii. The sequence goes on from JAOWBP010002978.1 coordinate 5,473,045, forward strand.
TTTTTTCCATGACTCCAGTTGATCAAGACTCTGTACATTAGAAAAAACACTAAATACATTTGTAATATAGTATTAACTGAGCCAGCCAAGCCATCTGGAACAGATGCTTAAGATTACAAAACCACATTGGCTATTTTTGTAGAAATTAGGAAAGAATCAGCAACATCAGTTCCTGAATGTTAAGTTGTCCGTATGAGTTTGTTAATAAACTGATGTATGTCCAACTGCAAAAGTGAAGCAAACATAGGAAGGAGCAAAACCAAGGCAGAGGGCTCCAACCAGGGGAGACAGACCACAAAAGATAACTCAGAACTTCACAGAAGTGTTTTAAAACAGTTATGGTCAACAAACTAGAATAAGAAGTAATGGCCTCAAGTTGCATCTGGGGAAGTTCCACTTGGATATTAGGAAAAAATCTTCTCTGGAAGAGTGGCAATGCATTAGAATATGCTGCCCAAGGACGTGGTGGCACTGAGGGACATGGGTAGTGGGCATGGTGGGAATGGGCTGATGGTTGGACTAGATAATCTTAGAGATCTTTTTCAGACTTAATGATTTAGTGATTGCATTGTTCTACGCTGTGTTCCTTCCACCAGAAAGTCTGCCTCTGGGCAGAGGTAGTCTGGTGGTTCCCCAAGATATACATAAGGCTCCCAGGAGGTTGCTCCACAAAGAACAAGCGTGATGGGACACAGCCACACACAACATAGCTGGGGAGCAATGAGGTAAATCCAAGGGCAGGATGATGCAGGCTGTGATCACAAGGATGACAGCAGCTGAGCGGTGAAGAAGCCATTGGTTTGTTGGCCATGGTCTTGAACACAACAAGACAATTCAGGAGGTTGATCCAACACTCCATTTCCAAGATAATACATGGACTCCCGTATCTTTTTTATGAGCTTTGGTGTGCAGAGAGAAAAGAAAATAAAAAGCAGCCATAAACCCAAGATTAACATGGCTTTACCCAAGGCCTTTTGCCACAGCTGTTGTCCCTGCTTCCTGTGGGAAGAGAATGGAGAAGCTTCCATAAATGCAGCTCCCATTCATCTGCACAGACGAGATGTGGCCCTATCCAGTACACATATGGGACAGTAGAGCACTCAACCACCACACACAGGACATTCCCCTTGGGCACAGTGTGGGCACAGGGGGAGAGAACAAGTTGACTGGAAGGTGTGCATTGTTATCATATCTGCTGGGCTCAAAACATCACCACAGGACCGGGAGAGCCTGGGGTTTCCTTTTTATTTTTTTTTTTTTCTAATTGCAAAATACCTAGTTTTAGAAAACATGCAAATGTGCCTTATGTCGTGGTAACAGTGGGGGAAGAAATCTGTAACTGCAGAGTTTTTTTTGTTGTTGTTCTGTGGGAACTAAAACCTGATCCAGATGTGGATTTCAGCAGTGTTGGACATGGCATGATGCGACATCTTCAGGCCCTTGAGGAGCCCACCCCTGACCTACCAAAGTGAGCTTCTCCCTGCAGAATCAGATTGCAAAACACATCGCAGAGTTCCTGAGTCCAAAGAAAAGCTGTTGACAACAGAATATGGTTCCTCAGTTCACATCCTTGGGCTCTGCCCACGCCAACATGCCTTGTGGTTCTGCAGGGCTCCCAGTGCATGGGCAGGAGGCTGGAAATGTAGGCAGAAGCTCACCTTTCTCCTCAGCTCTCAGTTTCTGGCAGCTGCAGGCATACTTCCACCCTTCCTTTCCATCCTTGTCCTGCAGGCATCCCGGCCCCATCCCAATCTGCAGGGTCCTGGGTGCACCCTCACTGACCACCACTTCATTTTGTCTCAAATGCAGTTTGTAACAGTGTATTTCAGTATATACTGCTTGATGTTATCTTCTGCTGCTGTCAGACAAAAACCGATGCAAGCCAACAAATCCTTATTACTTATTGGCTTTCAGCTCAGTTCAAATCAATTTTTATTGCAGTGTGCTGGACATATGTTTAAGTCTTGCATCCTTCTTGACAGCAGGGAAATGGGATTTTTTATTATTATTATTATTACTATCTTTACACTACTATTATTATTGTTGTGCAAAGGAAAGAAGAATGGTCGAGTGCAACAAGAGGTAATGGCCTCAAGTTCCTTCAGGAGAGGTCCAGGCTGGATATTAGGAACAATTTATTCTGCCAAAGAGTGGTGATGCAGTGGCACAGGCTGCCCAGGGAGGTAGTGGAGTCCCCAACCCTGGATGTACTCCAGAACCATGGAGATGTGGCACTGAGGGACGTGGTTTAGTGGTATGGTGGGGATGGGTCGATGGTTGGACTAGGTGATCTTATTGGCCTTTTCCTACTCCATGATTCTATGAGTCTAAGTGAGATCATATGAAATAAAGTAGCAGTGTAAAAGAAAAGCTCTCAATCACTGGCTGTACTGCCTAATCTATGAAACCGTGAAGGAGTAAGGTGTAACTAAAACATCCCTAAGTTGCAGAGTATCACCACCAGCAGCCCTCTGTCTTTGGGAGGATGAGCTCAAGCAGGGAGTTTATCTGCAAAACGCCAGTGAAATTATCAGGAATTCATGAAGCAAGAGCAGCACCTTTCCCCTACTGACGGGGCTCCCTGGGAAGCCCCACTGTAATCCACATCCCCCATTTCTCTGGGATCTGGTAAAGGCTTTTTCTGCATTTTAAGCTGTGAACTTTGCAGTGATAAACTTTTTCCCCCCACTGTTGCCACAGCACAAGGCACACAGGCATATTCTCTAAAATCAGCTATGTTAGGGGAAAAAAAAATAGCTGTAATACTGTAAAAGATTCCCTTGACCTTGTTTCACAGTTGGATCAACATCTAATTGCTAAATGTTGCGCGTTTCCCTGAAGACAAAACAAATCTGAAGAAAAGCCACTAGGTTCTGAAAACTGGCAATGCTATCTGCCATCTGCAGAAATTCTTCTGGGTCTTCAGCTAATAATAATGGCAGACAATACCTTTCTTTTCTTCATTTTCTCTCCTTTTACACAATTGAATATCTTCTCCTCTTGGAATGGGTGTCCCCATCAGTCTAACTGAGAAATGTTTTCCTGGGACCCTGCTATTGTGAAACACTTTAATCTTTCCAGTGTGTCTGAGGTAAAAGTCAACAACATCTTGAAATTGAAGACTGGAATAATTGCCTGCAGTCCCACAAATCATCCTCCTGTTACCTGGACTAGAAAAGGTGCTCACAACCCTTGAGCAACAAACAACTGGACAGCACTCAGTTGTTGAGGTCAGGCAGAGGCTGGCTGCTTTTTTGTAAAATCTCCTGATTTTGGACTCTTTGAATGCACTGATCTGGAAGTGCAGTGTAAGGCCATCTGCCTGGCCAGCATCACACGGGAGGAAGGGCATGTTTAAAGGCATGACTTTTTGATTTTGTGTTTTAAGAACAGATTGGAAGCACCTTCTGTGCCCTTTTCTGTTTATTTGACTGTTAATTTCAGAGGTTTTAGACTTAGATCATTCTAGGAAAACTACTAATACGACAGTAGCCCCCATGCTCCATTTTGATGCTGATTTAGCACACAGCATTCTCAGCCCTGCAGCAGAGCTTGCTGATATTCATTGCATTACACCAGGGGTAGCTACTTTCTAAGTGATTTGCTTTTCTTTTTTAATTTATGCCTCTAATTTGCTATCTAAATGAAAGTTTCTCCCGAGAGTATTTCTTTTCTACAGTCAAAGGCCAATATTTGGGGGCAATTGTTTCCAAGCCAAGTGGCTAAAGTCAGGTTGATAGTGTTATAATTACGTGAGTTTGCATTATGCATACTTGATTCCCTCTGTGTCTTCCTCTAGACTGTGGCAGCTGATGGTAATGGAGAATAGGTTGCTGTATTAGATCCTAAAATTTCAGTTTCCTGTTCTGGAAACTTGCAAGTCTCAAATATTCCCCTCTGCTAAATGCACATGCTCTGGGGAACTGCTCCCTTGCCCATGTGCTAATGAGTACTTCCTATCATTAGACCCAGGAATCATTACTGGGTAATCATAACTGGTTATAAAGCAATTAACAGGGAAAAAGCTCTTAAGAAGAGTGCTGATAGTGTTTGGGAGCAGATCCTGCTTTCTATCTGCCCCTGGCAGGGGACTCGTAGGGCCACACATCAGGCCAGGCCAGAGAGGTTTCTGGGCAATGTATTCTGGGGGGAGGTAGCCTGGACAGGGGTGGGCACTGGAGGGGCTTTGAGGTCCCATCCAACCAAACCATTTTGCGACTCTCTTCATGCTATGCACTTAGCTGGAGAGCACCCTGTGAGCCCCAGGCCCCAGCAGCTCTCCCTAGGAATCCGCATGTGCCTCTATACAAAGAACATGGTTCTGGTTTGTACAGGCCACATGACATGATTCATCCCTGCTCACTGACCTACATAGTCACTTGTACCAGCGTGGGATGGGAACAAAGCACTGCTGCTCCTGGTTTGCAGCACTGCCTGCTTGCCCAGCTCCAGCCAGTGCTGAATGGCACAAGGCAGGCTGAGGCAGCATTCACATCTCTTGTTTTAAAAGGACTGTTCCAGGCTTGAAGTCAATATTTTATAAAGAAATGCACAATTGCAGCTTAAAGTCATAAAGCAATGCATCACAGCAACACAGCAACACAAAAATGTTGGCCACTAAATCTGTGAGAGTGATGGGTCCCAGCAGCAGGGCAGTGCAAACACCTCATGGTTGGCACATCGCTTTCACCAAAAGCTGAAAGGGTAGAAGGTTGGCAGCAAAGGGCTCTCTGACCACCAGCTTACTGTAAGGTGACAGCTTAACTTACCCTCTGTTTGTTGTACTGTGTGTTGCCAGCTGCTTTTAAATTGATGTGCTAACTGCACTCCATTCTATCTTCAGCCATTCCCCAAACTGAAGAAGTGTTCTCTACAATCCTTGCTCTGAGGATGCCTTAGAATGAGTCACACAGCTGTAGTTGTGCCAGAGGGGTGACATGCATGCAAGTCATGGTGCTTGGCAGCTCAGTTGGGTTGCACTAGCAAACGTTGTGCCAAGGAATCCAACATTGGGGCACAGATTCTGTCCCTCCTTTCTACACCTGGGACCCTTTCTCTGATCCTTTTTCCATCTCTGTGGCACAGAATGACATCTCTGGCCCTACCAGGTCCGCCCATGGGACTGCTCTCACCCACACTCCATGGCAGCAGCAGGAGGCTGAGTGCCACTTGTCTGCAAACATCACATTTCCTCCCCCCAAAAAATCACTTCCTCAGCGATTTTCACTTCTCATCAACTTTTTGCACAACTTACTTTTTCCTAAAGCCAGCACATGATTCCTCCCTGTCTTTTAACCCCTTCCTTCTCCTGCCAAATGGATTAATGAAAAGTCTGTGGTTTAACATATGGGCAATGAGCTCTCATAAGGCAGGAACACCTTGTTCAGAGGCAGCTCACAGCAGAAGTTTGTTAGAGAAAAGTGAGTGTTGCTCATCTCCGTGCAACTGAGGATATATTGCTTTATATGAGGAGGATTTATCTGCAATGTATTGCATTCCTCGGAGCCTTTACCTTTAGGGAAAGCCTCAGGAGTGACTCCTTAATGCCTAGTTTTGTTATGAAAATGAACTTTAGCTATCTTATGAATTGTTTATCTTAAAGCTGCACAATCACATTGATTATAAGAGTCTGTGTTATTCAAAAGAGTGCAGAATCTCCAGTGAGCAGATGGATATTGGAGAGATATGAGGGGCATTCTGCTTTTCAGATTCTGTTCCACTCATGTGCTTATTTCTTATACGAAGAAGAACAAGAGTGTAATTGTATCGCAGTCCATTATTGTGATACAGAAGAAGCAATTATTCCATGTGTACAAAAAGATCATTAAATATTTCCACTGGTAACCACAAATCACACTATAAGTATATTACAGTCATATTTTCATTACATTCCCCACAAGGAATGCAGCTAACAATTAATTCCACCACCAGCAAGAGGAAATTGAAGCAGAGGATAATTTTTCATCCTCAAAAACAGACTGAGATTTAAAATAGAGAGACTGAAAGTAGCTGGGGCCAGACCAGCTGCTGGCTGGTGGGGCAATGCATGCAGACACTGGGGACTGAGGGTTTGCAGCTAAACAGGTGGAAGGTGGGACTGTGTCAGGAGAGCACTTAGGAGATTTAAAAGAGAAGATGGTATGGTTATCAGTGGACATTTATCTTTCTTGCACCCTGTGACAGTGTCCAATTAGCTGCAAGGTACAAGACATATGTCTGTGCCACAGCCATAGCCCAGAAAAATGCTGAATTCTTTCTCCTTTGAAGTGTTAAGCAAGAGAAGCAGAACAGCTTTGCAATCACTAACAGATTACCAAGCACGGAGCTGAAGGCAGCTCTGAGATTGGCACAGAACAGTGTTCCAGGGCTCTGGAGGTTCCTCATTCTTTCATCATGAACTACAGGAGCTCCAGAGCTATCAGGTTAGCTTCACTGATAATTGAAGCCTTCAGACATTGCAGCTAAACACTTCTCGTTCCACTGTTTATTTCTGGCTGCTTTGCAATTACAGTCAGAAGTACAAAGCACGATGCCTTTCTCAATTCTTCCAATCTATGTAGTTACTCCAGAGAAAAGATTACCAGGAGGCCAGTTCTGAATTAGCCCTTTCAAGGAGTTCATCTTCCTTGTTTTTGTGTAGGTATATGACTACACTCAGCACCTACAAAGTGAGGTGCTGGTACAAACTGTCCAGAGAAGCTGTGGATGCCCCATCCCTGGAGGTGCTCAAGGCCAGGGTGGATGGGGCTCTGGGCAGCCTCATCTAGTTTCTGGTTCAGTGGGTGGCAACTCTGCTCATGGCAGGTGTTGGAACTGGATGATCACTGAAATCCCTTCCAACACAAACCATTTTATGATTCCATGATTCCAGTTACATAATGCACACACTAAATAGAGGGAAAGCTTTCCTGGATTGTTTCCTGAGTCTTTTTCTGGAAGGAATCACCAGCTGGGAGGCAGCCACTCTGATGGCAAAGCAGCCACTTCCGTGTAGGTAACACCTATCCTTGGCGAGGCAATGGGACATTTCTTCGTGACTTTTATAACTTGGAGGTGAAAAGCTGTGCATCATGTTCTGACTTTCACACCTTCATCTACTGGAAAGTGTTCTCATTCCCACATAATCTATTTTTAACGTCACAGTAATTAACTGCTGTACTTTCTCCCGCTTTCTCTGAACTCTTCTATCAGTAATTCCGATTATCTGCTGAAGTGAAATTCCATCAGAATTAACATAGTCAATCCATTCAGCAAAGCAGAGAACACAGCGCCCATCTGTAGTACCTCTAAGGCTTCCATTTCAGGTACAATTCTTTAAAATTAGAGCCATGTAACAAGATCCACTTCAGATTAACACTGGTGTAAGAGTGGAACTGGATCTTAAACTTAATGCCTCAAGGTCCTTTTTACTGGATTTCTGTAGCTATTCTCTACCTCAGCTGCAATTCTCAAACTGGAAGATATGAAGAGAGTAACCCACACGGCCAAAAAGGGAGTTCCCTACTGCCAGCATCTACTGCCAACACAGGCAAACATTGGGTAATCCCTATGACTCTGGATGTCCTGGCATATCTCTGCTGGGAAAACAGACAAGTCAGCGTCTGTGTAGAACAATTTCTGATGAAACAAAAAAGAAAAACAAACAACTTTGCAAAGCACTTCTGATAACAGATGTTGTAAAGAAAAGGTTAGTGGGTCAATAGATGAAAACGTGGGATCCTTTCTAGCATAGCATTTTCCAGCCTCCTACTCAGTCTACTTTTAAAACCAAATAGTATTCTACCCCAGGGAACATTCTCACTCCATTGTAGATCTTGGAAAATACATATTTTCTACTGCTCGTCATTTTTCCGTCTGAATTTCCACCTTTTTCTCCTTTCTGTTGTTCATATTCTCAAATAACATTTACCTGACCTTTTTTTTTCACTAAATAATGTTGGTTATTGGTTATTGACTGTGGGACAGCCTGGGAACACCCACTGTCTATGATTTTAATCTTATGCAACTACTCATGGTGTTCAAAGAAGGTGGGCATCATGCAAATTGCAGAACACAGCCAGCCCAGACCAGAGGTTTCAGTTTGCCCTCCCAGACATTTTCCAAACTTCAGGCAACTCGAGGTTTAGCAACATTATGAGCAGAAATGGCTTCACATGCAATAGGTTTCCTTCCAGTAATTTGCTCTATCCCTTTCTCCATCTTTGAAAACAATGTACTGTTGTAGGTTGCAGAGGTCAGATTCTGTTGAAGAGAACTAAAAGAAATTCTTCTATGTGTTATATGTTAGAGTCTCATCATCTGTGTCTATTTTGTGTCAAATGAGAACAAGACTGTCTTCAGATCTTAAAAAAAACAAAAAATTGCTTAGGTTCTGCAGGTTTGGATGTTGCTAAGTCAGTACACAGCTTTTTTTCCGTATGAGTGATAAAAATCACTGCCTCAGCATGTTGCTGGATATATCAGCCTCGATACTGAAACACATTGAGCTCTCAGATGTTAAAAGTAACTAATAAAGATTGAGTTCTGCTTTCCTGAACGTACACAGCTGCCATGATCTCACAGAGCCACCTGAACACTTACTGTCCCCAGCTGCCACGTACTCATCCTGTGCTACCTGATAACAGCACGTCCCAGAGGAAGCTGTGTGCTCAGAAGCTGCACGGAGCTGCACTTGGAGGCAAGCAATGATATTCATTAAGACCTCACCCCACGCTCCACGTTATGACTTTGGTGCTGGCTGTAATTACTGAACAAGCTGAGCACTCTAGCAACCTATTATTAAAAAAGCACAGGTGAGTCTAGCTATTAGAGGTGCTGCCTATTTGGTTTGGGGGAAAAAAAAAAAAAAAAACCTAAATGAGAGCAACTCCTCCCTTTCCATGCAGTCTCACCTGACCTCTGCTGATCTGTCACACCCTTACAACTTTTAGCTGAGTAAGATGAAACTACAGAGGAAAACATGCCTTAATGTGATTCAGTACCAGGCTAAGCTGCGAAAGGTGCATCCTTGTTCCTCCACCACTAGGCTAAACATAGCAGCTCCCCTCTCCCATCACTGGCTGTGGTTGCTGGCCAGCCTTGGGGTCAGTTCTGCTCACAGACACACACCTGTGGGACTTCATCCCCTTGGGGACACACTGATGGTGGGTGATTCCTGCAGGACAGAAGCCTGCTCAGCCAGGGTTTGAGCTGTTGCTGCTGCCAACACTCTCATTACAGTGGTGTCAGTTCTCCAAACCAGCAAGAACCAGTATGAACCTCTCACTGTTGTAAGCATCTGACTCCTGCTAAAATAAGTCATCTAGGAATATGGGTTGCCAGAAGCACACATGGGGAAATAAACAGTTTTGGGATGTGCAAGAGCATGGGGAAATATCCTAAAAGCCAGGAGCAGTAATTCAATGGGAGAAACAATTCTGTGACCTCGGGATTCAAATTGCCACATCGAGGTCAATGGCCAAAGACATAAAGTGTACAGGATTGGACCTCTGGGACTTGGTTCTGCAAGGCAGCAAGCACTCCCAAATAGTGCAGACAGCACTGCCTTCTTAAAGAAGCACAGGAATTTGGAGGAGTCTGAAATTCAAAAAGCTGCTAGCACAAATATTCCTGATAATGGAGGAGATCAGAGAATCATAGGTTGGAAAAGACCTCTAAGATCATCTAGTCCAACCATCAGCCCATCCCCACCATGCCCACTGACCACATCCCTCAGTGCCACATCTCCACGGTTCTGGAACACTTCGAGGGACAGTGACTCCACCACCTCCCTGGGCAGCCTGTGCCACTGCATCACCACTCCTGAGAAGAAATGTTTTCTAATATCCAACCTGAACCTCCCTGGCACAACTTATGGCCACTCCCTCTCATCCTATCAGTTACCTGGGAGAAGAGGCTGACCCTCACCTCATCACAACCTCCTTTCAGGGAGCTATAGCAGCGATAAAGTCTCCCTCTTATCCAGACTGACTCATCCCAGTTCCCTCAGCATCTCCCCCTCAGAATTATGCTCCCATCCCCTCTCAGCTCCAATATGCTTCTCTGGACACACTCCAGGGCCTCAATGTCTTCTTGTAGTGAGGGGCCCAAAACTGAACACAGCACTCACCGTGCAGTCTCACCAGTGCTGAGTACAGAGGGTTGATCACCTCCTGCTCCTGCTGGCTGCACTGTTTCCAATACAAGACACGGACACAATGCATGAGTAAAAATCATAAAAAGATGATTTAAACATCTAAACATTTGAACTTGAACTGACAGCCTGCATTAAGACCTAAACTCCCCATCCTCTACCAACTTAAAGTAAATACAAGTAATGCTCAGGCAACCCATGTTTGTTGCTGATGGTGAAAAAGAAGGACATTTTGCTGGGGCCACCAGCCAGAAACATGTGGAAGCTCAAAGCTCTGTGATGAAGGCAGCCTGCTGCCCAGAGCCATGGATGTGACAGATGTTCCTGCACTCCTCTACTTTAATCAATGCAGCCTGCTGGTCCGAAGTCAAGTTTTCATATAGTACGCAAACAGAGGTCACCACATCCCAGCTTGGTTAATCCACAACCCAGGCAACCCATGCACAGGTAACAGAGAATTGATTTCCATAGTGGAATTATAGACAATTGACTACAAAGTGTCCATTCAGTTTTTGAGCTACAAGGAAAATGTTTTAATGAATATCGGTGATAAGAAAAGTTCATTAAGAAAAAGAACAAAAAAATAGCTTATTTAAGGCATGAGTTATTGTTTGCTGGTTTAAAAAGCAAAAAGATGCTATGTGATGGTTTCAGAAGAACAGTATATCCAGCATAACTCGACACATTGTGAGGAAAGCGGATTTCAGCCACTTTTGCATCTTCCCCATTTCAGTCATCCTGACAGTCTAAGTATTAGGTGGCATTACTGAATGAACTAAAGGAGGAAAGCTATCAGGAAATCAGTCTGAAACAGCTATGGCTAAGGCTGTTTGGGAAAAAAAAATTAAAAATGCAGTTAGAAGCAGATTAGGTCACTAGCAGCGCTGCTCGATAGCTAATCCAGGCATACATATTAAGGTTTGCTGCATTTTCTCTTGCTCTGTAGTCATGTGTTGACACCTACTATATGTGACTGTGGGCCTAGAAAGGTGATTTTTACATGCATTAGATTGGAATAAAGAACAACATTTTGCCTTTTGTTCCTTTGACTGGTTGAGTCAGTGGATCTGTCCTAAACAGTTGTCCAGAGTAGCACAAAGTGTTGTTCCTGACATTGCTAGATGTTGTAAAGAAAACCACGAGATAAGTCAAACAGGATTTTTACTAAAGGAAACAAATCTGTGTAAAAAATGTGAACTAAATATTTCATATCTCGGTACCAAACCAAGCTTTTCCAAAGATAGGATTGACCAACTCTGCAGCTGTGGGTTAGCTCACCACAGGCTCCCAGGCCATTTATTCTGTTGGGTATCATTTGGGCAGTAAAGAAGCCTTTGTAACAGTTTTGCTGAACATCATTACCTAGAGTCTAGGTCCAAATTATTTTCCTCACGCTTGGGTTAAGCGTTACATCTCACCAAGCCATTCCTCCAGGGTAAAAGTGGAATTGTATTTCTCCAGTCATAAATATTCTCTGTTCTCCTTGGAGTTCTGGCAGTCTTTTTTTCACACTGAACAGCAGTCTTTCAAAAAGTCTTGAGTAAAGTTGTTTTATGGACAGTATTACATCAAATTAAGTTTTTAATTGTTTTTCAGTTGTTTTCTATCTGTTCCTGAAGAAAGGTTTATTGCAAAAGCAATGACACGCTCCACTGCTTGGGAAGAGCTACAGACAAGCTCCCCTGCAAGTTTGCTCCTCATAAGGAGTGTATTTGCAGAGCAACCTTCTCCCAGCCCTTGTTCTCTCTTTTCCCTTGGGAAATATATTGATGGACATATTTCATCTTGAACACGAAACAGCAGTAGGCACTATTTCTATGGAGAGTGCAGATACATTATGCAGAAGGGAACATTACAGATATGCCAATAACTCTTACAGTGTTTATCACACATCTCAATGATCAGTGTAATTAGTAGCTATCTGTAAAATGCACAGTCTAGTCTGAAGCACTTGTACCAGATACATTTAAAAAAACATACTGATTTTTCATGAATGAATCGTTTGGGACAAATCCTTTTTGTTTTCTTTTGCATTGAAATGGATTGGTAAAGACTATTTCCTAATACAACTCAAAGTTAATGACCTTCCTCAGCAAATTAGGCTGTGGACTTTAAACGTGTGCTAGAAAATTCAAGTATAAATTTAACTTTTGCTCATGGAGAAAGTCATGGGGCAGTCAGACATTTCTGACTGCTGCCAATTCAAATATCAGATACTTGTAACAAAGTTTATCTTGAGAATAGGCAAGACTCAGCTTGGCAGGTGCAGACAGGTGAGCTGAAGCAGAAAGGGACACACTCTTTTCACAATATCTTGAAAGCACCTTTGCTACTAAACGAGTCTTTGGTAATACCCCAAGACCAAACAACATGACAAATTCTGCTCACCCGACTCAGATGAGAAATCACAGCAGTGTCAATGAAACAAACATAAATAGAGCTAGAAAGATTTGCCCAAATCTTTTGGCAAAAACAGACAGAAATATTCAGAAAACACAGTGATGATGGGATAAGGGTTTGAAGGACAGAGAAATGTCACTGGTCACTCACACACACCTCACCAATGTGGTTAATTGCAGCACCCAGGGAAAAGGCAAGACGTGAAGGAGGAACACATTTCCATGGGTGGCTGCCAGAAGATGAGGATTAGGTGCTGCTGTCCTATAGCTACAGTCTGTTTGCTTACAAGAAGCAGGAAAAACACTTCAGAGAAATAGGATTAGTAATACTAATCGCAAAGTCATGAGGAAGATGGTTTATATATATTTGTACTTTAACAAACATTAAGTGGGGGAAGAGAACTGGTATCATTTTCAGCCTCCTTTCTTAATGAAAAAATATTGCTGCTTTGTATTTGCTTCCCTACTCACAACTTCAAATATTCTGATTAATCTTAACCTGGTTTTACAACTGCATGAAGGTAACTCAGTGAGTAAAGTTCTAGATATATTCAGGATTAATGCAGCAATCATAAGACAGAATCACATGTGCCTTTTTATAAATACCACTATTCCTGACTGAGGGAAAGACTCAACACATGCTTACAAGTATCTACAAAGGAGCTTACAAAGATCCCAAAGCTAGAAAAGTTAGTGGTTTACTATCAGCGGAAAGATGTGAGCTCATAGGAAACTATTCAGCACCACATTTGTGACATGGCTTGGTGGTTAGCACAGTGAGACATTCTTACCAAACACAGAAGACAAAACAGCTCCAGCTCTATGAGGAGTCTTCTGCAGCACAATGAACTTCAGGGGGCCTCCGCAGCTCCTACCCCAAACAATGCAGCATTGGAGATGAAGTATATCACAGTATGGAGAAGAAGTGAACTAGATCAGAGAAAGGATACACCTGAAAGCAGCAAACCAACTTATTTTATCTGGCTCAAGTCACAGAATCACAGAATCATAGAATCATCAAGGTTGGAAAAGGCCACTAAGATCATGAAATCCAACCATCAACCCATTACAACCATGCCCACTAAATCATGTCCCTAAGACCCCACAATGCTTCACAGCATGCATACACAGAGACTGGGCACAGGGTAAGGGCAGGCAACAGGAATAAGCCTGCAGGGATACCAGTAAGGAGGACTATCCATCAATAAACACTTGCACAACCTGGGGTTCAACATAGTTTTTATAAGACAGACAAAAATTGAGGACCTACAGTAAAGGATGAGGGGGAATGGCCATACTGTGATGATAAAAGTCTTAAAGCAGCCTGGGAAGTTTACTTAGCCTGAGGGACTTTGCAGAATAATTACAATGAACCCAGTAAGATATCAACCAGTGTAAAAGCATCACAGTTTGGCTCTGTGGAGTTCAAACTCTAAATTATTCCTATTTATTTCTTAAAGACAAGAATAAATAGCTCAACCTTGAAGCAAATAAGTGAGCAAGAATTTCAAACAAGAAAAAGAATTTTTAATAAAATGAAAACCTCATATATTAAAGTTTTTTATTAGATCTAAAGAAAGGCACTGAGTACATTTTGTATTGTCCCCATAAGGCATGTATGAAGCAATGGCACCTGGAGACTATACAATTCTTTCAAGACTAGGCAGGATAAATCAGTTTGCAGTAAGCTCCAGGCTTTTATAGCTGCAGCTATGCAGCAGCTGAGCGAGGGTCAGGTTTATACAGCACCTCAGCTGTGGAGCTCAGTTTCACTATTCCTTACGTCACAAGCGTTTTTATTAACCCCTGTACAAAGAAAGGCTCAATTATCTGTTAACAGTAGATCAGTCCTAAGTGTTCATTATGATCTCTTTGTAAGTGTGTAGATCTTAGATCTTTACAGTGTACTTCGCAGATTTGCTTATAATAACACACGCAGCGGACACCTGGTAAGGCTGAAACACTGTATTTATCACTGACATAAATATGCTTTTCATGAGCACGAGCAACTCGCAATTTTCAAAGCAGCTTCAGGTATTTGGACTCATTTATCTGGCCTTAATGTTCACCTAGGAAACATCTGTGGAAAACTCACATGCTGGGAGACAGGCTGGAAAATACATGCCTTGCTTTTCAGCAGCACCAAGCACCAAGTCTTACTAAGGCTAGGGGAAGTTGTGCACTTCTGAGCACAAAGTCAATGCATGGGACAGTTCCCTCCTTAATGGCTGTAACCACAAGGTCTCCCATCCAAAAAATACCAGTCCATCTGAAAAGTGAAATAAATATGAGCAGGACAGTTACTGATACTAAATCCACTTTACGTGGTGTGACCATAAGAAGTGGGCTCATAGTTATCAATTTTATGTAAGCCTTTACATTGCCAGACCAGTGTAAAAGGCCATTTGTGTCAGTAGGAATCAGGCCCTCTTTGTCTTCTGTTCATGCAAGCATAACATTGCAAATATTTACCCAATTAGATAGTTAGCTCCACCCAAGTATGAGCAAACAAAAACAACTGCTCATAGCATTCCAGAGAAACAACACAGTGTGAGAACAAAGATTTCCACACACAAACACAAGCAACCAGCTAACCACAAAACAGCAAAGCCAGCAGAATTTTTAATCGTAAAAAAGAGGGGCAAGTTCTCTTTGTGACAACAAATCTTTGTGCTAATAGTTCAAAAGCAGGAGATAGATGCCTGCTTCATTTTTCCAACTGAGATTCCTTTAGTGAATCTGAGAAGAGTAAATACGTATGCAGTTCAATGGATGCCAAGGTTGGCTGATGAGAAGACTGATAGCTTCTAGGATGAATGTAAAACCATTTTAGCATCTAAGATGGAATATAAAACCATTTTATCTTCAGAAATTTTCTGCTTATGTCTCCTGTTTCCCCAGATTGAGATATCATTCTTTATTCCTTGTTTGTTTCTCCCTCACTGTATGTGGAATGTAAGAAACAACACTGCAGAGGTTAATGCCTGTTTGTCAGGAGGTCTTTTTGCAATCAGAATTTCTGAACCTCTGCAATGAAGGTATCAATCTCATCTTTACTAATGCCACCAAGCCCTGACACTGTGAGGCAACTCACAAACCAACCTGACCAGACTGAAACCTGGGTGGTTGCTGGACCTTCTGACTGTACTGCGTTATAGCAAGGTGTAAACATACAGCTGCCCTCTGACCTCAAAGCTTCAATCCAGACTACTTTAGAATTTATTTCTGGATACAGAAAGCAAAAGCTTTTGCTGCAATCAGAGGAGAGAAGCAGACACCTCCTAGGCCAGCTCAGACGGAGATCCGTCAAAGAACTAATTTCCCTCTGCTGCCTGCAAAGGCAACTGGAACCTGGGCTTGAACAGAGGCACCTCTATGAAGTGGGTTGCTCTGAGCAGGCTGAGTGAGTGCAGTGCATGTTCCAAAACCACAGTCTGCTCTCCTGGATTTTCAAATCCAGCAAGCCCAAAGAACGCAGTAAGTGAAGCTGGCAGCATGCAGCTCAGATCATTAACAAGCTGCAATTTGCAGAATCTTAACCTAGTATTTGATTTAAGATGACTCTGTTAGCAATACCTGTAAAAAAAAGTAAAATTTACTATGGCGTGTTTGAAGCAGTTGTATAAGGATCACCCATAGAACAATAGCAAGACCTATATTAGCATATAACCAACAACTTAGCTCATAATTATGCCTTTGATTTTACATGCAAGTGGCCTGATCTCATTATTACAATTAAAGTATGCTTCTTCATGAGTTAAAGCTGAAGGGTTTGGCTCTACAGAAATACATTTTTCAGCACATCCTGGCTTCAGCAATTTCTAAGCTATTGCCCCAGGGAAAGTTTCAGGCCTCCCACATGCGGTGCTTCTTTAAAGTTCAGTTTGGCAATCTGAAAATTCCTACCACCTCAGTACAGTGAACTGCATTGAGGAGTACTGCTGATGTCATCATGAAAATGGGAATCTTGATATTTTGCCTGAAAAGTGGCAATGTCTGGACAACTAATCATGATGCAGTGTAGACACCATATTTCCATATCACGTCATGCAGTAATGTGTACACAAGTTCTCTTTCTGATGTCTTTGCTCTGCACTGGTTTTCCTGGCTGTATCATAGAATCATTTGTGTTGGATGGAACCGTTAAAGGCCATCTGGTCCAACTCCTCTGCAGTGAACAGGGACACCTACAGCTCCATCAGGTGCTCAGAGCCCCATCCAACCTGACCTTGGGTGTCTCCAGGGACGGGGTATCCACCACCTCTCTGGGCAGCCTGTGCCAGTGCTTCATTACACTTCTTGTAGTGTATACTGCAAAGCTTTTCCCAATGCTCTGTTCACAGCTGAGACTGTTCTCTGAATATGAGTCTACAATGTGATGGGAGAACAAATCAAACTATCTCTTGTGCTTCAAGGTGAGCTTAGCTCTACATAGTCATGCACTCAAAATGGTCCTCTGACCACTTTCAGGTAGTAATAAGGAGTCCCACAAGATGAGCTACCTATGCCCCTAAGTAGTTTTTTTTTTTTTAAGCAATATGAATTGGGCAGAGCCATACTACATAGAGAGCTCTGGACAAAAGTGTTTTCCACATGATAGCAATGGCTCTAGAACTCCCAACCACTGTGTTCCAAAGCTTAAGGAAAATACAGATGGAGAGATGTAACCATGGTGTGCGATACTGAGTCTATTCCTGGTAGCTACAGCTCTGCTATTTATAGTTATTGCTACAGTAAGGCCAGGCAAGGAAGGGGCAGAGCAGAAAAGAGCTCATCGGATTTAGATCTTACCTATCTCATCAGACACCAAGGCTACAGCTAGTTCTCCCAGACAGGAACAGTTTTTCTGTTTGACACAGTGAGATGAGTTTGGAAAATGAAGATGCTGCAAGGATCCTTCTTCTCCTCTGTAACTACTCGCTACAACTGTATAACTACAGGAGAGAGTGTCACTACACATCTCCCCTGCTGTACCATGAGGAAATTTAAGGATTTAAGCATGTAGTGGGGGAGTAGCTCCTTTGTGGTGGATTCATGGTAACCCTACTAGCTATCACATACATTCAAGAAGCATCTTCCCCAGGCACTTGACAAACTGGGACGATTTCTATTATGAGAGGATAAAAAGTGCTGGAATTGTGTACCACAAGAAGAAGGCTGTCAGGGGAACTTATTTCACATTACAAACTTTGTGGAAATTATCATTTCATTCAATGAGGGAATGCATGAGACCCAAATTACTAAAGAATGAAAAATATTTGAGCTGGTGACCACCCATGGCTGCACATGAGAGCTCTTCCACATACAGAGAAGCGCCTTCATGATGATTTGTAAGCATCAGATATAGAAATGTACTTTTGCAGTTTCTTCTCCAGGCAAGTAATGTTTCCATCAACAATAATCTATAGAAAAGACAATGTTTCTTCTGTTTCGCTGAGTTTTTTAACAGCACATATGTTATTTATGTCACCTATATTTTAGACTACCATGACTTGGACTCTACCATAAAAAGCTGGTCAACCTCACAAACCTGCTAATGTCATCAAAGAAGTAATTTGTTGCCAATACAAGAACAAAAAGTACTTTTTCCTAATGAAGTTTAGATCAAATCACCATCTTGAATATGAAGTCTGGACTGACTGAACTAGCTGCTACAGAACTACACAGAATGATGGCGATGAATGAAGTTGCAGCTGAGACAAAGACACTGTCTTTGTGTCAGGACAGAGGTTCATTGAGAGTGAGTCACTCCCCACAGCTGTATGTGGGATGCTGATTAGCTAATTATATGATAGCTGCTACATGAATTTATAGACACTTGAAGACTGCAGCCTCCATATAATTGTTCTTTCTGTTCTGCTTTGGTAGGAAAGCAGCTAGAGAATTGTGTGCAACTAAACAACAGAAAAAAACTTCATTTGTCATATGCCCTGCATGATATTATTAACTGCAGAAAGAAATATCTTTGTTAGGGTTTAATTTCCATGCTAAGACTCCAACTTCCGTTTGTCACTCTCAGATTATAGACTAGCAGCAACATTTTTACATTCAACTCACTGTGGATGACTCACATTATTACAGACTAACCACCAACACACTCTGTTTTAACCCCTTTGTTTTACACGCCTGAAGTGTTCTGGCTAGGGCTTGTTTTGTTGGGAGCCTGTCCTTTTTGCATACTGCTTATTGTACCATGTAATCACTCTCTGTACTTCTCCTTTTAGCTTTTAATGAGATCCTGCACTCGGACTTACACAACTTCACAAAATCACACTACAGAATTCTGCATCCACCTTGCTATGGAGGCACTTGATCTCCGAAGAAGCATCATGCAACATGCAGGCTTCAGTGAAGGTTCCAGAGAATTCACAGCACTGCTGAAAACAAAAGCAAAGAATTCAGTCTGATATACTGCAACTCATGACAAGAGATTTTTTGAACTATTGTGCATAAAGTTGGCATCAGGAATCAAACAAAGCATGTCACTAAATCCTCTTATGGAGACACAGGAGATTAAAGTTTAGGTTATGACCGGCAAAGTCCCTTTTCTCTGTATCAATAGGAGAAAGCCTGAAAGGTGAATAAAATTCCAAAGTCTCTAGTGAAGCAGAGGGAGAGCAGCGTTAGGTCTTGTTCAGCAGCAGGGAAACTGATCATTTCTGTGGTTCTCTGCCACTGCCTTCTCTCAGCAGCCAGCTCAGTTTTTGACTCAGCGTGAATAGGGAAGAATGCAAAATGCCCCAGTATCCCACATGAGGTTTCCTGCCTAAGAGGCCCAGGAAACAGCCTTTGTGAAACTCATTTTGCCACGTTTCAGAATGTCAAAGTTTAATACAGAAGGCAGGAAGGAACAGGTGAAATTATTTATGTGATGCTGAGCACTTGCAGATTCTGCTGTCTTTGCTCAGGAATGAGATAAAAATAACTGTCATTAATCTCACGGAGACACATGAGCACTTCTTTCCAGAAATAACCGTTCAGCATAAAATTTCAGGCAGTAATCAAAGCTTTCTGAGGCCAAACCCTTTTTAGGATTCTAAAAGGAAATCCAAACCATAATGAGTATAAAACAACACAAATATGATGGGGCATTTAACCTTTATTCTAAGCAGATGATTTCAGGAAACACATGACTGGGGTCAATTCCTCGACTGGAGCATATTCACATTGATGCCACTGGTTTTAGAGAAACTGCTGCAAGTTTTACTGTATCAGAATTTGGTCTCTGCCACCTGAAAGAAGTCTGGGAAAAAAAGGGCACCACCATATTCTGTTATAAAAAAAAAAAAAAGGTAAGAAAATATGCTGTGGGAAGGAGGAAGAGAGACATATGCAAAAGGAAAGGAAAACACAGCATAAAAAAATGCTTAACAGGTTCTTTCAGGAGAGAAAACCACCAGATGCACCACAAGGGAATCTGAACTCTGCACAGACACTGAGGATATAGGTAGAACTCGGGGAAAAAAATGAATACAGAAAATTATATTTTCAAATAAAGTAGAGATGTAGCACAAGCAAGGATGAATTAGTGTTTGTTTCCCTGAGGTCAACTCCAGAAAGAGATTTCTTACAAAGATGGGTTGTTTTATGTCAGATCTGCAGTCCTGCTGGTAAATCTTGAAGATTCACCAGGAAAGAAAATTTCCCAGGGAATGAGTTCTAGTCCTCAGAGTTGCTGGAAGTAGTGCTTAGCAGTCCAAGAATATGGATAAACTGCCTGTGTCATTTCAAAACACGTATCTGGTTGCTGTGAAGGGGAGCGCCATATCTGCATGTGATTTCCTGGAACAAATCAAATGTTTCTGCAGAGGAAATCATAAAATGCTGACAATACAGTAAAGTTGTCTTCCCTGGAAAAAAAAAAAAGAAAAAAAAAAAAAAAGTTAATAACTTACTGCATTTAATGTCCATTTGTTCAGGGGAAAAAAAAAAAATGAAGAAAAGGAAATGAGTGGCGCAATGCAAAACACAATTGCAATGTAAGTAACCTACAAGAGTAAGAAACAAACAGAACTATGTACGCTGACACCGGAATGCATGGTGAGGTAGGAAGATGGAAAAGGCATATTCTTCCAAGATGCAAACAGAAACTCTAAGTTCATGGGCACATCCACATTTTGTTGGCATATGTGGCAGAGCGTCCATGTGTTCCATTTCACTACGACAAAGCCAAACCAGCAGTGTTTACGCAGAGGACAGCTCTTCAGTCACTGCTTAATCAACATTATAGTCAATCTAGAAGCAGTGAACAGTAAAGTGACATCTCTGAAATGAAAGATTTTTTCTATTTATTGATATTTTAATTTACCTTCCCCTTCAAAAAAGAAAAAAAAAAATAGCTTCTTCAATATACTACTGCAATAAAACAAAAATAGAAACTGAACATTTACAATGCCACATACAGAGAACATGTATATGGCAGTCCAGCAGTAAAATACAGGAAGCAGACCTGGCCTCAATCAAAACTAGTTGCTATTAACAGGAAAATATTTGGCTTTTCTGCCCCAACCAGCAGTGGCACTAACACTTCATCCACCACAAAGTCAAGAGTCTAGTCCAAAGGAGCCCTACACAGTGTGCTCGGCTATCCTAACTCTTTGCACACCAGCAGGAATTGATAAGAGATTAGAAGGAGTAACTATATCCTAGGTTGATTTTTCACTTTACCATATACAGAAGACCTGACTCTTTCCATATGTTTTATTGACATTTGTTACATTGAACACACTGGTGAAGTTGAATGTAGACCATCATTCCGCCCTTCACTGCTGCAGCAACTGCAAAGATATTCTTAAATCCTCAGTGTCATCGCTCAGGAAG
>JAOWBP010002978.1:5496456-5508030 GCA_028571105.1 Tragopan temminckii
TGAGGCGCGGGCGGCGCTTCTCATTGGCTGCCGCCGCCAACAGGCCACGGGCCGGGCCGACAACAAGGAAGTCACGTGCGGGGCTGCGGGCGCGGGGCCGCGTTGTGTGCGGGGAGCCGGGCCGGGCTGCGGGGAGCCGGGGTGGAAGCGCGGGGCGTCAGAGCGCCGTCATCTCGGCGCTGGAAGTGCTTCAGCAAGCCTTGCGTGCCTTGGTTATCATTTGGTGGTGTTGTTTGTGCCCCTGCTGAAAGTATGAATGATATGCTTGCGTGAGTGATAAGCTGTGTAGTAAAGATTGTCGTAAGATAGTTTTCTCGTAGTCTTATCATGCTTGCATTAAGCTCTGGCTATTTGCTGCTATCTCAAGGTAAAAGTCCTGTGACTGGCATTAAGAAACGAAACTTAAAGCGTTAGTTCTACTGCCTTATGGCCTATTATATGTCTCGTATTCTCCTGCACAGGGAAGCTGTTTCTTTTAAGGAGCAAAGATTGAGGGAGTGGAGCGGAGGAAACACACAACGTGAGGTTGTGTGCCTTATTTGAGCCTTCTGTCAACACATGGAGCTGCTAGCAGAGACCAGTTTTGCTATTCTAAGACATACAACTAAGCTCGTGGTAGCCTCTCCTCTTCCTTCTGCCACCATTTCTCATACTGAAAAGGCAATTTGAGAGTAGAACTCTCTGGCTAAGAGGGTGGGTAGATACGTCACAGGCTATGGCTGATGGTAACTCCTTCCTGAAGTCTCATCCTACTTCTGTTAGGTACCAAAACTCATGTGGGGTGGATTGGGAGCATAGGCTGAGTTAGAGCCCAGCAGAAGGGGAAGCAGCTCTGCCAAGCAACTTCTCAGTCTACGCGAGTAGTAATTCAGGGCCTGATTCGCAGGCAGTAAACCAATAAAAAGAGATATCCTGCACACAAGCAGAAAAGATGCATTCTATTCCTCTCTGTAATTAAGCTCTTTGATTTAGTTTTATTGGAGCAAAGCAAGTGTTTACTCAGAGTGAGAAATATGAACGCTTATGGAAGAAAAAGAGCTTGAAGTGAGATACCTTAATATTGCACTACATACATCTCTGCTTTAAAGGTTCAAGTGGAACATCTCTTTATAAAGTCTGAGGCTTTTATTTTTTCGTTTCTGAAGTGTGATGAGGGGTTGTTAATTGCCTTTTTTTCACCAGGCTTACAGTACTGTACTAGGTGCGTCACTACTAATAATGCTTAGTCAAACACTTACTTGGCAAGCTAATATCTAACAGTGTCTAAATAATCACTGTATAATGGTTAATATATTAAATCTTGCTTCTCTTGCAGCTGTTGTTGGCCTGCTGTACCCCTGCATTGACAGCCACCTTGGGGAGCCACACAAGTTCAAAAGAGAGTGGGCAAGCGTGATGCGCTGCATAGCAGTTTTTGTTGGCATTAATCACGCGAGTGCTGTATCCTTCACCTACTTTTTGTTGCTTGACATGTTCTTTGTATTGCCATGTGCTCACCTGAGGGAGTTACAAAGGTAATGCTGTTGCCAGAGGATGACTTTGGACTGCAGAAACATGCAGTACAGTGCAATGGTTGCTCTGTGATACTTCACCACTGTTAACTGTGAAGTAGTTATGGGGTTCTGGGATGGGAGAAGGCCAGACATTATTCTGTGTCTGGCATAGCTGAGTGCAAGAAGGTAAAAACAACACAAGTTAATCTGTATGCTGTCTGTATTTAATAGTTAACATAAGTAACTAGTGAAATCACAGAATCATGGAATGGCCTGGGTTGAAAAGGACCACAATGATCATCTAGTTTCAACCTCCCTGCTATGTGCAGGGTCACCAACCAGCAGACTGGGCTGCCCAGAGCCACATCCAGCCTGGCGTTGAATGTCTCCAGGGATGGGAGATACACTAAGTTCTTCAGCAAGAATGGGTTTTTTTGTGTTGAATATTTATGACTTGAGCAGAAAACTTAAATTAGGAAGGAGTAGATGGGTTACTTCAGATTAAAAAAAAAAACAAACAAGAATCTATAGAAGTTAAATGTATTACTATGTGGTGTATTCTTTAGATGCTCAGTGTTACAGAAGCCAATGTGACTGGAGTGCAAGTGTAAAGGCAACAAGGGGAATAATTGCTCAGCAGGTGTGAGAACCAGACTCTTAATGTAGTGTATCTAGAAATGTGAAATCACACTTGCTTTCCATCTGAATAGGATGTTAGCAGATTTGAAAGGATTGTCCTTAACATCTCTTTCCAGAAACTAGATTTTGCCAACAATGTCCAGCTGTCCCTGACTCTTGCAGCCTTATCGCTGGGTCTTTGGTGGACGTTTGATCGTTCAAGAAGTGGCCTCGGACTTGGAATTACAATAGCATTTGTAGCAACTCTGATAACCCAGTTCCTTGTATATAATGGTGTCTATCAGTAAGTTACACTTCAAAATAGTATTTCAACTCTTGTAATAAAAATGAGTGCACAGGTATTGGAAGCTACTTACTAACGTCCTTGGCATGTGCTTATAAAGAAGTGTTTTGTGTCTAAAGCAGTTAATTGTCATGTTCTGAATTATTAGATTCAGAGTGGGGAAGGAGGTAGCTTTCAAGCTGAGCTGTTATTTCAGCATACATCTCAACAAACTGAACTTCTCCTGACTTGGTCTATCATTAACTTGCTCTCAGGAGAAAGAAATGCTAGACCTTGATTATTTTTTTTTTAAGACTTTCAAGTTAACAGATTTAATTTGGTCTTGCTGTTTCTTCTCCTGTGTTTCTCTGTTGTGTCTGAGGAGAGAATCTATAGCGTCTTGTTAACAGTATGTAAGAAGATGATAATGCTTTGTCTCTAACGTACTTCTTGTTTATTAGGTACACATCCCCAGATTTTCTATACATCCGTTCTTGGCTTCCATGTATATTTTTCTCAGGAGGTGTGACTGTAGGAAACATAGGACGCCAGCTGGCTATGGTAATTATTGTGTAATTAGCATTTCCTTTAACAGTCCAAATAACTTCTGTCATTCATAGTCCAAGAACAAACTATGCCTCTAAGGGTGTGACTCACAGATTGAGAGATGAATAGGTGTCTTCAAAAGAGCTGAAATGTAAACATAACCTGTGTTGCCAGTAGAGTAGGAATTACTTTCTATATGAAAACTTTTTTCCAGCAGCAGCCTAAATAAGAACTGAATCTGTGTAGCAGATCTGATCAGCATCTTAACTACTCCCTTTCTATCAGCCGTTGACATAATGTCTAAGGTAGCTAGAAAGCTGAGAGGCAGATAGGCTTGCTCTAATTAATCATTCACTAAAGCATTTTTCTTTTGTGGAGGAAATATATCCTCATAAAGCATTAAATTCCACCACTCTGGGATTAAATATGCTCTTTCTGGTCATTTTATACATGATTCAAGTATCACTCCACAAATGGTATAACGCAGTGTAAGTGGTATCTTACCTGCTAGGTTCTTAAGTAATTATTCCCTTGTAGTGTACTTAACGGTAAACCTGACCATACATCAGCTTTCTGTCTGGTTGTTAAATTCAACTGGATAGTAATAATTAATTGTTCATTGATCTTATTTGTGTCTCTTGCTACATAATTTCTTTATTCAGCAAAATATTCAAGTATTCCAGTTCAAAGGCTGTTGTGCCTTGGGTGCCTTTAATTTTCACTGAAGAAACAGCCTTTGTAGACTTAGGAGTTACTAAAATATCAGTCTTCCTTTAGTAAAGGGAGAAGTCACTTTTTAGGACTGAACCACAAATAAGCTAAAGATTAGTCTAAAGCTGGCTGCCTTGCCTTAAACAGGCTTTCAATCCCTTCTGTCTAACCCTTCTAATTCAACAGACAGACACTAGCGTACCTCTAAAGTGACAAGTCAGAACTTGATACTGTAGGTGGACTTGCTTACAGATAAGGTGGGGGGAAAAAAAGCCATGTTAACTGTTTAATTTCTCTAATACTGATTTTCAGTTATGTTAAATTAAGTTTCCGGTTGTACAAAAGTCTGTTTCCTAAAAAAAAAAAGGGGCAAATTTACTTCTGTTCTTAATAGTGTTGTTCTAAAAGTTGTTTCCCGCTGGCTTGATCCCAAGTTAGATTTCCCAGCCACAGTCTTTACTCTGAAATTCTTTCAAATCACAGCAGTTCACACTGTCTGGTTTTGCTCTGGTTTCCTTAGGACTAAATACGGGGGGGAGGTAGAATTTGATAAATAAAATATATTAATAAACTTTATCACCTGATGTGAGTAGCAAATGTAGTCCTTGCTTATTGCACACAGTCTAAAATTCTGCAGTCAGCTCTATGCTGTAATTCTGTATGTTGTAATGGTATATGCAGCATTTCCAGTTGCTGTGTTTTTTAGGTTGGGAAGGGAAGGAAGCCTCAATGAAGAAGAAACTAAACTTAAGCACATAAGATTTCTCTTTTTCTTTATTCCTTTGCTGCCTTGTTCACCTGGCATTTCACCTGAATGTAGTTGAAATCAGATTTCTGCTTGTAGCTCCTCTGTCCAACTTATCGTCCTTTCAAAGGAGAGAAGCTGGCAAGGCAGAGCATTCTATTTTGGTTATCTGGAAGCATCTTCTCATGTGTTCTGTTACCATTACTTAATCTGGAAAAAGTTTGGGAAGCCCAGCAACTTCATAGGAATGCTTATGGTGGTAGAAGCTTGGAGAATTCCACTTCTAAAATAGAGAAGCAGTACTCAGTCTGCTAGGTCCTTCTGTAGAAATTACCTAAAAGCATCAATCTGATTTCCTCAGCCACTGTGAGGGTGGCAAGAAGGTGCAGTATTACCACTTCAAACTAAATGTGAAGGGAGGGTCATTTTAAATATATTCTACTGTAGTCACTGAGCTGTTGGGCTGCATTTGACTGTTGTGAGTCAAAGAACAGATGTGTGTTGGGTGTTTGTAGAGTAGAAGGCAGCACCTTTGGAAAGTATCTTAATGGAGTAAAGTTGCCTTGCTTCTCCTGTCTGTTGTTTGCTGTTAGAAAGCTAATTGGGAAAATTGGAATGGTGCTGACAGTGGTTTGAAGTTTGTTTTTTTTTTTTAATATTAAAACACATTTCTGGTAATGAGGCAACATCTTGAGTTGTAACCGTCAGTCTCAGTGTCTTGTAAACAAGAGTGATACTTAAAACACCCACCTCAAGAGTAACTATTGTTTGCTACTTCTTGAGCTTGCAGAACTGTGAACACGTTCAACACTTAACGACTATTTATATTTTGGAAATAGAATGAGGAAAAGCTTGCCACAAGCTTTGCTTTAAGTAAAAGCTGGCTAAATGTTGTCTTACACTGACGTTATTACAGGATTTCATGCTAGAAAAGGAATGAGCAGGTCTATCTGATACCAGGCTTTGCTTGTAAAATCCAGTAACTTTTGAGGACAGTTTGAAGGAGAGCTTACTAGTAAGTAAGTGCTGTGCATTTCCTGCTGAAAAATAAATTGAGATGGGGAGGGTTGCCAGTGAAGTCTTAATGCAGTCCCACTGATTTTTATCAGACAAATGAATTGAGGCTGCACAGAACCATAGTGACTTTTGTCTGCATTTAGGGAGCATGTCCTCACTGGGCTCTTATAAGAAATCATGTGTGCTAGATAATTGTCAGCCTAACTGAAGTTAGTTGACTATTTAGTCATAGAAAATACTGCATAATATAGTAATTTCTCATGTGGTATTAAAATCTAACATACTTTTGGTTTTTTTTTTTTAATATTCATAGGGTATTCCAGAGAAACCACACAATGACTAAATCCTCGGAGGAGAGAGCATGGTGCCAGTGTGAGAGCAACATTAAGAAGATGTGTTCCTGTTTTAAATTGAAGATTATTTAGCAAAAAAATAATCTCTTTATGGGCTCACTGCACAAATGACTTGTGGGGGAAAAAAATATATTAATCCACTCTTAGAATAGCCAAGTGAAATTAACTGCTTATCTTGAAATCTTACCCTGATTTACTGCATAAGCATTTGCATATGGCTGTTCTCTGGAAGAGTTTAACACCGAGTTGAATACAAGAGTTCAGGCTAAGTGGCAGTTTTCCAAGTATTAGATTCCAATGTAAGTTATTGAAGCAGCTGCTGTATTTTTAAAGCCTTGAAACTGAAATTTAATTACAAGCTCCTGTATCAGTGCCCAAAGGAAGTAGATCGATGGTGCTTAACAATGATGAAGTATGGTTTAATAGGAATAGTATTTATCCAAATCTTTTAAAAAATATAGGGTTATTTAAAAATAAGAGTGATCGAAACCAATTAGAGGCATTGCACTAATGCTTTTAGGAGTCTTATGAAGGAATCATGCCCTTACTTGTAATGCTGCATTAAGTTTGTCTTTGGTGGTGGAGTGGTCAAAAGACTGTCACCTGGTTTTGAATTTATAAATTACTTGTACCGTAGGTGAACACTGGAGACAATCTTATTCCAAGGTGAACTTTATCAAGGAATCCTGACTGAAAGGTTGCTTACTTTGCAAGCTTGCAGTCAGACTTGAGCATATTTTGTTCTGGCCCTAATTTAGTAAGAACTTAAGCGTGGGTGGTTATTCCAACTTAAAATTAGACGTATGTTTCAGTGTCTCACCAAAGTCAGTCTTCAGGTACTTTGAATGTCTGGTATGACTGAGAGTTATGTGTGGTGTAGGTGTTTGAGGCCATTGAGCCTCAGCTCCTGGGAAGACGGGTTTCCTCCCAGCCTATGCGTGATCTTGCATCTGTTTGAGTCAGGGCTTTGACTGAAGTGTTTGGAAACAAAAGCAGGCCTAAAATGTGATACAAACTGTGCGAAGAATAGTGAACAGCTCATTTACTCAGCTCAGTTTTTAAGTGATCACTGCTTATTTTTATCACAACCCTATGGAACTTGCAATCTGTGATTGCCTTGTACAAAAATAGCAAAAACAACAAAGTGCTTATGTCACTACATTAAACATTTGGTGTTTCTTAATACTTAGTTCTGTGAGCACAATGTATTTGTTTGATAGCTTAGACCACAGTGGACCTAAATAGCAAGTATTAGGTCTTAAAATCAAAGTGCAATGTACAGTAAAAATCTGAGCCTTGTATTCTCTTCAATAGTGATCATTTCTTATGACAGATTAAAGAGAAAAGGGTTCTGAGTTCATTTCAATGCTGCATGGAGTCAAATGGAGCAATAATTTATTTAACTAGTTCTGTTGTACTTCTCATCAAACCCAAATTTTTAGAAATACTCCAGTTTTGTGGTTATGGTGTACTTGTAAACTTTTATGCATTTGCCTTTTTGTATTCTACAATTATTGTGTGTGTGTTCATTTCCAATCTTACATGGCTTCAGATATAAACAGAGGCATCTGTTAAAGAGCAACCCATCCAAAAAGATGTTGAGGCAAGGTAGCAGCGTTCTGGCTGTTTTCACTCTTCAAAGGGAATGCTACAGCTGCTGCTTCTGCTTTTTTATAGGAAGAG
Source organism: Tragopan temminckii (assembly GCA_028571105.1). Lineage (NCBI taxonomy): Eukaryota > Metazoa > Chordata > Aves > Galliformes > Phasianidae > Tragopan > Tragopan temminckii. The sequence continues at coordinate 5,503,906 of JAOWBP010002978.1, forward strand.
TTTTGTACAAAGACTGTATTACAAAACAGACCCCAATTCTAATCTTGTCTGGTGTAAATTAAGGGTAATTTTCACTGGCATAAGATCCTTCCATCCTTCCTCAAACACTTAAAACCCAAATGATCCCATTTTTGTAGGACCACTTGAAGAGATTAGGTCCTTGGATTGGGACTGGATCAGCTCAGATATCTCGAGAAATATGCTGCCTGCTGGAAAGACAGTTTTGTAACAGTCTTAAAAGACCATTTTTCAAAACTATAAAACCAGATGTAAGTAAAGATGACTGTGATCTTTGCATATAATTGATAGGTAACGAAGTATTTATTTGCAAAGACAAGCTAAATCTCTGTGTTACAAATACTGTAGCCAAAAAATGTAAGTCACAAGTTCATTTCTTGCCAATACTTTTAAGTATCTGAACCAAAGTGATTTAAGTTTGGAAGCGACGGGAGGGGAGTGAAGAAAACTTGCACTATTCTGAATTTGAACACTTAAATTCTCATTCTTACAAATAAGTTTTCAGTAGTGTGTTTGGTTTTACACTTTTTTTACTATTAAAGTTTTATGATCGAGTCATGTTTGCTTGGATTCTCTGTATTCACATTATGCAGGAATCTTTCTTGAAAAGGACAGTTGTTATGGTTGCATAACTAATATTCAGTCATGCATACTCAGTGGTATTAAAAAAAAAAAAAATTCTAAACTGAACATGGAAAGATTAACTTCTAGAAGGGTTTCCAGCCTGGGTTAATAAAGTTTAAGAACAAGTCTTGCTCTTTTGCCAAGAAAGTGGCATAAGTACATGTTACTGCTATGTGACTTGGGGAGGAGAACACTATTGCCATTGTTTTCTACGATAGCAACATTCATAAATTGAAACAAAATATGGACAGTGTAGGGTAAACATACTGCTTCCTGGTGTGCTTGGTTATCTGCAGTGATGAATTGCTAAATGCCGCGTGAATTAGGCATGATAGCAGCTTGCAAATTTAAAGACAAAGCCTTCAGTTTTACTGTACTTAAATGTATATCTCGGGCTTCTAGAAGCTGCTGTTCTTAGTGGAAGCAGTCGAATGGCTTTGTGACCTGTCCTCATCTGCTTCAGTGCAGTGTTGGCTGAACTTGAGCATCCTTAGCTAGGAGCTGCTTAAGCTGCTTTGGCTCAGACAGCTTGCATTCTGTTCAGCTTGAATGTGTGCTCCATGACAGCTCAGTAGTGGTTAACAGCTCCAGGCTGAGGATGGCCCCAGTCCTTCAGGTGCATTGCTTTCCCTCAGACTCTGCTCAGGTTTTGTCAGAAGGAATGAAAAGATACACAAAAAGACCTGGCATGCAACCTGATCTTGGAGAGCTAGGACGTCTTACCATGGTCTCCTCTTGAGATGGAGAAGGGCATGATGTTCCTAAAGAAGAGAAAAGAAAAATAAAATCCCAATTAGTGTTCCCAGAAAGTATGATTTGACCTGTGGATAGCATAGTTTCTGTGCACTCATTCTGTGGGTTATTCAGCCTTTGGCTTAAAGCATGGGGATTTGCAGGTGCTAAATTAGCCACAGGAGGGCCCATAGACTGTTCTCTGAATGCAACAGGAACATATTGAGATGAATAATGAAATGAAGTCTCAGTAGTCTTACAGCACATCAGAGTAGCTCCAAAATTCTGGAGAACAAAGCATTGCATGCTGGACTAATTGAACAAAAACATGCCTCTAAAACAGAGATCATTAAGGACTCTGATCTTGGAAACTTGAAAGGTGTGTGTGACAGCAGCCCTTCAGCTAAGAGGCCAGAATGATTTTCTAAAGGTGATGGGGATTTCTTTGGGTGATGAAGTACTATGTGAGTTTCCCCATGCCAATGTTGTAGTCCTTTCCCTGTCCCTAAATCTTACTGCGAGGTTCTATCTGCAGAGGCTACAAACACAGGTTATGATGACAGATTAATAGCAAAGGGGTAAGGACTGCAGTTTTATTGCGTAACTGCGTGTTAAGAAAGCCTGTAGGCTGTAATGGTGCTGCTAGCCCAGTCTTACTAACTTTTAAAGAGAACTCAGAGTACATAGGATCATTCCTATAAATTCCACATTACTACCCAAGAAGTCCTAAAGAATCAGAGCTGACACGAGTTCTGCTCAATGAAGTTTTCATCCAGCTGTAAATGTTTCCTTTTACAGTAAGCTGTCTCTGCCTATTTAAGAAGTTTCAGAGTGCTGTTATGTTAAACATCAGATGAGTGCTATAGAAATTACACCAACTTGCTATGTTTCCTGTAGTAACTAAAACATCTGTTACAAATAAGCATTTTTATACAGAAGTTGAGTACGTGGCCTGCGGCTGAGCAGGGGAGGCCAGCTCCAGGAACGCTCCAATCTTCCCCTTCCCAGTCTCTATCTGGATTGGTTTTGATTTAAAAGAATATATACATACACACATCTATAAACACACATTATATATATACATGCATGTGTCTGTTGGTGTTATGTGACTGTTATCTGGATGCTAATGCACAAAATTTCATCCTTTTTCATGTTCCGTTGAAGTCCTTGCTCCAGAATTAAAATATGATGAACTGAATTCTAAGGGAGACAACGTCACGTCCTGTAAACAGGCCTGTAATGGTTTGCTGAGATGTTCATGCAGAAATGTATGTTGTTGGGATGTGACCATGCAGTTCTTCAGGGCAAGAGGTCTGGCAGCTTTTCTGGCTGCATTTTGAATTACAGCTTACCCAAAACCTATGGATCAGATGGCTTGAAACAACCACAGCTTGGACAGGGCCAATGTATCCTGTGATGAAGAAAGGCCTACAGCCAACTGGGACGTGCACAGCTATACCTACAGCCTTTCCTACAGTCACCAAGGAATTTCTGGGGCATGCAGGGTTTAGCAAGGGCCCTTTGGGGACAGGGGAAGATTCCCAAACCTTGAGCATGGACACAAAGGAGATGTTGCATTAAGAGCTGAGGTCATTTAGGAGCAGGATCACTGGAAAAAGTCACTCCTTTTGTGAGAGCAAGACAATCATTGCAACTTGAGGAGCAAACAGCAAGCAGTTTCCTTCTTGTCTGCCAGCAGTGTGTCTGAAGGGTTTTAAACCACCTCACAGCTTGGATGAGACCCATAGTGCGAGGCTCTGTGGGCTGACATTGCTCCTCATGATTGCAGACTGGCATACAGGTTTCTCTTACCTAGAACTTCCTGAGGACAAAGGTCTTCCTTCCATTGATTGTGTCTTCCAGTGCCAACAGAAGTCCTCCATCAGAGCTGGCTGTGGGAGATTCGACACCGAAGGCAGTACAACAAGTCCAGCATCTTACTTTTTTATATGAAAATAAGGGCAGAAACTCTGGGTCAACTTAAACTTTTGTTAACATGTTGAAATCTTTTGGTTTGACTATGGTTGTTGAAGAAGGGTCCAAGTGGTCTACTACTGATAGTGATGGTATCTAACAGGATAATCAGTCCTTGTGACTTTGTTTTTATCAGATTCATTGTTTCATCACAGCAGATTCCGAAGTCTTAGCTTCGTTTTTACTTTGTCCTTATTCAACTGGGATGAGAGCCTTACAATGGTACAAGTTAGTCCTTACTCAACAGAAACTTAAAAATACAACCTGTGGAGTAGTAGTTCTCCTGATGGGACCCAGCTGAGAAATCCAGACATCTACCATAATATTTCACACCCCAGGTTACTGAAGGCACAGGAGACGCATAGCCTCTAAGAGCAGCAGCTGAAGTCTACACAGGGGATGTGAGATGTCCAAGATAGTATGAGGGTCAAGTTTTGAGTCCCATCATCACCCCATATCAGGGTATCCCAAAGCCAGCTATGCACAAATATCCCCGCATCATCACTCCCACCACCAGGAGCCAGGTAAGTGAAGTCTGAGCACTGAGCTATGAGGCTGATAGAGTGAGCAGCATCACGCAGGAGATCCCACCAGATCTGCGGTGGGACTTGGGGAAAGAACAGCTGCATTTGACTGCCTTCTCCTTGGGCATGCTCCACCTGCTTAATTGAAGGCAGGTCCAAATGAGCCATCTGTTGACCTGGTTGAGAAATCAGAGTTTCCTATTAATTTAAAGATATTTTTACATGTTATTAAAGATCTGGAAGGAAAGGAGAG
>JAOWBP010002978.1:5543292-5571159 GCA_028571105.1 Tragopan temminckii
GGGAAAAAAGAAAAGAAAAGAAAAGAAAAGAAAAGAAAAGAAAAGAAAAGAAAAGAAAAGAAAAGAAAAGAAAAGAATCTCATATCTGCAACTCAAATCTACCTCCTTGTTATAGGGAGCTCTGTCAGGCTCAGGTGAAGTGCTGCTCCCAAAGGCTGTTTCCTTTAGCACCAGCAAGATTGCCTGAACAGAGGGTGTGCATGCTCCTGAAGTACTATTACAATGTAGGTGTATAGGAAGTAACCCAACTACTGTTATAAATGCAATAGCTCCTTGGGAAAAAAAACTGTCTCCTTTGATTAAAGACCCTTTCCTCTGTGTGTGCTGAAAGGAAACTCATTATTGCACTTCCTACTTTACAATGCTTTTTTCCACGCTCTTAAAATTCTCTTTTGACAGCTTTACTGGGGTTTATATCGGTTTACAACACCAATTTCTTAAGTCACTGTCAGATAGTGAAGACATATATACCCATTCTGTGACTTTATCTCTGTGTTCATAATTTCGATAGTCCGAGAAGTGCTGCATATCTGTTAGCTCATGAATTATGTGAGTACCAATGTGCTCCCTGTAGAGTTCTTCAAGGAGTTTGAAACATTTGATAGCTTGCAGAAGTGCTCTGTAAAGCCAGTGCTCGAGAAGAAGCTGATTCATTTTCAAACGAGCTCATTTTGCCATCCCCACCACTTTGCTTCTCACAGGTGGATACAGGACACACCATGGCTGGTTTGTAGGAACGACATTAAGCATAACGGGAGTGATTACATCCTGATTCTTGAACAAAACCTTTTCTCAAATATAATCTACTAGTGCATTGTTAAAATGATTGAGAAATTTAGGCATTGTTCTCATTAGAAGCATAATAGCAACAACTTTGAAGAGCTATCAGTGAGGCTAGTCTCCTTTTAGAGATCATTGCTTGTATTACAGCAGTCTGAATCCATTGATTCTTCTCAATTTTGCCTTGGAAACACCTGTAAATGTTATACAATGACAGACCCATGCTGCTAAGCTCTATAGATGACAGAGGCTCACTTTCAGAACACCATGCATTGGCTGGATAATCCCCATGGCTGGCATGTCTGGTGCTCAGTGCAGTCACAGGGTTTAAAAGCTCTGATTTTTTTTCTTGAGCATAACAATGAAAATGGCAAAAAAAATGAAAGATGTGAAGTTCATTCATCTTCCCCTGTAACCATCTCCAGGAGGCTGTCCTACAAACCCCTTCAAGATCCATCATTTTCCCCAGCAAAGGAAATCTATCTGGATAAATTGCATATAGAAATATGGTGCATAGGTACATCTGTAGATTTATATAGGTAAAACTACCTGTGAGCAAAGAAAGTGAGGAACAGGAGAGACAAATTTCCCTAAAAGCCAGGATCAGAGAGAGCTCAGCAACACCCATCACTCTACAGCAGTGGTAAGGAGCCAAGCTGTCTAGGGGTCATCAACTATGGTCTTGCTCAAAGCCTGGGATTTACTGGGAAACTCAACTCTGCCATTGAGCCAGGTGGTAAATGCTGCTTCTTTCAGGGGTTCCCACTCTTTTAGGGTGGAATTCTTTTTCCGGAGTTACTGAGAGTGCTGAGGTTGAGTTCTTGTTGGGCTGTGCTGAAGAGCTGTCCTGTGACTGAAATCCCAGCCCATGGAAGTGCTGGGACTTCTGCCATTAATGTCTGTAGAGGAAGGATCCCATCTCTGATTTAGAAGGACCCTTTTGCAGCCGTACAGACGCTTATTGCTGACTGGGTTGTGAACTGGGGCTCGTGATAGATAGCAAACCCCAATGAAAGCATCATCTTGGGGACTTCAGAGGAACCAAAAAAATCAAGAAGTAAAGGGGATGTGGAGCAGCCTAGAGCCAAAGTGGAGGGTACTGTTACTTGATTAGGGGAAGGAAAGGAAGGTTTAGATAGAAAACTGTGAAGCCTTCTTAGTAAGATCTAGCAGGTTCTGGAAAGTACCGCAAAGACGATGTTAGAAGGAGAGCACCTGCAAATAAGAACAATTAAAAGGCATCTTAGATCACGAGAGGTGCACAGGAGGATGGGAGAGACTCTGTAGCTTCCCCACTAACATATGTGCCATGCAAAAGAAATCTCAAACCCAACAGCAAATTGTGCGTTTTATGGGAAACACTTAAGACAGTAGGATTCCTTAGGATTCTCCTGAGCCCCATAATGTTCCAGTGCTGTGTGGTCCTTACAGATATTTTTTCTCTGAAAATACAACGAAACCATTTGCAAACAGATACTGGAAGGATTAGAAATATGAGCAGTATCATGAATGTGGAGGCTATGCAGGTCCTGCTGGTGTTTTCTGGGTGCCTGCAGGATTCTCATACTGAGCAGGGAACGAAAGCAGAAACTTAGAGTAGCTCCAGGCTGTAGCAGGAAAAAAACTTGCAGAAACCGCTGACTTCAGCTTTTGCTATGATTATGTGGGGCAGTCAGCACCAATTTTGAAAACTGCTTGTTTTTTTATTTCCTAAAAATAACCTTCCAGGTCACTTTTAATCAAGTCCAAATGGCCAAGCCCATGGGTTAGTGATTCTCCTATAAATAATATTTGACGGGGATACCTTCAAAACCAACAGATGAGCATTTAAACAAGTTGCCACAAACTGAGTTCTGACTCCAGCCTTGTAAATCATTGCCAAATATCACACTGCTTCATGGCCTAATCCTCTGAATAGATATCTAATGCTGTGTAAATCTGTGTCAGGAGGACAGCAGCACCTGTGATGTGTATCAGGGTGACATTTGCGGCACTCTAGAGAAAATGGTAATCTGCTCAGATCCAAGGTCTGGTCCTGCGGGATTTGAACAGGACATCATCTGCCTTGATGGAAAAGGGAGTTAAGGATGTAAATCTGGGATGAAGGAAGAAGCATGTAGATGCACATAACCAGGGCGGATTGGAAACCTTGAAAATATCTGACTTGCAGTCACTGGGCAAAGCCAGCAAAAGAGGGTGTTGAGTGCTCTTTATTGATTCATTATAAATCTGTACATTTATTTTACAGTGAATGAGATCAGTCTGAAGTGTATGAGTGTGCAGATTGTGGTTCTACCACTGAGTATAGCATTTTTCTCATACCTCCTACCTTTCTTCATAGGGAGTTCTAAGGTTTTGTGGGGTTGAGGCCATTTTCTATGCTGATCTTTCCCGCAAAGACATGAATATGTGCCATGGTGCTGCCCTTTGGAGAATTTCCATGTGGAGATTCATTTTGGTTCCTTTTTTAATACAAGCAGATGGGCAGTATGAAAGCTCTAAGAACATGAAGAGCATTGAAGCCCTTCCATGATTCCTTCAGATTTGAAAATATTTCAAAATGTATTTCAATGAAATAGTCTTTGAGATGTATGGGCCTTAGCACTGAGTGCCAATTGAGCTTCCTTTCGCTTTGGAGGCTGTGCAGGAACCAGAAGAAAGTGAAAAAGTGCAGATTCAAAGCCATGAACAGGATTATTTTAGAGTCTACCTTATTAAATCAGATCAGCAATCTAGAAGACTTGTTTTCTAATGCGTAAGTGTAAGATGGATAATTGAATGGTAAGACTAAAATCTTTTATCACGGCTGGAAATGGATAGATCTTACAGGTGCTTTCATCTGGAAGGCCCTAAATTATAGCACTTACATGACTCATCATGTCTTCAGTAGTGGGAGAGGCACACACACCTTGAGAAGCACGCAGGAAACTGCAGCATGGGTGCCGGAGAATGCTGCTTTCGTAACAGTGATCTCTTTTCTCCTCCACTTTGTGCAAGCTGACATTGAGAGGATTTCTCTGTGCTTAGTTAAAAGAAAACCAACATCTTTGAAAGTGTATTCTATAAAGTTTGCATTTAAAATGGAAAAAAAAGAAGTTCTGAGAGTTGGTAGGAGTTCTGTATATGTGAGGATGCAAAAACTTTTTTTCTTTGTTGTTCCAATTAAATGACTCTCATTTAAAGCTGTGTTTATTTCCACTGTTCCACTAACTTTTCAGAAGGAAAAGGCAGAAGAGAAGAAAAATGGCAGAAACGTACTAACAGCTTGGATTTTTGCTTTGTATCTTCATCCAGGTCTCCTTAATAAGCCTCATAGCCAACACTCTTGGATACTCCGAGATGGGTCCCATTAAATCCCTCAGGACCCTCCGAGCTCTGAGACCACTGAGAGCGTTGTCACGGTTTGAAGGGATGAGGGTAAGAGCACACAAAGCACCAAACAAAGTTGAAATGCATGACAACAAGCATGTAACAGGGCGCTGGTGCACTCGGTCTAGTCTTCATTTCTTCTGCTGAAGAAAATGATTGATAATGCTGTCCCAAAACAACAAAATCAGAAATCCCTCCTTTGTCTTGATTGTAATTGTACCATTATGGCTTTATCCTCCAGTGGATGTCATGATAAACTAATCCTGCTGCCTAACTTGTCATATTTCACTTCAGAAAACAGCTTTTTGGCTGAGAAAGCATCTGGCTAGCAATTACCTCTGCTTTAGAAGGCACATCAGAGGAATAACCAAGCTTCAAATTTACTCCCTGCCTTTGGCATGTATCAAAAGAAGACTGACTGGGAAAGTTCTTAAGGACTTTTTCACTAATAATTAAATCAAAAATTAAAAATGCCGAAGATATGGAAACCAAACAAACAGAAAAATCTTTTCATTTGAACAAATCGGAGTTTTAATGTGGGATGTCAGGACTGATATTAAAACTGTGTTGCTTGTGTTGCTGTTCCGTCTTTTAATTTTGCTCTTTTTCATGTATACAGCATACCTGTTTATTTGTAACCTAACTGCTGAACTGATGGGTCACAGGCTAGATGGGTTCTTTGTTTATTTAACTCTTTGCACCATGTGTAACCTGAGAACTAAGTGCTGTATCAGCAGAGGTTACTGCTAAATGCTGCTTGCAGATTGCATATCTTTCTCATGATCAGATGTAACTTGTGAACATGCAGCGAGCTCCGTGCATGGAGCTCCTTGCAATGAACTGCTCTCATTGCAATACCATTGCTGTAAGACGGGTGTCTAGGAGAGCCTGACCTCCAACTAAAGAAACATGGTGATGGGGTATGAAAGCCCTTTACCCATAGTTTGCCTGTTCTGGGGATGACCAATATTAAGGATCTATTGCTTTGTCCCAGAGAACTTGTGATTCTCTAAATTACATTACTTCCGAGATAAAGATCAGCAAAATCTTCATCTGGGCAACCAAATCTGCTTTTTTTTGTCCACCACGCTCCTTCCAGTAAGCACAGGCAGTATTTTAAAGTTTATCCACAAATTAGAACAACAGTAAACTGCAGATTCTCAGCTGGTACAAAGTGATATCACACTATGGATGTTAGTAAGGGTCTTCATCTCATGCCACCTTATGACTTCACTCAAAGGTTTTATGAAGCAGGCACAGCTTGAATAAAAGTTTGTTTCAGTAAAAGTTGCACTAGTTTAACTACCAGAGAGATTTGTGCAAATTAATTTAAGACTGATTTATGAAGACTTAGCTTCTAGTGGTAGATTTGCAAGTTCAAGCAAAACCCCTTCAACGTATTCTAAGCTGACATAACAATACTCCCTCATGACTTTGTGTCAGTTTAATTAAATTGAATTCAGTCCTTACAAACAGTGGGCAGAGTAGCCTAAAGCACTGGAAAAATGAGAAACTGCAATAGGAAAGAAATAACATGAAAATGTTCACAGCTCTGTTGAGAGGCTTTCTGAGAACGGCAAGAAGTTGGCTTCCTGGATATCCTGCATGGTGTAGACACATGATGTTGCATCAGCCCAGCAAGTATCCACACTAAGATGTCCATAGCTGCCATCCACCCGGTGCTTGATCACCTCCCTGTACCATTGCTGCAACTGAAATGTATTCAGTTTTTCTGAGCCATCAGTGGTATCATAAAGTGTAATTGACAATACGTGCTATTGAAAAACCAAATCATTTTATTTTTAGTATGTCTAACTGCATTTAAAACAGCTAGGGATAGTTAGACCTTTCGTTATTAGGAGTTTGTATGCTCCAGAATGCACGGGAAAACTGCCAGCGCAGTGATGAATTAAATCATGATAATGTTAGAAGCAAACACTGACAATAAGAAAATAACAGTTTGCTCTAGTATAATTTATTTTTTTCTTAAATAAGGATTTCTGTACGGTGAGAGCAGGAGCAAGAAAGTTCTTACTGCAGCAAAAGACTTAAATGGGTGCACCTAAATTTTGGAAGCAATTGGTCCTGAGGCAAAGGCACAGTGTAGCAGTTTGATGGATGGCCTCAGATCTGTGATTTGGAAGCAGCCTTTGGCACCTCTCATCATACCAGAGGTATCAGCAAAGAAAAGCGGAACTTTAGTGAATAAAGATAAAGCAGAACTGCTCTCCCATCCCCGGAAAAGACATTATAGTTAAGAAATGTAGTGAAGATACTTTAGGAACTGGAAGTCACTACACGTCCCTGTCATGTCATGCATGTACCACTGCCCCATCACTTACCACATTCCAAACCATGCTGGAGCCCGTGGTAAATTAACTGAGGTCCGTCTGTCCCAAATTACACAGTCTCTGTGTCTCTCTGTCTCTTGTCCCTCAGGGCATTTCTTTCAGAGGTTCCAATTCTCTGCAAGGCTCTTCCCAGCAAAGAAGGTTATTGCAGCATTTCAAAAGGATAAGTGGGATGATGATAGACTGTTTAATGTGAAACTGATACTGGGCAAAGTCAAGGAGAAGTTGCTACAAGATACACCAGGAAAGAAATAGCATAATTAATGCTAGTTAGCATGATTTCATGGAAATAATTCTTGTGCAACTGATATGGACCTTTGATTTGATTACAAATTATGCTGATGATTGTAACTGCTGATATAATATCCTTAGATTACAGAGTGGAATCCGATACCACGGGACAGTTGTGATCAAAACACAAGCTTTATACCGAGCCAAATAAACATACTTCAAATTAATTTAAAACGGATGACAGATCTGAAAATTGTGATTGTAAATAGTGATGACATTGTCAATTCAGTGATGAGTGTCCCAGGTGGAGGGATCTGTCGCAGTAAGAACTGTCCTTAATCTGGACTTTAGCAGCATCTGGAAGAAAATATAACATCTTTGCTGACAAGACACAAAGTGAGCGGGGTAGTAAGTGATATTACAGATAAGGGAATTATACTGACTGATCTGGATCACGGGGAAAACCAGATCAGTTGTGCAACATGCATTTTAATAAAACCACATACATCATATACTGCGGAAGCAGAAAAGTAGGTCAGTCTGGGAACGTTTCTTGGAAAAGAGCAGATAAGAAGGACTTAGGGATTGGGGTAAACAGTCAGCACAACGCAACCTTTTGGGCAGGTCTGATAAAGGAGGTGACTATTACAATCCTTCAGTACACAGGGAAATAACATCACAAGCAGTGGAAGAGGGCAGTACTTCCTTGGTTGGCAGCATTGGAATACTGCAATCCCCCCAAAGCGCTGGATCTGGGCTGTTAAAAATGGGGAACTCTCTGCAGGGAGCTACCAGCGTTATTAGAAATCCAAAGGAACCACAGCAGTTAAAAAGAAGCTCTGTTTTTTAATTACTCAAGGCAGTATTCAGCGGTAACTCATCCACATCATAAACTGGGATGAAAGAAGAGGATATCTCTTTATCGTGGATAAAGTGCAGTGATAGGGCCAAGAGTAACAGATTTGAAAAGAAATAGGGTGGGCTTGGATTAGGAAACAGAAATCTTTCCCTGAGAGAGCAATGAGGTACTGGCACTGCTGCCCAGAGAGCTGTGGGTGCCCCATCCCTGGAGGTGCTGAAGGCCAGACTGGATGGAACTTTGGGCAGCCTGGTCTGGTGGGAAGTATCCTTGCCCATGGCAAGGGTTGGAGCTGGACAATCTTTAAGATCCCTTCTAACTCAAACTGTTCCCTAGTTCTATGAATGCATGATTGTATGGTTCTGTTTCTATGACTTTATTCTAACAGCAGGTGAGCAGTGCTTCAAACTGAGCAAACCCGACACAAAAATGTGTCACCTGCTTATAACAAAGAACACCAAGAGTAGGTAATCTCATTATCATTTTGGTCCACCGTTTGAAATCACAACAGCGCAAATTAAATGTCTTTGCAAAAGCCATGCCCAAGTTTGGTTAGGAATTATAGCTGGGGCCTGGAAATACTTACGAGAGGTCTGGTGGCCTCTGTAGCAGTGGTGGGGTTAACACATTGAGCAAATCTATTTCTGGATTTGAAATCTGAAGGAGCTTCATCTGGGATGGTGATCCATGCGATCAGGATGGATGGGGACCAGGCACAAGTGGTGCAACATTTATACCACTGTGAATTTGGGCATGAGGTGGCTCAGTTTCTAGAAGTCACTGAGAAGGTTGTTCCGCCTATCAGGCAGTGATGGAAATGAAGAGGTATAAAACCTTTTCTTTAACAGGCCTATGGACATTGCCTTTCCATGGCAAGTTTAGCAGCTAAACTTTTAGCATGAATTTATGATAATAACTTGCCCTCACATATTCAGGTCTTTAAGTCTTCTCACTTGTCCCAGTGCAAATGAGGAGCGTTTCCAGGAGAGCAGATGGCATCAGGCTGGTGTAAGAGCAGCAGCAGCGAGGGAAGAATCAAATCCTCTCTTCATAATTCATTTGGAGAGGTGTTGCAGGATTTGCTCCAGTCTCGTGTCATGTTTCATTAGCTCTGAGTCATTGAACGTGATTCGGCAGAGGGGAAAAAGCGGGATGCAGGCATGGCCATGGCTTTCAGTGCTGGAACCTCAGTGTCTGTGCCCTGTCATGGGGTTATGGGTGGAAGTGGGTGCAGCAGCAAGTGTGACATCAGTGCTGTGGCTTTGTGCTGGCGCAGATGGAAATTGAGCAGAAACGTTGTCCCTCATAGGAAAACGAGTGAAAGTTGTTTTGACAAAGGCTGAAAGTGTCTTCAGACAAGCCCTTGGAATTTTTGGCATTTTTGATAATGCAGAAAACTTGGTTTTAAAGCCATAAAATTAGGAACGGAAAGCATCCAAAACTGAAAGTTAAGATTGGGGGGGCAAAAAGGAAGTAATTGAATTAAGAATGGCCTTATAGAAGGAAAATAAAATAGCATCAGGCAGTTTTTCCTGTGTAAAAATTAGCTTCATTCATAAATGCACAAAAGACAAATCTGGATTTTGAAAGAGTTATGTAATTTTGTATTTTGTATTGTAGATGCTGCCGCTGCTATACATGCTATACATTATTTCCTTGTCAGAAAGTTGGACAGTAATACAAGAAAAGCAAAAACTGACATTTTCGATAATCAGATTCACAACTGAGTAAAATTCTGTTTTTATGGACCAATATCACCTTGTCTCAGTTTCAAAAATATAGATAGAGAAGGCTTAGAGTCTGCTTACCTGCATTCTTATGCATGGTTTTAAACTGGGGGTTACAGCTCTGCCTGGGTTGGCGTAGTGGATCTTTACAGCACGTCATGGGAAAACGTGAAGTCATTTTTTTGTTACATTATAATGCTTTCCCTGTTTTAATCATTCATGCTGACCAGATAGCAGACTTTGGTTTAGTACAACAAAATTTATCACAGCTAGAGTTCATAGCCCAAGCAGTATGGAGGTCCAAGCTCAGTAAAAGATTTCAGATTTTTTTTCTGGTCTATTTGAGACACTGATGTACCCCTGTAATTTGCAATTAATTGCATGATTATTAAAAGTGATCTGAGTGAAGTGTATTATCCAGTAGGATCCAGAGGTCACAGTGACTTTGCAAATTGCTTCTGAATTAAAAGATACATTTGGAAAAAATGTAATCCCTCTAGAAATTACTTTTTTTTCTTCTGAAAAAATGTAAGTAATTTTGTTTTTTTCTCTCCCATTTCACTCAAGGTGGTGGTCAATGCCCTTGTGGGAGCCATCCCTTCCATCATGAACGTTCTGCTCGTCTGCCTCATCTTCTGGCTCATCTTTAGCATCATGGGAGTTAACCTGTTTGCTGGGAAGTTTGGGAAGTGCATTAATAAGACAGAAGGAGATATGCCTTTAGACTCTAAAATTATTAACAACATGAGTGACTGCATACTCTATAATGTTTCTGGCACATTTTACTGGACAAAAGTTAAAGTTAACTTTGATAACGTTGGCGCTGGGTACCTGGCTCTCCTGCAGGTGGTAAGTATGACCTGAAAGTAAACTCTGATGCACAAGTGTTGCTTGTTCCTGTTGATATTATCACACCATAGGATCAGGTTAACCTCTGCAGTCTTCTTCTTTTTCTCAGCCTTATTCATCAGGGGAATTCCTTTTCTCAAGTGAAAATTATTCATATACGGCATATTAATTTGGCCTAGAGATATTTATGGCAGCTTCTGGTTTTATTCTGAGTTTCTGGTGCATCACTAATGTAAGTCCTCTGGGAAGTGATTGAACTATTGAAGTGAATTAAATCCTTTTTTTTTTTTTTTTTTCAATTTTTCAATCCCGAGCAAAGTTCAGATCCAGAAACAAAAAGTCTTGGTGCAGGAAGGACTGTTCATATGGACAGAGTCCACTGGCCTTCCTGAATCACCCGGGGCCTTCATTATTTCCTTCTCAGAAAAAAACAAACCTCCAGCACCTTCAGTTACTCAGCTGAAGTCGCTGCACAAAGCTGGAGTTGCAGAGGAATCTTTCAGTGATGTTTGAGAAGGACACTGGTGGCTCTCATTCTGGATCTTCGTCCTCATTTCCACCTGCTAAACATAATGAGTCAGCTTGATTATAACTGTGAAACACGGCGCTGGTCAAACTGCAGGAGCTCCAGAGATTCTGGTCTCTCTCCAAGACTGGAGAGAGCATATTAGAGAACCTTGTTGAGGTTCAAAGCTGGCTGCAGGATTTGATCTATAGAGACAGATGTGAGCCACTTTTATGACCTTTTTCAGCAGGAAATGTAGAACATGGATAACAGGTTGTGTACACAGAGACTGAAAGTGCTGTATGACAGCAGAGCCTAATGGATAAAGCCACAGGAGAGCCATCCTCTTGTCCATGCTCTGTCACTGGCCTGCTGTGTGATCTTAGGCAAATTGTTTTTTGTTTCAGTTCCATGGGGCCCTCATGTAAATTGGTGGTAATGATACTTATTTCTGCTACTTATGTCTGTTCCTAATTTGCTCTGAAGCCTAGTGATTGCAAGGGATGGATGAATGCTAGAAGTGCTGGCTATGTTGCATTTTATGTACGAAGAGTGAAACCAATACCTTACTGTATATCCTTGGACACGGATGTTGCTGTTTTAAAGTGTCTGTGATGGCACTCATCACTTCATAGATAAAATCTTGCATGCTGGGTGCTCAGTTGCCCAATTCAGTTGTCTTACACAGACATCCACCATCTGTCCTTCAAAGAAGATGTGGACTTCCCACAAGTCCCTTGTCCTATCTTCTTCTATTACATCACCAGGTGCAAATATTCTTCCTATCAGATGTTTTTTTTCTCTATCACTGGCACATGAAATATCTTCATGAAGTAGCTCTCTTTCTTCTAGAAATTTTTATTATTATTATTATTATTATATACTTATGTTTTCTGTTCTTGGTACACATACACTTGAGTGTGTGATTTTTTAACCCCTGTCCATGGAGACTTTGCTTTCATGCTCTCTGGAAAGCAGCAGGGTTAGAATGGCCATAGCCATTTAGGGTTCTTTTCATGTCATGAAGTTGAACTGAGAGCAAACACTTTTATCTTTTGCATGTAATTATGATATTCAGCTCACTCATGCAGGGTAGATTAACTCACTTTGAACAGCTTTAATTAGATTTTCCGTTCTATATAGTGATTTCTTTGTCTTCTACTTTAACACCCAATCTAGCTGAGCAAAAATTTCCAGGTTTAAAATACTGTGCCTCACCTGAAGCTTATCTCCTCCATGACTGCATTCCAGATGCCTCATTTGTTTGGTGAAATAAAAATGCATCAGAAGATATACCTTATATATATATATATATTTTATTATTATTATTATTATTCTAAAGAATTCTAGAAATAAGGAGACATTCAGACTTTTCTCTACTAGTCAAGTTCATGAGACCTGACTCTGAGTTAAGTAAATTTAATGAACGCAGACCTGAGCAGCTTCCATCAGATGTGCACTGAAATTCTAGATGGTTCCCTATCCCTGGAGGTGTTCAAGGCCATGATGGATGGTGCCCTGGGCAACATGATCTATTGCCTGATGCAGTCTTTGGCACCTCTGCCCATGCCTCAGGGTTAGAACTAGATGAATATAATTGGTCATAAGTTGGAGCTCAACACATTAGGAATGTGTTATTATTATCAAAGGAATAGCCTGGTACAGCTGTTTTTCAACAGAAGTTGTACTTGATGGCCCTGCAGGTTTCTTTCAAACCTATAATGCTATATTGGGTGGCAGAGAAGTAGAGTTTCCACTTAATCATAGAATCATAGAATGGTTTGAGTTGGAAGGGGCATTTAAGATCGCCTGGTTCCAACTCCTTGGCTATAGGCAGGGACACCTCCCTCTAGACCAGGTTGCTCACAGCCCCATCCAGCCTGGCCTTGAATGCTTCCAAGGAGGGGACATCCACAACCTCGCTGGGCAACCTGTTCCAGTGTCTCACTAACTTCACAGTAAACAATTTCTTTCTAATATCTAGTCTAAATCTGCCCTCTTCCAGTTTAAAGCCATTTCCCCTTGTCCTGTCACTACCTGCCCTCATAAAAAATCCTTCTCCAGCTTTCCTGTAGGCCCCTTCAGGTACTGGAAGGCTGCTATAATGTCTCTCTTCTCCAGGCTGAAGAGCCCCAGCTCTTTCAGCCCAGTCCGATAGGGGAAGTGCTCCAACCCTCTGATCATCTTCATGGCTCTCCTCTGGACCTGCTCCTACAGCTCCATGTCCTTCTTGTGTTGGGGGCTCCAGAACTGGGCACAGTACTCCAGGTGGGGTCTCACAAGAGCAGAGGGGCAGAATCACCTTCCTTGACCTGCTGGTCACACTTCTCTTGATGCAACCCAGGATATGGTTGGCCTTCTGGTCTGCAAGCACACAGTGCAGGCTCATGGTGAGTTCTTCATCAACTGACACTCCCAAATCCTTCTCCTCAAGGCTGTTCTCAAGCCATTCTCTACCCAGCGTGTATCTGTGCTTGGGATTGCCCTCACCCAGATGAAGGACCTTGCACTTGGCCTTGTTGAGCTTCATGAGGTTGGGTTGGACCTGCCTCTCGAGGCTGTCCAGGTCCCTCTGGATGACATCCCCTCCCTCTAGCTTAGTGTTGTCTCCAGACTTGCTGTAGGTGCAGATATACAGAAGTACAGAAAGTAAGTACAGAAACTTGCAGAAGTACAAAAGAAGTGCCATAACCATGGAGTCTGTGCAGGCTGGACAAGCTCATTATGGCAGGGAGAGGAGGAATCCTAAAACCTTGCTCAGCTTCTATGGCAAATGCTGGCTCCTTCCTCCAGGAGAAAGAGCAGGAGCCAGATGCCATTAGGGTATTGATTTTGACTTTCGTCGTGCACCTGCAGCTCTTCTGTCTGCTGCTAACGACAAGCTTAAACAATAAAGTATAAAGATGACACTCACAGAAAATGGGCCCAAACATCTGGATCTCTTTTGCCAGACTGCAGCTGAGGAGTGTCAGTTACAGGCACTTCTTGCCAAATATGCTCCATATGAGCTCACATTTCATGGGCAAACTGTTGTAGGAATTGCAGGGGATCAGTTAACAGTGCAGCTCTCCTAAAAGGACAGATACATGCTGCATCTTTGTGTATGCTGAGACACTGTAGTAATGATGAGATAAGCATTTTGGTTACCACCCTCAGGGATGCAAAATATGAGCTTTTAAGTGGGGCTTGTCTCTTGAGTGTTGACATTTTCAGCTTCTTTAAATGACTCTGAATTACCCTTGGATGCCTGAATATATATCTGAAAATCCAAATGGAAATGTGTAAAACAAATTCTGTCTGCCTAACGTTCTGTCTTCACTTCTATAGCACGTTTGAAAGAAATGAAAAGCTGCTACTACAGCACCCTTAAGGCTTACTGCTATCCAGAGGCAAACTTTCTGATAATGCCATTGACAAGTTCGTGAAACTTTTCCCAAACAGCTTTTGCTCTTTTTCTACCTCACTGAGGATCAGTGCTGTTTTGAAAATGCCTTAACTAATACCACTGAAGTGGTCATTCGAGTTTTAAGTTTCTCAGGCTCACAAAAGACTGTCTCACAACAGATGACTAAAGTAAGACGTAGACTTACTCTACAAGTAAGGGAAGTATTCGTGGAGAAAGGAAAAGATCTTTATTATCATGATTTTTGAATGTACAAGAGTGAAGATTTGCTCTGCTGGGAATTTAATCCCATAACACCCTAATCTATTAGAAGAAATTATTGCTACAACCCAGTCCTCAGTAGTGCATTTTCTCTATTCCCAGAATTGCTTTGCAGATATCAACAAATAAATATCTTCAATTCCCAGTAGGAATTTTTCATTTCCATTGCAGAATCCTTGCTTTCATACTATGACAACCTCCATGTATATTTTGCAGTGTATCTTGAAATTTCAGCAATCCAGTGAAGAACACCAAGAGAACAAGTTGTTTTTCACCTAGCATCTTGATTAATTGTAGAATTGTAGAAATTGTAGAAATTAATCTTTGTTCTTGGTTGGGAACAGACTTACATCAGTTAGATCCTACTACTCTTTGTCACTCTGGGTCTCCAGATAGGGAATGAAATATGATGGGAGGACTCTAAGACCAGTACACCAACCAGGAGCTGTAGAGTTAAATCAGACCTTCAGGCCAGATGGGAAGTCATGACTGAGCTGGTAAACCAGCTACAGAATGATCACGAGATAGCAGGAGGTGTCTAAGTTTACCAGGTTACATGATCTTTTGCACTTTGCTAAACAATATATTGCATTTTACCCTCACTCTAGCTGCAGAATGCTCAAAAAATCAGCGTACTTCTGAACAAACCATATTTTGCTACAACCATAAAGGTTTCTCTGTGTATCCAAAGATCGGAAGCAAGCAGCAGTCCCACCAGTGCTCTCAAAGAGAGCAGAGCCCAGCAGCCATGCAAATGTCTTGGGTGCTCTGGTGTGTCCAGTGCTCAATAGTGCCCTCCTCAGCAAAATAAACGTGAGATGAATATTTTGTATTTTGTATAAAATTGAATGGAATGAAAACAAAAAAAAAAGAAAGAAAGAAAAGAGAATGGAGTTGGTGCAGCCATCTTAAATGCGTGTAATTTGGCCATAGTGTTGGCATCTCTCTTAGCTTTCAGAAGTGTCTGACAACAGTGGGAATGCTTGAAGAAGCATTTCAGAAATGTGAGGACCAATATTTCTGTCTTCTAAACCAGTTATTTTTATTTTATTTTTATTTTTATATTTTATTGCAGTCTTTTTCTAGACTAAAAGAAAAAAAAAAATTGTTCCCCTAGGCAAATTTGAAGGCTTGATTTATTTTAAGGTACCGTTTGGTTTTACAATAAATGGTTTGAGGGCATCCAGTGCCGTCCCACATCTCCTCCTCCCCACTCACTTTTCGCACTGCAGCTTCAACCATCGGTCAAATAACAGAACGTAATCCCATCCCAGGATTTTATCTGTAGATAATCTCATCACATGACAGTTTCAGTAAAAATGGTGCTTCTCTGGATAGCTTCCAGGCAGGGTAATATCACAAACACTCCCATGAAGATTTTGTCACTTCCTTATCCGGAGTGTAAGTGGTTACTAATTCCAGATAATTTCTTTCCCCAGTGCTGTATTTCTTTCATTCTCAGTACTTCTTACCCTCTGCAGATGAAGTGCCTAGGGAAGCTTTCCAGAAGCCTGGGAGATTTTTTCTTCTCCTCCTTCTGGACTATTGGGAAAAAGCAGAAAATTGCTACTCTTCATTCTCTTAATATTTATTTTCACCAGGTCATTTCATCATCTGTTACCATTGCAAACTTGCCATTATCTCTTGCTTCTGTGGTACACGTCGAGGGGCAAAATAGCTCCTCCAGAGGAGACATTCCCTCACAAGCGGGAGAAAAGCATAGACTAAGATCATATCATTTTGTGCCATAAGCAGAAGTATTTCTCATTGCATCCCATCCACTCTTCCTGAAGAGCAGTTTGAGCTTGAAATTGCAAGTGACTGTGATGACACCGGGAAATCTTTCAGCAGATTAGAGAAAGAACAGCAAAAAAGGAAAATATTAGAACAGTTAAAGAAGATCAGTGTGTCAGGTTTAAAGAAATAATTGCTGATCATTCCTGTACATACGTTACATCTGAAGTGTGTTCTAATACATTGTGCCGCAGCACAGATTTTCCAAAGAGTTCTGATTCGGGAGGTTCATCTTTTTTATCCGGTAAATGGAAACAAACGTACTCTCTCATACGTCACTTTATATATTCTTTCTTGAGGAATAAACATGGTTGACCTCAGGTACGTTTTCCTTTGAATTGGTAGTGTTCAGTGGAAAAGGGAATAGCAACATTACCTCCAGGATTTAATTTAATAACAGAGTGGATAATGGAGCATTTCTAAAACCACTGGATATATCCAGCTCAGCACAAATGCCTGGGTTTCTGCTGGGAACTCCTGCCTAAATTCCATTTAACATTATCTGGAATTGCATGCCTGCACATCATGGAGAAAATTCAACCTAGGTGTCAGTAGGATTTAAAAAAATATTGGGCGTGGGTCATGCATGCTAGCATAAATCCAATTAAATCAGTGCATCTAAAAATGCCTCGTTATCTACTCACTGATTTTATATGCGGTGTAAGTCTAAGTAGGTCAGAAGTTAAATGAGAAACAACCCCAGCAGACAATTATAAAGGTAATGTTGCTTAGACCAGAGCCAGACTAAAGCCAGATATGTTTGGTGTCAGTCTGTGTCTAATGAAAGGCAAATATTGACAACAAAGAGCCATGCTTTTGCAACAGAACAACTACAATCACTTATTTGTGTTTCTTCTAGGAACTGACACTCCTCTGTCTTTATTACGGGCTTCAGTAATAGACACTGATTTCCATGGAGGCTGTCCTTGTTTAAACCCTACGTTTTTTTAATAATTAGAAAATCTGATTTTTATTTTCATATTTTAAAAAGTCATATCTGAATTGCGAAGCAGGCTGATTGTCCTGGGCCAGGCCGATTGCCCTTGTGACTTTCAAGCCAGCAGTGATACATGCAACTCCATTGGCTTTGACATTGCCTTATATGCAGAATCCAAGATTCAGTGGGACCCCAAAATGTACCCAGTGTTCGTCAGTCTGAATGAGTGTTAGAGGTGGAATCCATCTTCCCTGGCCTGAGACCTGTGTGATACGGGCACTCTCAGTTGCGCTATGGAGTCCTGCTTCTTGATGGTTTGAGCTTGTTAAGGTATAAAGAAGTTCCTACTCCAGCTTCAGAAGACTTAATTGCCATGTTCCCCACTTCTATTAAAAGCCTCTGTTCTACGCCTATAATTGCATTATATATCATGTTCCTATATATGATTTTAAATGACTAACTGAGCATCAACTGATGGATATACTTTACTTTAAAGGAGAAGCAATTCATTAGTTATGAAGAACATACTCAACACTGTGTTTTGGAAAGTCATCACAATGATGATACCATCATTTCCAGATATGCTAATTTAATATGCTCAATTATGTATTTTGTGGTTTCTTTTCAGGCCACATTTAAAGGTTGGATGGATATTATGTATGCAGCAGTGGATTCACGAGAGGTAGGTCACAACAGTGAAAGAGATTATTTCCTTTTCCATTGACTTTTGCCACATTCAGGATGTTTAACAACAGCAGCAAAAATGGGTTGCCAGTCCCTATTTTACTCTGCTTGAGCCTATTGCCTTCATTTTTTGCAGGTGGTACTGAAATCTCATGACCCTGAAATTAAATCAAATGCCCACAGATTTATTCAGTTAATTTGTCTGTTTGTCCTGGAAAACTCCCAGCACAGAGAGGCATCTCCAGAGTGAGGCTGAATCTACCAAAAACCTAAATTGTCTATTTTGTTTCTTCCACTCTCCCCATTGACTGTCGTATTTGCTATGGATTGAATTTTTAATTACAGGAACCTCTTGAGAAGCGCTGGGATTTTTTAAGTTTTGGTATTTATTTTTAATGGAAGGTGGCATTGTCTCCTTTCCCTCTTTTAATTAATTTAAGGCACAAGATTACACTTACTGTTAAATGTTGAGATAAGTACTCATGAATGGGATTTAGTCAGGTTGAATTGACCAACAGGGAGTCAAGACTTAAATGGAAGGACAAATGTTGAGAAAGCTTCATGGCATCAACAGAGGGTCACCTTTCCATGATGTTGATTTACGCACGAAAAAGATTTGGAAAGCCAGAGCCACCCATAGTGCCACTGGGCTCCTTTGAAACACCCTCATTTTTTCCTTTCTCCTTTCTATCTGAAATGGATAAGCCGATGATAACCCAGAACTCTGTGGATTTCTGACTCCAGGATTGTGCTACAGGTTTTTTGGATACCATTCTTCCTTGGAAGAATTCTTCCTGATGTCAGTACTATTATCAAAACGGTTTGCATATTGAAGTCTCTATTAAGAAGATATAATTCTAAACACATTCACTCTAAATCCAGTGTTTTTCAGTAGCATCTAATTTTACTGTGACCCTACTTTTGTTTCTTTCCAAGTGCCATTAGTTCATATAAGATGAGGGATAACCAGAAGACTGATTCTTTTCCCCTTCTGTGTTCAAACTGAGAACATTTTATAGGATTTATTCTGAAGTTGCACTTTCTGAGGCAGAGTGATTGCTGTTGACAGTATTATAAAATACAGCTGAATTAAACATGCCATTTCAGATACCAGAGATTGTGAAGCGCTGACTCTGCTAGTGGGAGTTGCATTGTTTTTCCTCTTTTATAATCTTTGTTGCTGATGGATAGTTTTCTTTGGACTGCATTAATATTTTGATTTGTGCAGATCTGGTGTCATTTTCATGTTTTCCCTTTTCCCTCTGCAGTGTGAGGAGCAGCCTGAATGGGAATGTAATTTATACATGTACCTGTACTTTGTGATTTTCATCATCTTCGGGTCTTTCTTCACACTGAACCTCTTCATTGGTGTCATCATTGACAATTTCAACCAACAGAAGAAAAAGATAAGTATTGAATATGCTGCACACCATCTTGTGATCACTGCTGAGACAAGGCCAAGAGATCGATTTATAAGCAGCAGCTTTGCCACATTATCCACAAGATTAACATTAGCACAACTGTTCTGTGAGAATTCTACAAAATCAGAGTTGTAGTAGCCCCTCATCTCCCCACAGCAGAAGAAAATACAGCCTTGGATTTTGGATGGAGGCAGTGGGGCTCTTTTCGTTGGAAATAACAGTGTTTTTCTCATCCTATACTTAGGTGGCCAGGACATCTTTATGACAGAAGAACAGAAAAAGTATTATAATGCAATGAAAAAGTTGGGATCTAAGAAACCTCAAAAGCCAATCCCAAGACCGCTGGTAAGAACGGCATAATTCAGTTGAATAATGTGTAATAGATAGAGATTTATTTAATAGAATAAATGCTATCCCACTTCCCAGATGAAAGCCACCTTTCTTTTACACATTATGATTTTGGACAATATTTGCAATCCTACTTTCCTGTGTAGTATAGAATTTCCACTATTCTGCCGTATTAACTAAAAATCCAATTTACGTATGCAGTCATTCCAGTGGCCACATGTCTGCACTGAATGAATTCATGGCCTCAATCCAGTGTCTTTTTTCAGTAGTTTCAAGAATCATTAGGCATAAATGGGTTTGAAAACTCTATCATCCAACTATCCATCATCATCATCTTGTTTCTGAAGTGCTGGTATATAGTCTATTTTCCACTGCTTCCTGATGAATCAGCAGACAATCATGTCATCATTTTGACATGGTTCAAATCTCCTAACTAACAATTCTTTTCTTTCCTCCAGAACAAATACCAAGGTTTTATTTTTGATGTTGTCTCAAAACAAGCCTTTGATGTCTCCATCATGATTCTCATCTGCCTTAACATGGTAACCATGATGGTAGAAACAGATGATCAAAGTCAGGAAAAAGTGAACATCCTCCACAAAATCAACATGCTTTTTGTTGCCATCTTCACTGGGGAGTGCATCTTTAAAATGCTGGCACTACGACACTACTACTTCACCAACGGTTGGAACATCTTTGACTTTGTCGTCGTGATTCTGTCTATCGTAGGTAGGTGAATCTGAATGACAGAGAAGCACGTAAAAAAAAAAATCTGAAGTTTAAAAGGTGGATGTAAACTTAATTAGACAGAGTTGAAAGATTTGTGGGGAAAAAAAATCACTCAGAGAACTGGATTCTAAGTGATTTTTAATATTTAAATACACTCAAACACACTGACAGCAGTGATGAAGATAACAGGTGTTGTTGTATCATACTATAGTACTGATTTCAATGGACATGAACATAAAACATGGTCCAGAACCAGCAGCATACACTTCAGCCATGTGCTGTATAACAGTCAAAGTCAGAGAAGTAAAAAAGCCACATGAAAAGGGCACGTGCAAACTGCTATTATTTTGATATTCACTTTTTATTACTTAATTGTGAAAAAGTTCTTCAGGTCAGCTATGGGCAGGTGCAGTGAGTCTGGCTGCTCTCAGCTCTGTGAATGTACAGGGAACATCACTGTCACACAGCTGTTATCAGAGCCTTCATGCTGTGGGCAGTTAAGCAGAGCCATCGTGTTGGCCATAGCTGTGTCCCATGATCAACCAGGTTGTTTTAGTGTCAGAGGAGTTGGGCCATGCCAAAAAAGCCTCTCCCAAGTAGGGGATGAGACGGCATGAGCTGGCCATGGCTCACTGCATCTGGAGACTGCTGACAGTGGACAATCTGGCCAAAGCTGCTCTGTTTCTGCAAGGAAGAGAGTTTAGCCACAGGAATGCAAGCTTATTTCTTGCTAGAGTAGCCTTAGCCCTTAGTTCTTTCCCAGCTCGTCAGGGAGACTAGAAAAACTAATGAGCATGCAACCAAGCCAATGTTCAGTAGGAATTTGCACCATTTTGGTTATTGCTCATGAAAACAGACCCAGCACATGGTGTTGAATCACAGAACTTGCTGACTTGCTAGCATTTTGCTAACAAAAATATTTTCAAATCAG
This sequence comes from Tragopan temminckii, assembly GCA_028571105.1. NCBI lineage: Eukaryota > Metazoa > Chordata > Aves > Galliformes > Phasianidae > Tragopan > Tragopan temminckii. Next base: position 5,564,472 of record JAOWBP010002978.1, read on the forward strand.
AAAACTCCTGACCAGCTGTTCTCCAGATAAATGGCTGATGACCAAAAGCAGGAGATAGTTGTGTCCTGTCTGACCTGATTCTGGTTTCTCATTCCCAATGGATGACTTTTCCCTTTATAAAACTGTATCTACCATTGACACCTTTGCTCAGAGTCTCAACCAAATTTGCATGGATTAAGTGACCGTGAAAATGCTGACGATAATGCCATTCCCTTTATCTCAGGTCTTCCAGTTTGCAGAACTTTTCATTGATTTTTTTCCATAATCCTCATTGATTTATTTAAAGGGAATCAGGGATTATTTCCAAGGTAATAACTTGCCGTTTGTCTTTTCTTTTCAAGGCACCGTACTTTCTGACATCATTCAGAAATACTTTTTCTCTCCCACACTCTTCAGAGTCATTCGCTTGGCTCGAATTGGCCGGATCCTAAGACTCATCCGGGGAGCCAAAGGAATTCGAACTCTCCTTTTTGCCTTAATGATGTCCCTACCTGCTCTGTTCAACATTGGCCTCCTGCTTTTCCTGGTCATGTTCATTTATGCCATTTTTGGCATGGCTAACTTTGCCTATGTTAAGAAGGAGTATGGGATTGATGACATGTTCAACTTCCAAACTTTTGCTAACAGCATGCTCTGTCTCTTCCAAATCACAACGTCAGCTGGCTGGGATGGTCTTCTCAATCCTATTTTGAACACTGGACCACCATATTGCGACCCGAACCTTCCAAATGCAAATGGTTCAAAGGGAGACTGTGGAAGTCCTGCTGTAGGGATTTTATTCTTTGTTACTTATATCATTATATCATTTCTCATTGTTGTAAACATGTATATAGCCATTATTTTAGAGAACTTCAGTGTAGCCACTGAGGAAAGTACAGAGCCTCTAAGTGAGGATGATTTTGATATGTTCTATGAAATCTGGGAGAAGTTTGACCCTGAAGCCACTCAGTTTATTGAGTATTCTGCACTTTCAGACTTTGCAGATGCACTGTCAGAACCTTTGCGCATAGCAAAACCAAACAAAATCAAACTCATAGCAATGGACCTGCCCATGGTCAGTGGAGATAGGATCCATTGCTTGGATATTTTGTTTGCTTTTACAAAAAGGGTGCTAGGAGAATCTGGGGAGATGGATGCCCTCAAAATACAAATGGAAGAAAAGTTCATGGCGGCGAATCCATCCAAGATCTCTTACGAACCAATAACAACAACTCTCAGACGGAAACAAGAAGAGGTCTCAGCCATCGTCATCCAGCGCGCCTACAGGAGACATTTGTTTCGGCGCTCAATGAAGCAGGCGTCTTACTTGTACCGACACAGAACTTTTGATGGCAGCATCCTCGAGGACGATGCACCCGAGAAGGAGGGTCTCATTGCATTCATGATGAATGAAAACTACGGCAGGCCAATAGACAAATCAGAAACCCTGTCCTCCACGTCCTTCCCTCCATCCTACGACAGCGTTACCAGAGGTACAAGCGAGAATCTCCAGCTGAAGTTGACAGACTCGAGCAAAAGTGATGAGGCCATAGATTGTTTGCTCTCACCAGACAGAGATAAAGAATCAATTGTTTAAATGTCTGTTTAGAATGCTTTAAAATATTGTTTACAGAATGTAATGCTGTAACTACACAACGATTGAAGCAGCCTTTTTATTAAACATTAGTTGCAAAAGAAACAATGGAGTTTTTACCCTTAACTACAGGAGTCTAATAAGTCATATAACCTTTGACCCTGCTCTTTTTGACTTGGCTCAATATTTATATTTATATATGCACAGGAAGAATCTTGGCAGGGTCATAGCTGTTATATCAACGGTGTGAATAGGAATATGCTAGACTGTAAAACAGTAAACACAGTGTATATCTATCCACAGATAAAGCCTGGCTGTATACATTCATTTAAGGTCTTACTCATATTAGTGTGTTTACTTATGGCAATGTATGACCTTGCATTCTAAAAAGAAAAAAAAATATATCACAGCTGCTGTAGCAAAATGTAACACTTACTGTATATGTTGTGAATGGTCTTTCATAAATTTATTATATTTGATATTTTTTTACTTAAAAAAGTCTCTTTTTCCATGGAGATTAATGATCCTTACACTCTTCATGATGAACTCTGAGTCAAGGTAATAAGAACTTGCGGGATCCGGGTTGTTTGAAGAGGAAAGTTGTTGCAAAGTAAACCATCCAGTTAGCAACATTTAACTGTTTATTACACTCAGCCGTCCCCGCTGGGACTTGCAACTGCTCATCAGCAGGAACAGAAAAAGAAAGGAAGGAAAAAAAAAAAGAAAAAAAAAACAGAGAAAGAAATGATGACAAAAATCATACGAGAAATTGCTTGTTTTATCCTTCAGGAAGCCAGAGAGTAATGGATTCTGTTTGTAAAATTGTTAATAAAAACACTAATTTTTTAGTTTGTTTCAAGAATCTGCTTTAATACTGCAATCAAACTTGCCATAGAAGTAGTGCATCACTTGTGTGTAGTGCTCAAGGCACCGTCTATGCTGGCAGAGTTAAGGGCATGGGATAGGCTATGTTTTCCCAGGAACACTGAGCTAAGCAGCCTTTTTGGAAACTCTGTGCATCAATATTACTCCAAAAATAGTATTATTAATCATAACAACACTGATTGGGTCATGAGGAACGGCTGCAGCAGTGTGTTCAAGAAGGTTGGAGGGGAATCGCCCCTGGATCTGTATGTAACCTCTAAGGTTTTGAATCCTTTCTTCTCAGCGTTCATCTTTCATTTTATCAGATGGTACAGATAGACGACTGGGGAAGGACAAGAAATATAGGAACCAATGATAAGAGTCCACTAGAAAATAGAAACATCCTCATTCCTGCAGGCAAAGGAATATTTACAGCTGATGCATCCATCAGCTTCAGGCCAAAGAAATGACAACAGAATGGAAGGTGGATGTGTGGCTGTAGAAAAGTATTAGAGGTTTTATGTGCTAACATAGCTTATTATTTATTATTAAACTTTCAGCTGTGGTAGAATATGAGAAAGTTTCTATGGAATATAGAGACAATTCTGTCACTGCAGACAGGTTCTTTCTTTTTCACCTTCAGACTGATTGTACTTGGTTTGGTTGAACTTCGTGAAAAATCTTGAGATTTCTGTAATGAGCCATTGCACTTTAAGGAAGAGTAATTGTGCTTTTCACCTTGGAGAAGCAAAGATATCAAGAATGTATTTAAGGTGTATTGTGATTGACATTTAGTTACATCCCAGGTTGTAAAGGTGTCAAAATCCACATGGGGTTGGCAACAAGAATTAAAGCAACACGTTACAGCAAATTTTGTCTATGGCCATTGTTATCTGTCCTCTAAACAAGTCAAAATGTGTAAAGACAGCGTGTCAAGAGGATGACTATGTATCTGTAAATATGGGCTAATTATTCTCTCCATTCATTGAGAGGTGTCTCAGGCATTCATTTGACAGTGGGCTATTGGATAATGCAGAGGATTTGCCAGCAGGATTCCTGGGGTCTATTCCTGATTCTTGCTACATGATTTTTAGGCAAATAATTGAACCTATCTGTGCCTCAGTTTACCCATCTGTAAAATGGGGGTAATAATACTTACCTACCTCACAGGGGTGTTGTCAGACTTTCTGGTTGCAAAGTGCTATAAGGGAATGAAATGTATTCTATAAGTATTATAATAATCATGCTCTCTTGCCCTTTTAACCCCATGTCTATGGTGTATAACATAGGGCTGTTCCTCTGGAGATTTTGTTGCCTTTAAATCTTGTATGTAATTAGATTCTAACCTAAGGGAACTACTCTTCGTTCCTTAAAGTGAAAACACTCTTTATTCTTTCCTCCCTCCTCACCATCCTTTCCCCTCACCCCCCTCCCCATCCCCAAAAAAGAAAATTGCTCAAGGCTTCTCAAATTAGAGAAACTTTATACAGATTCCCTGTGTATTTATGCTGTAATCTTATTCTGACTGTACATATCACCCAGAAAGAGTATGCGATTTTTATATTTATATGCATATACACACACACACACATACATATACCTATACATATATGAGTATATTGTGAGTTTATAGAGTGACTGACACTCAGAGGACATGACTTACTGATTAAAATGTTTTGTTCTCAGTGGGATTTATTGATCATTAGAGATGAGCTGCTGCCTATAATGAAACTGTTTAATTAGGAAATAGTACATGCATTACCTGCTCAACAAGCATTTATTGGCTGACAACTGGTAAAATTATTTTCCTTTCAAAGCTTCAAAATGAGTAAAAGAAAAAAAAAAAAGAAGGAAAAAAGCTAAGAATTAAGAGGATTTCTTACCTAACTTTTGTCATTCAATATATAATATTCAAAACAAAAACAAAAAAGTCAACCTGCACATAGCAATGCTGTGTTGATCACCCTGTTTTACAAATATTTTAATTATTTGCAACTTATATTCAACTTAAATTCTTAATAAGAGTGTGGCCCAGTGATGAATGGGATGCAATGCAAAGATAAGCCGGCAACTGGTCATACTAGAGAAGAGCTCTAACTCAGATCATTTCACTCATGCGTTGAACATTTCATTGCCATTGCTGTGAGACCCTGTAGTACTACTGAAATATAACTGGTTCTGGTTTTTACCCAAAATCTGTTAAAAAATAATTGTCAATTCAAAAAATATATATGAAATTAGGTCTTAACTATAGGTGTTTACAGTGCGACTTTATTAGAAAAAAAACGAATTGTAAATTATTTTCAAAAGCTTTGTAACAGGAAGATTGCTTTTCCACTGGGTTTTCAATTTTGTTGAACATTTATTTAAAGCTGAAGAGAGAATGGTATCTGTGTATGGTATGCAGAACTCCCCTCCAAAACTTCGGATAGCCTCACTTGCAGGTTTTTATGAGATGCCAATTTGTACTCAGCAATGATATGTCCTCCCAGTACAGTGACTTAGTTAAAGACACTGACTTAATAGTTGGCCCACACTGTCTATAAGCATGAGTGCTACCATTTTTTATGTCGATTTGTTCAATAAAGGCTACCACGTGAATCACTCAAGCTACAAAAAGAGCAAGGAAAATATCAGCCAATATCATAGGACATATTAAGCTGTTTGTACTTGGAAAAAAAAGAAATCAAGTTTATTATGTTTCTTTATTAAATAAATAAGGATAACAAATATTTTCTGTGTCAATTATTTTTTGTTATTTTATTTATGTGACTTCTCTGGCACCTTCAGCATCTTTGTTTGGGAAATGCGTGGTGACTTTTGTTAGTCAGTGAAGACCCCTCCAGTTCATCTTGCACTGTAAGGCTTACTACAGGGTGTTAAAGGCTTGAGCCAAAGCTTGTTGACATTCATGGAGAATTTTGGGGTAAGAAAATAATTAATTTATTTAATGGTAGTATTGATTTATATCTACTTTACTTACACAGATTTGGCCTTTGTTTATTATTATTGTATTGGTCATATATTAAAACGGCCACTAAACAAAGGGCAACATCCTTCCCAAATCTTGACTTCCTCAGACCTGGGAGGAACTTCAAGGGGGACAGGTGACCACCCTTGGAGCTCTTCCCTTAGCTCTTAGAATGATAGAATCACAGAATCATTATGGTTAGAAAAGATCACTGAGATCCCCAAGTCCAGTCCCAACCCATCCCACCATGCCCACTGCCCATGTCCTCAGTGCCACATCTCCACGTTTCTGGAACGCCGTCGGGGTGACCCCACCACGTCCCTGGGCAGCCTGTGTCAGTGCATTACTGCTCATTCTGAGGAGAAATTTTTCCTAAATCTTGAAAACTTGGAATTTCCAACTTGAAATGTTCCATCCTGAAGATATCCGAACTGTGATCTTTTCAGCACTGAGGGAATCAGTGCTATCTCTACGCAGCCTTGCACCAACTTAGTTACCCTGTTTCAATGGTCTGAATTCTGTTTAAGCAGGGAAAGTTTTGTAATCACATAAAAATAGAAGAAAACTGAGCTGGTTTAAAGTGAAGTGAAAGAGTCCAATCACTCCTCTGAATTAATTTAATAAAATCAGTTTATAGCAATGTTTTACATTAACCTGGGACAGAGTGACCTGTGGGAAAGATTTTCAGTTCTTTTAAGTAAACATTTAAGAGAATGTGTCATGTAATAATATCACTTCTGAGTAATCGTGTATAGAATAAATCTGGTTGAAGTTTTTTCAGCAGTGTACTTTTGGTTGGAAGGAGCCATTTATTGAAATAAAATGTCAGGTTGACAAGGAAATTCCTTGTTATAATTTGTAATCAGAATTCCCACGGAAAGGACATTCAGAGTATAATCCCTACTGTGATGATTTCCATTGGTAGATTGTTACAGAACCACTTAGCTTCTCAGTATGCGCTCCCATCACTGTGCTAAGGGCTGGGTTGGGTTATGGGACCCTCCTCCTTTTCATGCAGGACTTGGGGAAATTTCTAAGGGGTTCATATGTTTCCTTTTTCAAGATGAAATTTCATAGAAGCATTCACCTTTTTTTTTTTTTTTCCTACCAAAGTGATTTGTTATTTTTCAAACCTAACAAGGAACATAGAGGACAGGCTCCACACTTACTTCCAATTTTTACAGTGTTGAATTTGTTGAGTTTTTCCTTCCTTCCTTCCTTCCTTCCTTCCTTCCTACCTTCCTTCCTTCCTTCCTTCCTTCCTTCCTTCCTTCCTTCCT
>JAOWBP010002978.1:5580960-5602041 GCA_028571105.1 Tragopan temminckii
CTTTTTTCTTTTTTTTTTCTTTTTTTTTTTTCTTTTTGCAGTTTGCAATTTGCAGTTTGCAGTTTGAGGCTGTGCCTCTTGCAAGTATCCAAACATGCATCCACACGCAGTACCTGCCCATGCTACTGATCTTAAATTCCCAACCTGGACAACATTAAGAAGTAAGAGATTGTTTAAAAAATATATACTTAGAAATAGTGACAGTGGGATTACAGGCAGGGGAAACTCCAGTGTGTCAGATCTGTTGAGAGGCTAAAAATATGTTCTCTCTTTAGAGAGGAGGAGTGACTGGCAAATAGTATTAATCTGAGACAGTCTGAAGCAGATAGAGGGATTATAAAGCGGTTCATTTAGGACTGCAGGATTCATTTTCAGTCACTCCTTTGCAAAATGCTCTGTGACTGCCACGTATCCGACAGAAGGGCTCCGAAAGCAGTGCGAAGACAGCAGGGAGGGACTTCAGCTCAGTTATGCACAATTGCAAATCTCCAAGCAGAACATCATTAACTGCACTCAAGTGACAGCCAGGATTAACCTGGCTGAAACCAAACAGTACAGAAATATGCAAGGCTGAAATCAAGTGTGTCCCAGAAACCTGCTAGGGTAATCTACCACAGCAACTTAAGGCAAGGGAAGTTAAAAGGTTGAATCCTACCACTCTACAACACTCATTCATTGGGTTTTTCTTGTTTTGCTTTGAGAGATAGAGAGGAGAGGGAATGCAGAAGGGCACTTTTCTTGATTTTTGCTATCTTCTAGGCTGGGACCCAGCAGCACCCTCTGGTGACCTGCACTGCCCCAAACAGCCAGGAGCTGCTGAGATCGGTGCCTGGACTCTGCAGGGCTTTTGCCATGACCAGAATAAATCATTCAAAGCAGTCCCCAGGGGGGAGTTTGAGGTCATGGAAAAGCGATGCAGGAGGACAAGGAAGAAATGTGTGCATGGTTCTGAGGAGGTGGGTGAAAGCTACATGCTCTGGGCAGCCATCCCATGTTGCAGAGCACAGAGGCGTGTTCTTGCACAGGTTACAAGAGAGATGCCTCAATTTCTGCTACAAGGAGGCAATAAGGGATTACTGCTGCTACATCATTTGCAGGGACATTTGGTCAGTTGCTGCATTGGGAGCTTGTGCTGTTGTCTCATTTTTCCCTATTTTTTTCCATGTGCTCCTAGGAAAAAGAATATAGCTCCATTTCCTCGTTGATACTGTGTCAGATATGTGAAAACAGCAGTGTGATCCCTAATCAGTCTTTACTTCTCTCCAGGCAGAGGAAAACTTCTTACCTCCTCATCCTCATACAATACGTTCACCACTTCTCCAGCCGCTATGAGGTTCCTCTGCTCCAATTGGTCTGATCTCCCTTGAACTGGGAAGCTTGAAGCTGGGCACAGTAATCGAGATAGGGCCTTAAAATGTTCAAGAGAAGCAAAAATATACTTCCGAGGGCATGTTGGCTGCTCTTGTCCTCTTACAGGCAATATGTGATAGACCTTTGTTGCCATAAGGGCTATCTGTAGATTCCTGCTCAACTTGTTGCCCACCATGACTCTGTCTGCAAAGTCAGTCCTCAGCCAGTCCTGTTATTTGGAGTTATTCTATCATTAGATTAGCATTAGCTCTTGGAGCACCCTGTGGAGTGCTCATATCACCACCTGAATTGTAGTCTTGTCCTGTTTTCAGTGCAAGTGATAGCTGGCTTTTAAATGGCATGTGATATCTGGTATGTATGGCTTCTGAGATTTGAAAGCAGGAAATTCAAAAAGGTCGCTGATTGACTCATGGGGTTGTGCCTCTTCCCTTTGAGGTAACAACAACAGATTCCCAGTAAGCACATTAACTAAAGGATGAGAAGAAACATGACTTTGGACATAGTTAAGAGAATACCCTACAACACATTTTTTTTGTAAAGTCCAGTCCTAGTCTTCTGTATCTTAAGACTGGTCCAACCAGGATTTTTAAGGAGCACTTCATCTTCTCCTTGTCATGTGTGATTTGGGAAATGGAGATGCACTGTACTGGTGGTCCCAGTGACTTCAATCTCCTCAAAATGAGCAAGGGAACTATTCTGTTGTTCAGGAGCTGATCTGGGACTACAGCTTTGATTTGCTGCTTTCCCCTGGTCAGCTATCAGATGTTAAGTAAGCAGCGGTTAATTCTGACTGACAGATCTGAGAGCAGGTTAAAGTTTCATCACGGAGTTTAGCACATCGCAGTAATTTAAAGAGATCCTTAACAAGATCATTTCACAAAAGCAAGTGATCAGATTGGTTTTGCACTCTTCTAATGTCTTAATCTTTGTTCCTTAGTCTTTCTCCACTTGTTTACTTTAGGAAAATGAGTTTACTGTACTCTTTCTTACCTTCATTAAAAGCAGAATCATCACGGAATCATAGAATATCTTGAGTTGGAAAGGATCCATAAGGATTAGAGAGTTGAACTCCTGGTTCCATAGAGGATCACCAAAAAATCAGACCATATGTCTGAGAGCATTGCCCAGATGCTTGTTGAACTCTGGCAAGCTTGGTACCACAACCACTCCCTGGGGAGGCTATTGCACTTCCTGACCACTGTCTCTGTGAAGAACCTTTTCCTGATATCCAAGTAGCACATCTAGGCTATGATATTAGGGGACTTCAAAAACCCCTGGACATGGGCAGAGGCACTTCCATCCAGATTAGGTTGCACAAAGCCCCATCCAGCCTGGCCTTGACAAAACTTCTATAATCTCCAAATTACAGTACTTGCACTGAGAGTATGGTGCAGAGAGGCTTAAATGGCCCCAGTGGAGTTGGCCAACATGTGCTGGAGCTCATTCATTTCAACTCATCCATTTGCAGTCATCCTACAGGAGCCCTGTACTCAAGACAAGCAACATCTTTAGGTCAGTCCACTTAAAAAAAAAATGCTCTAACTGTTCCCCCTAGATTATATGTGACAAATAATTTGAGTTCATGCATCTCATTACCATCAGTGCCTAATCTCATCCATCACTCTTGACACACTTGTGAGCTATGCTGATCAACTCATGATGTTCCTAATGAAGCTGTGCAGAAGGGGTTGTTCAAGGGCCAGTGTGGTTATAATTTCAGGGTGCTCAGACAGTGTGACCGAGATAACGTGGGTGCTTTTTCTCTCCAAGCTCAGCTGTCCACAGAAGAGAGGCTTTCACTGAGTTGTCAACGATGAAGCAGTCTTTTGCTCCAATTAATATAGAGCTGACTACTGTGTGGGCAACTCAAATCATTCCTTCAAGTATGAATTACTATACAGCTGCAGAGGGATGTAATCTGCCACTGTGCTGCCAGGTCACCTACCTCCAGTAGATGAGATGTGGATGAGGTTCACATGTGAGTCAGTGCTGGATCGGCAGCTCAGCGGATTAAAGTACTTCAGCAGAAATATGCTTCCTAGAAAAATGTAGGCTCCCCAGGTGTGCATCTTCCTGAGGAAGTACTCCTTTCTTTTCATGGAGACCCTTTAAAAATACAATATTTAAAAGCAAACAAAGAAACAAAAAAAAAAAAACCTAAAAATTTGGGGTTTTTTTGAGGAAGGAGGAACTTTTTAAAATAAAACAAGAAAATTTCCCAGCATGGAGTAAATGAGAAGACAAAGACTTTGAAGTGAACATTACTCTCATAAAGGGGAAAGCTGAAACTTGCTTCTAAGCCCTAGCACTGGAAAGATGATTCACTGGAACTGGAATTTCATTCCAAAGGGAAAAATCCCATCAAAACTCTCTGTTCTAAAAAATAATACTTCTCCTGAAACGGCAAGCTTTTCTTCTAACTTTTCAATTCGGCATTTCCTGGGAGATAGCATTACTTATTTTCATCCAGTGGAATAATCCAAGTAGAAATGGGGGTCACAAAACATGCTATTTCTGCTCCAGATATAAGCAGAAACATGGACACACAGTGCTTAGGTCAGCAGCCTACTTTTGCAGCTGGAGATGTTAAATATTATTATTTTGAGCGTGCCATTATTATTTTTAGTACATACTGTCCTACCACCAGCCTCACCTGTTTAACCTCATTTCCAACAGCTTATGTAGATGGAGGGATATATATACAGTCTATACTGACTGCAAGCTTTACACCTTTGCATTTACCAGTATCTTCTGATGGTTGAGCTGTCTATTTGGCCGTCTGCTTTTTATTTGACCTACAGGACAGTGTCTCTACAACCTTCTTTTTCCATCCATGAAGCATTTCAGTGCTGACTTGACCAACCAGAGAGATGTGTTTCCCAGTTCCCAGAACAAAGGTCTTGGAGAATGGAAGATCTTTTGGCCAGATGTGCCAGGATGCTCCAGGTGGACAGAAGAAAGGAAAACTTTTCCCACTGGGTTTTAGGAGAGAGGACCAAATAAAGCCCTGTTAGATGCAAAGTGCAGGGCCTGAGGCTGGTTTCCTGTCCAGAGCTGAGTGATTTCCTACTTAAAAGCTGATTAATCCAAATGCTTTTCAATTTAGAAGGCAGAGATCAATCAATAATTATCCCATTTAATCCCAACATAAATCCTTTAATTTTTTTTTAATTAAAAGCAGCGAAGCACCACTGGCTGGGATACACCAAATTGCATTAAACCCTGGAGTCCCAGGGGAGAGGCACAGGCAGCAAATTGTGCATGTGATTTTCCTCTTTCACTGCTGGATTTAATGGCTGTTCTCTGCCTCCTGGTAGAAAATGATGAGCTTGGGGATGTGTCTGGCAGTGAGGAAGCAAATTAGATGTTACTTCCAAGCAAGTGGTGACTCACAGACCAAAGTCTCCTTTCTGAACGGAGAACCAGGAACTGGGACCTTTACCAATTCCTTTCTTGCAACAGGGCTCATCAACAGAGATAGGATCCACAAGATTCTGAATTCCTAGCTTCATAGGAGCACTATCTGGGCAACTCGTAAATCTGGCACTCCATTTAAGGAACCTAATATTACGGTATATGTCACTACCTGCAGCTTACAGCAGAAGTCTCTCTTCATGGCTAGCAATTATCACAGTGTAATTATGTCTCTAATCAATTATTTAAAGGAAACTGTAAAAATATCCCCAGAGCTATGTATTAGCTGTCATCCAATTGCACAGCCACTGTGCCAGTAAACATGGCAGGACAGCCACAGGGTGCGTGGTAAATACCTTTGTTTGCAGCTTTAATTTAGCAGTTGAATTATGAACACCGCTTGCAATGGTTCTCAGATGCATCTCAGTTCTACCTCTGTTGGTCTGAGTAATTAAGCCGGAGTCACACCTTTCTTCTTGATGCCAAGGAAATCTTCATTAAATGGTTTTTCTATAAGCGTGCTCCCTCTACAACTTAATGGTAAAGCTTAATTAAAAGTGCCACTAATTAAATCAATCTGAGCTGAACAGCTGAACATCTCTCCTGTGCTCCTTACCCACAGTAATGAGTCAGTGACTATGGAAAGGGTCAGAGATTGCAAGATTGAACATAAATAAATAAATAAATAAATAATAGTAATAAAGGCTGTGTCTAATCCCCTTCCTCCTCCTCCAGCTCACTGCGAACACTACCATGCTTTGAAAAACTCCTGAATTATCTGACAGTGGTGATGCTGCCCATCACACAGCAAGAGAATGACATATCCTTACTGAAGGGAAGGCCTCTCCATATGCTTACTCTCAGCAGATGCATCCGGTAGGAACAGCATCCCAGCATGACTCTCTGCAAGCCAGACATGAAGAGTAATGCTAGCAGAAGCAAATGCAGCCAAAGCCATGAGACATTCCCCTTGGCTTTGTAGACCAGCTTTCAACGTAACAAAACTGCAATTTTTCTCTTACTCTAATCTGACAGCATTTTAAAGATTTCTTTAAGTTTCAAAAAGCTGTTTATATTGACCTAAAAAATGAGTTTGCAGCTCTGTCCAGTGACAGTGATATCTTTGTTGGCAACCACAAAACCAGGGACTGCATTTATTGCTGCCTCTTTGCTGGTTCTGGTGCTCTGTTTTTGAAGCATGTACAATTCATCTCTGTAAAAACAGCCCTTCCTTTATTCTTGGAGTCTGAGGGTTTATTTTCTGCCACCTGTTCTTTGAAAGGCTTTGAATAAAGTGAAGTTTAATTATCAATAGACAAAAAAAAAAAAAAAAAAAAAAAAAAAGACTAGTTATTTTCTGCAGTGCTCAAGGATTGAAATGATTGTCATTTCAGAAAATAAATGTCACACTTGGCAAAAGTGAATGTTGTGGGAGAGTTACACAGTGCAGACGTCCCCTAAAGCATTAAACCTTACCTCAGATATACCTTGGGAGTATTTTGGATGTCAGCAGAGGCTAGAGTATCTTTGAAGCTTATTGCTCCATGGACTACCAGCAGTGTGCTGAAGATCGAACCCATTAATTTGAATGCTATGCGCTGGTCTGGCCCTCACCTTCTCTGCTGAGGAACATGATTCAAAGAATAGAATCATAGAATCTTTAAAGTTAGAAATGAACACTAAGATATGTGGCCCACCTGTCAACCCATCCCATCGTGCCCAGTGAGCACATCCCTCAGTGTCACTTCTCCATGGTTCTTGAACACCTCCAGGGACGGTGACCATCCCATCTCCCTGGGCAGCCTGTGCCACTGCATCACCACTCATCCTGAGAAGGAATTTTGTACTGATATCCAACCTGAAAATGCCTCTCTTGACAACTGGTGGGCCATGATGATGCTGCTTAACATGGCAAGTCATGCGCTGCAGTGGCTCAGGGATGGGAATGTTTCAGTGATGCTCCTCAGCATGTCCTGGGGGAATAGCAGTGTTTCATCTGGCATTTCCATGCGCATCGTCTTCCTGAAGAGAAAATGTATTTTAAAAGAATTCAAATTATATGGTGGCATCTCAGGCAATCATTAGCATGCAGAAACAGAGCCCCGTACATTAGAGGAGAGATTGGGAATTGTACTGATGGTATTTCAGTTCCTTTTGAGACTGCACAGGATGCTGAAGAACAGCAGGAGTTACCACCAGAGCTGTGGCCAGGATCTCAGCCATAAGCAACACTTGCTTCCACCTGCCCTAGACTTTGGGTCTCGGCATTGGTATTCCTGCCTCTTCCATCATTTCCTCCTCAGATCACTAATGCCCCAGGATTAACAATTCTGCCGGCTCACTTAGTGGCAGGGGAATGTTGCTGAAATCAGCTGCAGCTACTGCAGTCATGCTGGAGATACTCTGTAAACTCATTAGTTGTTATCAGCTTGGTACCTCTTACCCACACAGAGCTGTCCTGGCAACACTGGCACTGGGTTTTATCAAGTGCCTTTTGGAAATACCAGCAGCAGGGTGGGTACTTTTGTCGGAAAAGATTAAGGATGCACACAGAAAGCAATGAGGACTGAGGTGACTGCTGTCTTAGCCCCATCCAGAATCTGAGCTTGGTCTCAATTGCAGCTCTTCCTCATGTTTGTGTGAGTGTGTAACAGAGAGCTCTGTGATACCTTGAGAGCACAGCTGTCGACGTCTGACCCTTGGACATCTGAGGGATGCAAGGACAATTTTTAGTCCTTTTATACCAAAGCTTGTTAACTGTGGCAGAAGCAGGCTTTGGCACTGAACCCATTAAAGCGATGAATCCACAGTGCTAGGGAAAGTCAGATCCACCCCAGATCCTTCCTTTGACCTCCACCCCATGGAGAAAAAACCCCTCTAATTGATGAGTCACAACAACATTACACGGAGTTGTGTCCATAGCAAAGCCACATCGATTCAGATCACCGTGTTTAGGCAGTCCCTTGTGCCAAGGACAGCAGCGGTGCATTTGGTGATGGGCTGGGAAAGAGGACAAGTGTTAATACCTTCAAGCAAGGGTCACTTGAGTTGAGGGGGTTGGCAATAGCTATCCAAAGTTGTGCTGCACCACTGCCGCTAACGCTCCAGGAAGTTTCTCTGGGGTCTGTCAGAGAAACACCTACCAAATAAATGTCCATTACCAGCCCTGGCTGGCAGCCAGGGAACTGGGTTGTGCAGCTGCACACCACGCTGACAGCTTCGCCCTGCCCCTCCAGCCCGGCCGATTAGGGATGGCTGGGGGGAGTTATCCTGCAACACATGCCTTAATTGCAACATTAGCCTGTAAGAGGAGCCGGAGCATATTCCCATTTAACCACAAATGACTAAATGCAATTTAAGAAGGTCACTGTGTGTTTTTTTCGCTATTTGGAAAAAAATAAAAATAAAAAAATCTAATAATACTGGGAAAGCTGTTTCAGATAAGATGTTGTGTAAAGTTGATTTGCATCCTGGCACAGATATAAATCAAGCTACAGCAGCTCACAGTATATCTTTTTCATTTACTTCCCATCAGAAAGCCTGTGCCTATAGCATTCAGGTGAGTTCTCTGTCCCTCCTCCTTGTTACATCATCCATAAATGCTTTTTCCTGACACTTGCTCCTATGAGAATAGAAACCTTCCTGCCTGCTTCACAAATGCAAGCATCTCAAGCTGTATCACTACACAAGGCAGCCTTGGTCCTGACACTTCCAGCACCTTTTCATCTTTCAGGATCTGTTCTGTTAAGTAAAAGAAATCTCTTCTACTCCATGTGTGAATCAGTCTGCAAGGACATCAGCAGGACACCTCTCCAGGTGAATAATTATGTTAATGAGTTACTCTTTCAGTATTTCTGGCTTTTACTCCTTTATTGCGTCTCCTTTCAGGCTGGATATTACAAACAATTTCTTCTCAGTGGTGATGCAGTGGCTCAGGGAGGTGGTGGGTTCACCATCCCTGGAGGTGTTCCAGAACCGTGTGGATGTGGCACTGAGGGACGTGGTCAGTGGGCAAGGTGGGGTGAGCTGGGGTTGGACTATGTGGTCTTAGAGGTCTTTTCCAACTTTACTGATTTTGTGATTCCTTGGTGTTTATCTTGGGTTGAGTTGAATGGACATCCCTGCTATCTGAATTTATTTCGCTTGTTGACCCAGCATGGATTGCAGATCTCAGAAATGGATTTTAAAGATGTAGAAAATCTTCACTTTTATTGCTGCTGGGATCAAACCTGCTTTCAGGTGAGGCCCAGTGGGTGCCACCACAGCTGCATGGCACATGAGGACAGGGGCTGACCTTCTGCAGGAGCTGTCTCATTCCTTTGTACCCTTCATATTTTTCTGTTACTAGGGAAAAACCGTTCATCTTCCATTTTTTCTCATTTTTTTCAGCATTTATGATCATATTTTAATAGTTAGACTCCCAGAAGCAGGGCTTTAAGGAATACAAAACTATTGCAGAATAGGTAACTTAAGGAGCAAGCTCTAGCAGAGCTCCTTCACCCGTGCTTCTACACAGTATAGTGGCTTCTATTTCTTCTCCCCTGATTGAGACTCCATTTTCCTGCTGAAGCGGTTTTATCCCTTTATTTGGCGGCCACAAGGATTACTTTGTTTAGCAAGCAGCGACCATACTGAATTACCACACCCGCAGGCACTCGCTGCCCTTGTGCTGCCAGCATTTTCACAGGATGTGGAGGGAATTTTTCCCATTTTAACACTTGATACCGTGCTCCTGGTTTTACAAACATGCCAGATACCGATGCCAACACAAATATCTGATTTGCATTCGGTAACCTTTGTGTCTGCGCCTCCTGAGAATACATTTCCCGACTTCGTATCGCTTTATAAAATACTTACAGTGAATGGACAGTAATACACAGATATTACTGCATGGAGCAACCATCCGATACGTAGTCAGGAGTTCAAAGAGGATTAAGGCTCTCTGGCAGCAAGCAAGCCGCATTACTTGTGTATGTAGAAACAGCCACAGCTGCTCTAACTTTTCATGCACCAGAATTATTTCAGTGTCAGTGCAGGATTGCTCTGTGGTCTTACCTCTCCAAAAGCTGTTGACCCATATTTGTTGTATTTTGAAGAATTAATGGTTCTGGGGTTAGAACAGGCATCCTGCCTAGCAGGAAGGAAGGAGCTGTTGGCCACTCGGGGTGCAAAACTTTATTTCATGCATGCAAGATTGAATTCTGGGTCTCCATCTGGACATCTACCGGCTATACCACATAAAAGAGATGAAGGACTTTCAGGGCCACTGGATGCATTTTCTGGTATTTGGACTGTCACTTCAGAGAGAACATTTCTACAGGCTCATTTCAGTTGTGTATTTTCCTATTTAAAAAAATAAAGCAAATTTCCTGGAATCAGAGGTGATAGTGCAGAAAGGGATGGTTGTAGAATAAGGTTACTGGGCAATAATGTGTGTTCAAAGAAGATGATATCTTGGAGCAGTGCAACAGCTTCTGATAACAGAAAAGCAGAATCATAGAATCACAGAATCACCAAGGTTGGAAAAGGCCACTAAGATCACCAAGTCAAAATGTCAACCCATCCCCACCGTGCCCACTGACCACGTCCTCTGTGCCACATCTTCACATTTCTTGAACACCTTCAGGAACTCCTCCACCACTTCCCTGGTCAGCCTGTGCCACTGCATCACTACTCTTTCTAATAAATTTTTCCTAATATCCACCTTGAACCTCCCCTGGTGCAACTCAAGGCCAGTATAGGCCTATAGACCCAAGAGTAACCTCTTGGGTCCTTCTATCTCCTGACTCCAGAGCATCATTTAGATGCTTGAACATAGAACAGGGTGTCCAGAATTCAGACAGCCTCACAAGAAATGAAAACTGCCTCTTGCGGAATCCTCAATTATGGGAACAGTGGTTTAAACCTTGATTAACATAAGCAAACAATACAAGTTCCTGCTGGCTGTCAAGATGATTGGGGCACAGCACCTCTTGTTGTCACTTTGATGGAGCACTGCTAGAAAATGACTGCCAGGGAAGCATCGTCCATCAATGTGGACTTTCTCATGTGGGCTGGCAGATATTTTAATCCTCACCCTCCAGCCCTGGGGGTGTGCCCCTGTCCTGCACTGCTCATTTAATTCTACAGTGCAAGTTTGCACTGGGATTTTTAAGCTAGAAATTTTTGCCCCCTCATCATATCTTCCATCAGAAAGTGCAGCATGCTCATCATGACAGGGAAAAGGATATAACAGAGAATCTAAACTTTAATGGGGTTAAACAATTTAGGCATATATTGTGTTTCTTTATCTTAATGTCTTTAAGGCTGGATGAGTGAATGCTATTCCCTTTGAAGATGCTCACTTCTCTTTTGGCTGTGGCTAGTGTCATTGCAGTGTGGTCTGTTCTTTTTCTGTGACTTATCCAAGACTGAGATGCTTGTAAATGTAGATCCAGAATATTTTTAATAGGGAAGTTTTCTCTATAACTCAGCTACCAGGCCTGGCAGCGATGTCCAGTTTTCAGAGCACAGCCTCTAAAAGGCAGGTAGCCCATCTATGGACCTGCTGGATTTCTCAACTGTGGAATTTAATTCAATTTAACCATAGTGGTGAGGTTTCAGAGTACTCAAAGTTTATCACCTGCTTTAATAAAGAGGATCAACGTGCCCTGACTAGTGCAAGGGAAGATTCCTTCAGGGGTTAGAACCGCTAAATCAGATCAGTTCGTGGCTCTGGGTATCTCTTCTAAAACTGAGTGTGTCAGTCCAGAATAGCAACTCTTAACTTAGTGAAAGTCCATAGAAGCAGGCAATTTCAGAGAGCAATTCCCCTTGACAGTCATATTAGGAGAAGACGAATCACCCTGTAGAGGTACCTATTTCTCTCCATTAACTTAAAGACAGCCTGGAGTGATAGTTCAGCCGAGGTCCCTTGGCTGAAGAGTCTCATCCTGGCTCTGTCCATGCTCTTGTGCTCTTGGAGGAGTTACAGGTGCGTGTGACTGACATACGTACTATGTCTTTCATATGAGATGATTCGCCATATGGCCACCCTAAGGACTGTAAGGTCAAGTCCAAAGACTTTAGGGTCTGCACTCATGCACTACATGCTTAGACTCATACCTGCATTTTGTTATCTTCCCAGCCAGCCAAACTGCTCTGGAATGGCTTCAAAATTCAAGATTTACCCTTCTAAGTCTTGGTTTCCAACCAGCAAAGTGGGAATGATTGCATCCCCTCAGGGATTTTATAAGTATAATCAGGCCTTGGGAAAACCAGCTCCTACAAAAGCTGTGGGGAGGGACAGACTAAAAACACCTATCTGCCATTTTCAAAAGTGCCTCTGACAGGAGCCACTGGCATTTGACTATTTGGGAAAAGGTCAGCTCATACCCCAGGAAGAAAATTCTTAAATGACTTCGTTGAATGTTGCATTACGTTTGTTGTGCTGCTTTTTTGGATTATGTAAAGTTTAAACTAATTTTTAACAGAAGGAAAGTTTTAAATCCCTGTATTCTTTTCTTGATCTCTGTGAAGATAATCTTCCCACAGATAAGCCTCAGACAGATGTTTATCTTAAGCGCATTCCCATGCTGGATAATATTGGAAAGTTGGAACAAAGATGTCAAATCACCTTATAAAAAGCCTTAATGTCAGTGCTCAGTTCTTTGATCCTGATGCAAGGCCCTTGGTGTGCTAAAGATCTAAATTAAATAATAAAAAATGTTGTGAAGAGCCCACCACAGAACTATACCCCCTGTTGATTATCATAGAATGGCTTGGGTTGGAAGGGCCCTTGAAGATCACTTAGTTCCAATCCCTCTGCCCTGGGCAGAGTTGCCAGCCACTACATCAGGCACTTGGTCAGGTTGCCCATCAGTATCACCCAGTCCGACATATCTCACCAGAATAGGATGTTCAGGGCCCCATTCAGCTGCCAATGACCATGAACTCTTTAGCCACCTAAGATCTGAAAACAACATCCCATAGCCCTGCCACCACTGGCAGAGAAGGCCAAAGAAGATAGATTTGGTCATAGCAAGAGCAAGCCCTTGTGACCTTGGACATATAAGGATTTCTGCAAACAGCTAATAGGAAGGAAAGGAGAGAAGGTAGATGATGAAGAGAGAAGTATGAAGAAGTAGAAGACAGAAAAGTTAAAAATAAATAGGAATGAGGCTGATTTATGCAAGATGACAATTCAGGCTTACAGGCTAGGCTCATATGGGTATGTTGTAGAGAGAACAGGCAAGTGCAGGAAGGAGTTATGTCACGTCCTTTTTACCTGTATCTGTCCTGGTGCACTGAGTAGCAGATTGTGGCAGAATCTGTCTTAACTTAAAAAGACTGGAAGGGATTTTTTGGAAAAAAAATGAGTGTCTTAGTATAAGTAATGAAGGAAAGAAAAAAAAACCTATGGAAATCACAGCTAAACCAAGAGCTGCCAATAATTCAATAGGGTTATATGCTCAGTATTCTAATTTAAAAGTTGCATCCCTAGCAGCTCCTTTAATCATAGAATCGTAGAATTATTTGAGTTGGAAGAGACCCTTAAAGGCCATCTAGTCTAGCTGTCCTGCAGTGAACAGGGACACCAACAGCCCGATCAGGTTGCTCAGAGCCTGGTCCGCATTTAGTGCTCAGAAGCAATACAGCACCACTGAAGGAAGTGCAGTCATGCCTACATCCAACTCAGAATAGAATAGCACAAACATCACCTTAAAATGCAATCTTTTAGCTATGGTGAGTTGTGAATTGACTTTGAGCTTTCATCCTGCAGCTGGACCAATCTCACCTCACATTATTGCCACAAAAAGAGCACAGCAAACACTCATTACCTACAATAATGAAACAGGACAAGGGAAAGCTTTTGCAGCTCAGAAGTTACAAACATACAGCAAGAATGATATTTGCCTTTAGGGGAAACAATGCAGGAGTAAGGTGTGAGGAGCAATGGGATGAGGCAGCCTTTCCCTTTGCAATCTGTCCTTACTACTTGCCTAAAAAAGTAAGCTTTGACTGCATTGTTGGCCTTTTGAATGTCTAAGGCTATTTTCTGGTGAGTTGCAGAGGACCCCTCATGCTCCTTACCAGTCTGATGCTCATTCTGATCTTGGCCACATCTCCATCCCAAAGCAGCAGGGAAGAGAAGGTGGGGGCACGGCTACACAGACCTGGCCATGTCAATGCCCTGTTCAAATTGCAAACAAGAGGGCAGAAAAGAGGAGTCAAGGGTCAGCCACGACCTACCCTCCCTCCTACTAAATTTTGCAGTTCATCTGTAGGCTACCTCTTACTTCAGTGTGGAAGAAGCTCACTGAGCTGTGTGGGTGCATATCCATCACATCCCTCTGCCTATAATGAATTTAGCGGGGGAGCTTGTTTTGATAGAAGAAGATCACAGAGATATGTTGGCAGGAAATGAGCAGCAGGGAAGTCTCCAGGCAGAGACAGAAAGGAGGAGGAGGTGTTTTAGGTAGCACCATGCACGTAGGTGTGAAACACATCGATTTTCCAGTTCCAAATTGCAGTGCACATATTTTAATTATACCTTCCTGAACTTACCCAAACAAAAGCCATGAGAAGAGACTTGTTCTTGTTGAAATACTTTTAAAATATGAGCTGGGTTCTGCTTCTTGTGTTTTTAAGCTCTCAGAGTCGCAGCAGTGGGATGAGATTTTACAGATGACACAACCACTTGTTGCATGCTAAGAGGGGATCGAGGCTGAGTTCACAATACTCACTGTAGGCAGATTTCAGCTTGCTTTGCCAACACTGAGCCAAACAATAAAAGATAAAATGATATAATAATAAAACAATAAAAGAAGCCTCATGGACACGTGGCATGGACACATGGCCCTACACTGGACTATGCAGGACGCACCAGCAGTGCAGAGAGCTTCTGTCCCCAGTTGCTGGGCAGTACTCCCTCTTAGCTATGTGCAGCACACAAAATTGTCTCCTGTTCCCTCCTTAAACCTGAATGGACAATCTGGGATGCTTTTCTCTCCTACCATTCCCACAATAAATCATGGCTAGCTGTCAAGGCACACAGCCCCATTAGGTCTCTGCAAAGCTGGCTGTAATCAGCACTCTCTTGCCAGCCTCATGGACATGGTTATATCAGGATGGCAACAAAATGAAGAAAGAAGGAAGCAAAAACTGCAGCCGTCAACATGGTCTCCGTAGCTGCCTTGTGTGCTCTGGCTGTCTGGCCTGAAGCGTGTATACAGACTGTTTCCTAAGTGCCCTGATAAGATTGGGGCTCCAGAATGTGTTGTCCTGAGAATGCTTGCTGCTGTTTATCTGCCAGCTGAAAAACTTTCCAAAGTTTCCCGGCCATCAGCCCTGACACCCCGATTCAGAGCAGATGACAGGCAGACGAGATACCAACAGCTTTCGTACCTCGATGTGATACCAAAGTGGCTGAGAACCCAAAACCTTGTAGTGAGCTGTTGAGGCAGATCTGCTGACGTGGTGGTGGCTGCTGAGACCTGCCACTGTTGTCTGGTGGCATCCTGTGACAAGTGTGGGACTCATCCTCTCCTGGGACCTGCAGCATCCTCCCACAGCTGGAGACTGGGAGGCGACTTTTGGGCCTGTGAGCCACCCTATCCACCCCTCTCCTCTCTTCCAGGCTGTCAGATGCAGCTTATGTGGGAATTTCTAAAGCAGAGGGCTATAATAAAGAAGGGGACTGACTCTCTAGCAGTGTCTGTTGTGATAGGAGAAGGGGAAATGATTTCAAACTAAAAGAGAGGAGATTTAGACTGGATGTAAGGAAAAAGATTTTTACCATCAGGGTGATGAGGCACTGGCACAGGTTTCCAGAGAGGTGGTGGATGCCTCATCCCTGGAGACACCCAAGGTCAGGCTGGGGCTCTGAACACCTGATGGAGCTGTGGGTGTCCCTGTTCATTGCAGGAGGTTTGCACTAGATGTCCTCTAAGGGGCCTTTCCAACTCAAATGATGCTGTGATTCTATGATTCTATGATATATGCAGCAGCAGCTTCTGAGTGCATATGTTATTCCAGTATGGATGTGCTTAATGTGATGGATATGGGGAAGAAGCCATTGTGGTGGGCATCACTGTTCTTCAAAGAACGGGCATTTCTAATTGCCACTGGGTAGTGACTGTTTTCATGAGGAGGAGATCATCACTGAGGTTTGCCACCTTCCATCAACCTGTCTTTGATTTGCTGACATTAATTAGGATTATAAGCTGCTGAAGCCATTTATGGAGGGAAATAATTTGTGGATTTATTTTTTCCTTTCTCCAAAAAAAAAAAAAAACAACCAACAACTGAGTAAAACTTAATCTTCTTACAGTATACATCCCTATAAATCCTTACATACTCAGCAGGGTGTTGTGCAGTTTAATGGCTTAATTAGTGAAGGTTTATAAGGCTCTTCTGATATCCCTGTGTGAAAGGTGTTGTAGAAGTGCAAACTTATATTTCTTCCACCAAGTTAAGAATAAGTAACCAATAGAAAACAGATATTTATTTAGTAGGTGAAGCATTTTATAACCCTTCCAGAGCTCAGGAAAACTCAGAGAAGAAACCAGACTGCTCAAAGAAGGAATTCAACCTCTCAAAGAAAAAATGAGACCGCCTGCTGCCCTAGTGATCATCTGCTGACAGCCCCGGATCTTTCCGGTAACCCATGTGCTATGGGAAGGGAAAGCATTTTCTACAAGAACCCAGTGTTTGTCAGCCCTACAGGGTGGTGAAATGTGCTTGGCAGCGGGGCTGCCCGCAGAGCCCCGCAGTTTGAATTCCAGACGCTGGTAGCACTAGAGAAACTGTGCAGAGAATCTGGACTTGGGGACTATTTCTGGAAGTCCCCCTCATCCCACAGGCTGAAAATAGAAATAAATGCCCCAGGTCCTTGGCGAGCAAGGTAGCAAAAAGCCCCATTGGATCAGGTTCCCACCTATGTAAACCCAGCTCCAGAGTCTGCATGGAGTTGTCTGCTTTCTTTACACTTGTGTATTTGGTGTCCGTTAGGAGCAGCAGTTTTAATCAGCAAACGCAGTCACTGATTTCCCCATATGCATGCAGCCTTGTTCCATGCGTTGGGTAGAGATGCTGAGGTGTCTAATCCTTCTCCCTGCTGATCTGGAATCTGGCCCAAGGCACCACCATGCCTTTATTTCAGAGAAATAGCTCCTCGGGAAGGAAAATTTGGGGCTGAAATGGGCATTCTAAGAACATATCAGCTCAAAGGCTAATTGCAGGGGGAAAAGAAAGCTCTTAGGCTCACTGGGAGAGTCTGGGGACTATTAATGTGCTCTATTTGCCCAAGGGATGCTGCTGGTGTGGAGAAGGGTGACAGGACAGGATCAAAGGTGAGAAACAGCTCCCATACAGGGAAGGATGACAGAGACTGGGAGTCTTCTGCCTGCAGGGCAGATAAGCTGAAGGAGGATGTGATAGAGGGGAACAAAATCCTGAGTGGTGTGGAAAAAAATGAATAGAGAGAGCGGCTCTCATTTCTCTGATCCATGGTCTAAAGAGGTGTCAAACAAGCCAACATGTGGTGGGTGGGAAGGAAATAAAACGATATTCTGCACCCTGCGTGCACTTCAGCTTTGGAGCTTAGACTGCAGGACACTGTATATGTTCATGTGGGTTCAAAAAAGCAGTGGTGCAAAGTCCAGTATGTGAAGTGGCCAGAGGAAGCAAGGCAGAGGGTTTGTGGCAACAGATGTGGGGCACCTGCTCACGTTTGTAGGCAAGGGTGGGACACTGATCAGGAGAGGTGTCATCTCTGGAGTACGATGGGACTTCTTGCAATTCTGTTAGGCAGCATATATTTTCCAAAAGCAAGCCATTTCTCCCATCCATACACTCCATATGGATGACTGTAAATGTAAACATTGTTTGGCATTCGTAAGGGGAAACTGTGTGGATGACTAGGCAGTTTATCCACTAAGTCTTAAAATAGCGTACATGCGTGATGTAAAGCCCATGTGGCTTGTTGAAGAGTATCCATGGAGTCTGGGCTGAGGATAGTAGCTGAACACAGGATTCCTGGTTTTGATTTTATGATTAATACTCATCCTTAATCTTTGATATAACAGCATAAAAACATCCTTATGGATCTAATTGGCTCTGGTCCTTCTGAAATCACTTCCAACACCTGAGGTCTTCAGCCTCCTTAATGAAGACCTGTTGCCACTTCCTTGTCTCTTCTGTTTAGGTTTGCTGGACTTGTAAAATGTTATCACAAGATGACTCTAATCCCACTCTCAGCCAAGCCTATGAAAATTTGACACACCACCTCTTACTTTGTTCCAGATCACCAAAATGAAGAAGCTGGCTCTGAAATATGGATAGTGAATATAGCAAAAAAATAAAAATAAAAAGCTGATATAGCTCTAAATCCAAAGCTATCTTCAGACCGTCTTGGTCTTCTGATTCACTCTAGAGAGACTGAGCACCTACTTGTGTCTTCAGAGTTAGTGGAATTTGAAGCAATCTAGCGCTCTGCTTTTAGCGTAGGCAAAATTCAACAAATCCATCCAGTCTAGTACTTATTGTCTTGATTATACATATCATTTCCTGTCTTCTTATCTGACTTTATTTTCACTCTTTCACAACACAGGCTTTTCAAATGCAGTGCCGGCATTGCCTGCAATCTGCCATTGCTTCTACACCACATTATCCCCATACATACTGAAGTAGCATACTTCTTGTCTAACAAATGCAATCATTGGGTTTTGAAGCCACTTTTTAGTTAATGCTTTTGTATTTGAAGATCATTTAGGCTTCCCCTTTCAGCTTTGAAATTACAGTCCATATATTTGTGTTTATTTTCTGCCTCAAAACACCTTGTCACTGAATTATTCCATGCAGGAAATTTCTTATAACTTATCTCTTCCTCTGGCTTGTTCACACTTGAAGGTCACAGTCCTCTGCCTCTGATATCACCAACTCTCACTGTAAAAAGAGTTGGAGTCCTAAACTGCAGCAGGAATTTGAAGAGGAAAGGAAAAAAGGTCCTAGAACAAAAGCATCCCTTTTTTTTTTCAGATAAACTATGGACTGAAAAAGAGAGTGGAAGAGGTGATAGGAGAAAGGGAATGGGAGAGGTGAGTTACAGCTTCACACAATGTGGTCACTGCTGATCAGAGTTTGTGGTAGCAAGCAGAAGTGTATCTCACATCTCACTTAGAATAATAGAGTCGTGTTATCATTAAGGTTGGAAAAGTCTATTAAGGTAATCTACTCCAACCACCAATCCCTCACCATCATGCCCACTAACCACGTCCCTTATTGTCACATCTACATATTTCTTGAAAACCTCCAGGGACAGTGACTCTATCACATCCCTGGGCAACCTGTTCCGACTTGCACCCTACACAAGTTTTGGTGCTCAGTTCCCTGCTTCTGGTCAATGTGGGGTTTCTTTAAGAAAATATGAGATGGCAGCCCTCATCCTGCCTGTCTGATGGCAAGGTGCTCTATAACAGACCTCTTAAACGCTGCTCACAAAACACTCAACTGAGCATTTGTACTTGGGATCAGACCCCAAGACAGAGATGAAGTCAAAACACACATATCTTGTAATTAACTGAATACACCTTAACAGATTTCAAATACTTGAGTGCCTTGTCATAAGAATCAAAGAAAATGATTTTTGGGGTGAGATAAATGGAAGTCAAAGAAGTTGGACATGGCTAACACTTTCTTTCTTGATGGTCTTACAGCTGGTCACACTCTACATTCAGCTGCACCCACATGTTCTGTTTCAAAGTCAAAATCAACCAGAAAAGCTTCTATTGTCCAGGCTGAGACTGGAATCCGAAACACATGAGGTACAATTTAATACGCCTCTTATTTTGCTGTCATTTTAGTAGCAGCTGGAAAAGAAAGGCAAGTATTATTCTCACAGGAAACATACACAGGTTACATAGTGCAGGTTGGAAATGCATTACATCTAATTGAATTTCCTTTGGAAAAGCAAAGGCTTCACTGAAAGGTTGCAGTGTTTTGCCACATGTTGAAAATAATAAGCACTGTTGTGGGGGCTTTGCAAAAAGCCAAAGCAGCAGTGTATCCCAAGCCAAACCATATTTCATGATGGCACATGATGCAGACAGTGATAGAGAAATTGATGGGAGGAGGCTACGTATAGATAAAAAGGGACTGGTGAATAGTAAACCTTAGCCCAATACATCCAGTTTTCATCCAGGGAGCATGCCTGGTACCTGGGAAACGGCATTTCCCAACAGTACACCTGGTTCATGCAGGACTATGCAGGAGACATCCCAGGTTGCTGTAGCAAGTTCATTAAGTTCAACCTGAATTGAGCTGATTGCATCCCAAGATAGCAGCCACCTAAGTCTTCATTCCCCACAGCCTGGCACAACAAGTGACCTCCAAGAAAATTACTGCTTGCTGAGTGGGAGCAGAATCAAGCACCCACAGGCCTCACAAGCTGTGAATTTGCTGCCTTCTTCACATACATTTTTATACTAGAGAAAAATTCAGTCTACTCTCTTTCATTCCAATTCTCTTTTTCCGGACTCATTTTAATCAGTATTACTAAGCCATCCATGAACAGGGGATGCTCACAGACTGCAGTGGACTTAACTTTTCCATACAGTTTTCATATATTCATGGAAACATAGAGTCATTTGAATTGGCCATCTGATCCAACCGCCCTGCAGTGAACAGGGACAACCACAGCCCCATCAGGTGCTCAGAGCCTCATCAGCTTGACCTTGAGTATCTCCAGGGATGGGGCATCCACTACCTCTCTGGGCAACCTACATTTGTCAATCCCAGGCAGGTTGTCTACTGTCTCAAATCAATCATTTAATAAACTGAAGCCAAATACCTCCCAATGAGAATTCCTCTTTTCATAAACAGCATCTGCTGAACTTAAAGATATGTGGGTGGATCACATCCTGAACCCCCAGTGAGCACACTGCAGTGATCTGGTCAGTGCTTTATCTGCACATCTCTACCAAGGCAAAGCTCATACAAAATTCCTTTCTTTCAGTAGATATATACTTTTAGGAAACTTGTCAAATTGCAGTTTGTTCGTAGAATCATAGAGTCTTTGAGTTGGAAAAGACCACTGAGATCACCAAATCCAACCCCAACCCATTCCACCATGCCCACTGACCATGTTCCTCAGTGCCACATCTCCACAGCTCTTGAACACCTCCAGGGCTGGGGACTCCACCACCTCCCTGGGCAGCCTGTTCCATTATATTAGGACATCATGGTTTGAAGTTGAGGGAGGGAAGATTTAGGTTGGATGTCAGGGGGAAGTTCTTTACAGAGAGAGTGGTGAGGTGC
>JAOWBP010002978.1:5602145-5630025 GCA_028571105.1 Tragopan temminckii
TGGCCCTGCATGTGGCAGGGGGGTTGGAGATTCGTGATCCTTGAGGTCCCTTCCAACCCTGGCCATTCTGTGATTCTATGATTCTGTGATCATCACCATTACCCCAATGCTGTGTTTTGCTGCACCTGTTATTAAGCCCTCCAATGTTTGTGTAAGATAAATTCACTGCACTTCAGATTGTTTAACGCTGATGTGAAATGGAGTTTGTTCATCCCACTGAGTTGCTAGGCAGCCTTCAAAGAGCGTTGTGCATTTCTGGTGTGTTGTTTAGCAGGTGAAATTATTAAGGAAGCATAAATGAAAAGAACAAAACTGAGCGGGCCCGTTTTTAGATTGGGCATCTGCTCAGTACACATGCTTTTGTACCCATGCAATGAGGCAATGACATCTGCTTTAAACACAGCACTGCTCACACAGGGAACCCATGCACCCATGGCACAGACAAGTGAATGTTGTCTGCATCTCTGATTTCCTTGTGTGTTTATTCAGCTGCAAGCACATATAACCCTTTTAAACATTAATACAGAGTAGTGCTCGGAGGAATACAGTACATCATGGAGCAGTGTGGCTGCCACTCTGACATGCATGGGATGTTATTTAGGACCGGTCCCAATAAAAGATGTAGGTAGGTTTGGGCACTGAAAACACCAAAAGGAGGTGGCTGGAGAACCATCCATCTCCTCTGTGTGAGATGGGCTGCTGTGCTCCTGGCATTTTTACAGGCTTAATGCATTGGCTGCTTAATGTAATAACAAATAAACAGCTTGAGCAACAGGACCTGCAGAGGAGACCCTACTACTACAAGAGTGTGCAAATCACTGAGTTTCTGAGTAGCAAATTATACAATTAGTGAGCAATGAGATACAGCACTTACGATGCTGTTCTGCAATGTTTCAGCATGTTTTTCCCTGTTGGAATTCCCAGATGGAGGCCCATTGCTGTACAGTTCTCTCCCACTTTTCCCCAAGGAGCAGCTCCTCTTTCATTGCACAGCACTTTCCGGAAGGGAAATGTTGGTCTGGGAATTTTAGAAGTTTCAGAACAGCTCAGATTTTTCATCTCACAAAGCACACCATAATAATGATTATCAACTAAAAAGGATACGTTGTCAAATCCTTACTACTGGAATAAGCTTTGCAAAGACTCAAGAGCAAAGTGCTGCTGGAGTAGGCTTGGGTTAGCAATATGCCAGGCTTATTTCTGATATCTTTTTGACATTATTTCAGATAATTACTTTTTTTTTTTTTTCTCCAAACTGACTATCCAAGTCACGACCCCACTTAAAAATGACTAGTTGTCAAGATGCCATACCCTGTGATACTTTATATCAGTGCATGATAAAAGTAGTAGAGGACTGGAAATTATATGAAGGAATGGAGATTGTGGGCTCAGTGGGCATGGTGAGGACAGGTTAATAGTTGGATTGATGATCTTAGAAATCATTTCCAACCTTAATGATTTTATGATTCCATGGGAACAGTGCCCTGCTCCCTTGAGAAGGATTTCCCTATGGGAGCAAAGTATTACGGGGCCCATTTGGAATGGCTTGTGAACAGTAACTTTGGCTGGGAGCACCATGCAGCTTATGAATCCAGATTTATTCAGAATTATTCTTCAGCTGCATGAGGATTATAATATATAATTTAAAAAATATATGTCTGAAATAGTAGAAATCGGTCCTTTTCACTTTTTTTTTCTTTGTTATTAAATATAACATGGCGATTTGGATGGAGTCTGACAGGACTGGAATTTTGACACGTTTGCATGTTATGGATTTGGAAGGAACACTTCACATTTGTTCAAAATGATTCTTTGACTTAAAAAAAAAAAAAAATCTTTAAGAGAAAACAGACTTTTACAGAAATTAATAATGTCCAGAAAATGCCTTAAAATGACATGCTGTTATTTTGTTTTGGTAGTATCTACACTAAGTTCTTTCTGTCAGATTGTTCAAAGGTGAAAAAACATAATTAAATAAACAATGATATATATATGTGTGTGTGTGTTTGTGTTTGTGTACTTCTTTTTTTTTTAAGTGATGGTGGAAAAAAGTATATAAAGACCTGGCAGGTTTCCCAAGTGCACTATGTATTCTGTTGACCAAGAGCAAATATCTTGGGTGGTGTGGTCAGCAAGGAGTGAGGCACTGCGCGGTGCCCATGGCATGATTCCATCTTAATGCCTGAACTAGAGTAGAGAAGGGTCTTCTAAGTTAAAGGTTTGACCTGGTGACTGTTCAAGTTCTCCTCCAACCTGAGTCATTCTTTGGCGTGTCTGTCTCTTTCCAATGACTCCAAAAAGTGGCTAAGCTCTTCTGTAGATGTCTGCACGGAAGGCATCTAAGACAAGATGTCCTCCAAATGCAACTGCATCACACTGCCCATAGAAAACATACATGGTGAATTAGCTGCTCCATAGGCCCACAGCAGTTTTCCAAGCACTGATGCAGGGGCAGCTGCCCTTGCTGCACAGGGAACTGGTGTAGAAGAGAGATCACAGTGCTCTGGGGTCCAGCATCACACAGAGTGGCTGGAAGATGCACACTGCATTGTTTTTACCATTTGCTGTGTGACCTCATGCAGAGTTGCCTCATACATCAGATGTTTGGGAGATCTGACTCTATTCAGCTGCACCATATAAGGGGATTTCAGCAGAGCATGCCTGAATGATGCCTGTTGGGTATTATCTGTCTAACCCCTTCGAACTGGATTATCTCTTTTACTGAAATCTGTTCCATATAAGGGGCTGGGAAAGGGCTGTGCTTCTCAATCTGCTCGTGCCTTGGAGTGACGAAAGGAGCGTGCGCCTGCGAGGAGTTGGCTCCAGCCCCAAAACCTCCCCATGCTGAAATGGCTGCAACGGTTGGTGTGGGAACCCATTCCCTCTGGGGTTTGCCACCCTCCAGTCCTTTCACATGAACGTTCCTCTGGAAAATGGGTAGCTGGGATCAGATAATTGTCAGATGCCTGATTGACTGTCAGATAGGTAATGCCAAAGGGTTGGACCCAGGATATGAAATCGGCTCTGGAGTATATTATAGCTGGAAAAAGTTATCACTCAAACATGGCCATCACCATCCACAAAATGGTATAGTCAATTTGGTTGTCATGGAAATGCTACAGTGAAATTTGACATATGGAAAATGCACTGTCTGAATTATTTTGCATGCAGTACAATTTGATAACTATTGGTAAGAATGCAGTACCTCAATGAAGGAAAGACTTTGTGAGGCATCCCCATTCCTGGGATGCTTGCTAACAAGTGAATGGCACAAAACAAGCCATGGTCAAAGCAACTTGCTCATCCCACCCCCATTAATATGTGGCCTGTTTTGTATAGAAGTGATTCATTATAGAATTTTACTCCCATAAAAGCTCTTATATCCTCCTTTTGTACATATGCCAAATGGCAAGGAAAGTCAGAGGCAATTAAAACAAATATGGTTTGAATTACAGGCCTGTTCCCACAAGGCTGTGTGATGCTTTAAGATGCGCAATAAGGCAAACTAGATGCTGTAGAGAGGCCAGCTTCTTAAAACTGGATTGCTCCTGGCTACCTCATGCTCACTCCCTTTCCTTCAGCAAGGCTCTCCACAGTCTTGACACAATGCTTGGTGCAAAATGGGTGCAATGTGTTGCACCTATGTCCAGCCCTGGCACCATCATCCTGCACCATGGAGCTGCATCTGCTCAAAGGCCACGTTTTGTTTCTCCAGCTCAATGACAGTAGCTAAACCCAGAGTGCCTTTGCTGTGGGTGATAGTGGCAGGGACAAGTGAGAAGCTTCGTGCTTGCAGAACAGGAAATAGAGCAAGAACACTGAAGCAGCAAAGGATGAGGAAAAATGAAAAAGGTTTTCCCTTAGACCTCCGCTGTCACATCAGATCAGGTAGGCAGAAAAGGTCAGCACATTTATTATTTCAGTACAGTGTTTGCCCCTGTGAACTTTTGGTTGTGTCACACTCCTCACTGCGATTAGACAAATGGGTCAGGATTTGGGGGAGCACCATGTCTTATGCTAGCATAGAGAACAGTATGATCCAAATTCAAATTCATTCTTGTTCTAAGCTTCAGGGTGCACTAAATCTTTCCATTCTTTTTGGAGTAGAATTGAGAAAATTTAATAATTCTGTATATGCAGAACACCCTGGACAAGGAGGTTGATCAAAATAAACTTTTAACACTTGCAGTTTGGCATCTATGCTAAGAGTTGAGGCTGCATCAGAAGGTCATGGAGAAAGACAACGTCTGGACATCACTACTGGACTTCTGTATCTTATAACAAACTTCTCTTCTACACCATTTCTGTTCTTTATCCTGTAGTGACTAATTCCTTAAACTTTGTACTCAGCTCATTTCCAGGAAATCCTGGGCTAAACTCTGCACTTGAATTGCATTCCTGATGACTACTGGGTTGGACACGAGTGGAACTTTACATCACAACATCTCTGAGTCACCAAGTACCCCATTAATCACCAGTGGAATGGACACTGTGACACCCTGCTTTACACGAGGTCACAATCCTGTACTTTCAGAACTGTTTACTATCCGTAAAGGCCAGGGCTTGGTCTACATCTCACATGCTGGTTGCTTTGGCACACAACAATGTGAATGAATGAATCTACTAATTCCCATCTGGCTTCTGTCCAAAACTGTCTATAGAGAATTTTCATTTCACTAACATCTCCTTTTTAACCAAAAGTTGGAAAACACAGTTTGAGAAAAGTGGAATGGTCTTAGAATGGTCTGTGCCATTGGTATGCAGTAAACTGGGGAGAAATTTACTGTTATGTTTATCTGTCAATGAAAGTTAACTAGCCAGCTGCATTGCAAATTCCATTGAAAGCTATGACATTTTGATATCTTGTGTTATTTTTTTCATTAAAAATTACTACCAGAATTTTTCCTTCGCTGTCCATTTTCTGTACAGCACTGCTCTTCATAAAGGAATGAGTGTCTGGTAGGACATTGAGAAAGCTGCTGCAAGGTGGAGGAGAGAGAAAGCAGGAGGAACAGGCTTATTTTTCGGCTATAAATTTTACATTGGAGCAAAGAGCATCGCAGACTTTGACTGCTTCCTGCATGCTGACTCAAAGCAGAAAAGGGAGCTTAGACCTAGTGCAACTTGAGATTGCAAGATTTTCAATCAGGAATTTTTACTTTTTATCATTCCATTTCACTCCCATTTAATGTTTTTGGGCTTTTTCAGCTTTTTTTTCTGCAGAAGACCTGTTTCCATGCACGCTTTCAAGCCAATATGTGCTGGTGTTAAACACAAAACAAGAGCTGCCAATGCTCATCTAGATGCTACATAGAATCATTTGAGTTGGAAGGGACCCTTAAAGGCCATCTAGTCCAACTCCCCTACAATTAACAGGCACACCCACAGCTTGAGACTTTTTCCAACAGAGATGTTTTAAATGTTTTGCTTGCAGTAGAAATTTGTCCTGCAAGCTAATTACCAGATGCTCTAGGTCTGACTTCCCATAACTTGCTTGCAGTACTACAGCAGGGCTGCACTGCACTGCAACTCCTTCCAGTGAAACAGTACAACATGGCGCTGGTGCAAGAGGAGATCAGAGGGTTACTGTCTGGCTCTTTGCTCTAGAAAAATACTTTGGGTTGTCTTGTTCAAAGTGTAAATCATTGGTTCATGTTACCCTGGTCTGCTTTTTGGGGACACACCATCTTGGCATCATCCCTAATTGCTCTTCTTCTAAGTAAGCAAGAGGACAAAAGCACCAGAGGTTTGTCTAGGACTGTGCTGCTCATCTCCTCTGGGCATGTAAGGTGATCTCATCAAAGCATTCCTGTCTATAGAACCATAGAATGGCTTAGGTTGGAAGAGGCCTTAAAGCCTATCCAGTCCCAACCCCCTGCTGTGTGCTGGATGATCCCCACCAGATCCGGCTACACAGGACCCCAACCAGACTGATCCTGAGCACCTCCAGGGGTGGGGCATCCACAGCTCTCTGGGCAGAATTTCTTCCTAGCATCTAACCTAAATTTTACCTCTTTTTGTTTAAAGCCGTTCCCCCTCATCCCATCACTATCAGACCATGTAAATAGTTGGTCCCACTCCTGCTTGTAAACTCCCTTCAAGTACTGGAAAGCCATATATTCTGGAGCAAAAAAATTATTGTACCCAGCAAGCCAAAGAGTGCGTACAAGCAATGTTATGCTGCTCTAGCTGGTCTCCAGTTCAGTTGTGTGTCACGTGTGAGTCAACAGATTGCCTCAAGCCTCAGCCACGTGTCCTCCATCAGGGGTAAAATCATGGGTTTACGAGCACCAACTGGAATTATCATTATAATAACTAAATGAGCAGGCACAACCTTCTTAAGAGGCTGGAAAGCATTGATTTGTACCCGATTTACTGTTATTTATGCATGCACCCAGCCTGTCTCTTGGAAATGGATGCGCAGTCTTCAGCTGATCGTACTCGTAAAGTTAAGTACTTCAGAGCTTGCAGGCTTTGGGCCTAAATCCATAAGAGCAAAGCTTCTTGCTGTATTCCCCGAATTTGTCAAGACCAGAAACTCTTATTTCATCTTGAAGCTTCCCAGACTCTCTGTCTATGCTTTCATAAGAGGATGACCTTAAGCCCTCAACATATTCTGTTGAAAAGTGATTTAAAGTTCTGGCAGAAAGGCAGTTTTTTGTTTTTTTTTTTTCTCAAAGAAAAACACAACAAGCAAACATAAGTTGCTGCCTTTCTCCAGCTCTTCACTTCTTCTAGTAGATGGATTCCTCGGGCAGACAGGTAAGACACAATTGAATTTGTGAGCCTAATGCATATCAACTTATGCACCCTAGACCAGCTCCCAAAACTGTGCATTGCACCATCTGTCACGCATAGGTGGATGGTAACGGCACAAAATTCAACCTTGGTACACAGAAGAAAATCATTAGCACTGGAAAAGGTGCTGTTACCTGAAGAAAGGCAGCACATGCCTCAGGGAACAAAAGCTCATTAGAGTGCTAGTCTCTGTTTCCTCTATTGTTAACCACCATGTGTAAACACAAGCCAAAATGTCTATTTAAGGGATGTGCTCACACACGGTTTTCAAGCACTTTATAGACATCTGTTCTTGCCAAAAGCTGTTCTTCATTTCCTTCACAGTGCTTGGGCTTTCCCTCCATATTTCCTGACCTCTCGGCTTGTGGGACTCCGTAACAACATGACCATCTGTCATATTTCAGTTTCTTGGTTCAGCTCCTCAAAAGCCATCAACAAAAGCCATCAGCTACCTCTCAGAAGTTGTCTGCACTGTAGTGCATCTGGGCCCCAGTGCAGAGAACAGCCTCAAAACCAAGCAGCTTCCAGGGGCTGTCAATATAACCCAAGCCCCAACTCATATCAACCATCCTTTTGTTAGAAATCACAGAACCATAGAATCATTTGAGTGGTATTAGATGGCCTTTAAAGGTCCCTTCCAACTCCCCTGCAATGAACAGGGACACCTACAGCTCCATCAGGTTGCAGATCACCTCGTTCCACAAATACTTCCACTGATCCAGGTTGACCCAAACACATGAGGGATGGGTTGTGCATCCAGATAACGGGGTTAGGACAATGTTCCCTTCATGTGGAAAAGTGTGCTGCTGTACAAAAACTTCCAGGTATTTTCCAAATGAGACATCTTCAACAGAGGTCATGTTTTTTTCATTGTGTTTTCACTGATCAGACTAGATGATGACAGCATCCCCTTTCATTAAACAATATATTTATAAACATTTTGTTCCATAATGAGCGTATTGATCAGGAATACCTGAGACCTGACTAGTCCTAAATAAAATTGCATCTTGGTCTATGTTCCAGTAAGAGTTTTTATGTGACTTAGATTATTACATGCAGTTGATGTACAACAAAACCATCTGAATTATGAACTGTGTTAAGAAGAGGTAATTAAATTTTAGAGGTTAAGGCTGCCAGTGCTTCGGACTTAGATAAATACAGGGTCAAAAAAGGCATTCCTGGGGACATTCGCATCTGTTCAGCTGCTTCGTAGATGTATATAAGAGAACAAGCCTATTCTTCACAAAAAGGAATTTGTATTTTTAAGGATCGTTATTCCAGAAGAAGTTGCTACACGTGGCAATGGGAATGCAGAGGGAATTAAAAGACAATCAAATCACACATCATATTGATTTCCTTTCCTTGCATTTTAACTCTCAGATTTATGGAAGCGGTTATAACGGAGTGTCTGCCAGCATCTTAAGTCAAAGCCTTAGATGCCAGAAGTTTCATGTGCTGTTGTTATTGCTCAGAAAGGCTAAACTTTCAGACTACTTTATCAATAGCACCTAATAAACAGCCAGTGGAAAGGGATAAATTCCAGTAGAGTCTGATTCATCCTGAGATAACTAAATCAGGAGATGAACTGTCCTTTGTAAGACACCCTTCTATCACCACTGACTGCTAACGGATCCTTCAGCACCTAGTTTCAGATGAAACAGCATTACAGGAAACTCCACCTGGAAAGACTGAATGAGACAAGAGACAGTGCCTCGTTCAGTTTGTGCAACTGGGTGTTGCTCCTGTCTCCCATGCTGCATGTGGCTGTCTTACTCCAAGTGGTAAGAATTGTTTGTGTATTGCTTGGTCCATCCACACAGATGATCAAAATCACAGATTGGAGCAGAAAAGCTCTGAGCTGCTGCTCCTCAAGCAAGAGAGCTGTTCTTTGATTCTGGTTCACAGAGCTATTGAGATGTCCAGAACAAGGAAACATAGCTGCTTGCACTAGGCCAGGGTAGCTGATGTCACGTATTTATTTTAGAAGTCCATGTTACACTATGTACCTTCCAAAAACATCCTCATGATGTTGCTGCAGAGTCAGTGCACTGTAGTCCCTTCTTGAAAAGGTGATGGATGAGCTGCTTTCTTTTGCTCATTTATTCTGTATCTCTTACTTTAAAAAACAAGAAAGCATTTAGTGGCATGAGTGTGCAGCCGTAATGGTTGGAGCATTCTCCTGAGGGAAGGCTTTTGCTCAGATTCTGGCTCCCGAAAGTCCTACATTTGGAGAAAATGAGTTTTCAAGGTTTCTTCCAGCTCCATTTTTTTTATGAAAGGCTGATTTCTCATTTCTATGAAAAGGCACATTTGTCACAGGCTTATTGTGCACAGTTGTCAAGATTACAAGAACTGTTCCTACTGCTTTTGGTGTTAGCGCAAATAATTTGTAAATCCAGAGGAGTCATTGTTATTTGTGGACTGCCTTAGAGGATGCTTTCATATTTCCTCCTGAACTAAAAACTGCATGCACGGAACCACAGCAAAATTTGAGTCCTTAAAAAAAACCTCATTTCTTCCAATATGTAAACTAGATGTGCTTGTGATTTCTAAGCTAACATATAATCACTTCAGTGAAGTTAAAGAGATTTCCCAGATGGATGAGGATTTAAGCCACTAACCTGGGTCATTCCCTTCTCCCAGCTTCCCAAAGTACCTGCTGTCCTTGGAGTCCTTCTGAGCTGCATCCTTTTCAGACTGCACTATTTTGATGACTCTTACAGTAATACTTGTTCAGAAGACAGAACATACAGTAAATATTTACTCTCCAAGAACTCCATCATAAGGTTCAGGTTGGATATTAGGAAATATTTCTTCTCCAAAAGAGTGATAATGCCCAGGGAGGTGGTGGAGTCACTGTCCCTGAAGGTGTTCAAGAACCATGAAGATGTGGCTCTGAGGACAGTCAGTGGGCATGGTGGGGTGGGTTGGACTTTGGGATCTCAATGGTCTTTTCCAACCTTTATGATTCTGTGATTCTATAAGTGTTATGTGCCTGAAAATGGGCTCATCATACAGTATTTCTGCTTTGCCTGGCACTAAAACATTCTACTTTTCTTTCTGTACATAGGATGCTAGATGCCATTCCCTTCTGAAAAAAAAAAAAAAAAAAAAATCAAGGCTACACTTCTGGCTCATGTGTCATCGGAGTGTGAACCAGTGCAGGGATTTGTGTGTAAGCCTGCAACCAGCACCAGAATCAAAGAGCACAGATCTCTCTTACTCTTATTGATCACATGGTGATCTTAGCATTAAAATCTGATGGTGGGGCGTCAACCATCGCTGGTCCCACTGGTGAATAGAAGACTTGGGCTAACAAAGAAATACAGACAAAAGAAAAAAAGGAATGAATACAGAAGAGCGGGATCAGATGAGGAAAAAAAAAAAGAGTAAGAATGAAAGATAATGTAATAATTTTCAGTATCTTAAGATGAAGTAGCAGTGAAGCACTGAGCACATCTCTCAGTGCATCCCTTTTGCTGAGGGATGCATTCTCCTAGCACTGCAATGCCCGCTGACACTGGAGACCCTTACATCAGCACCATGGAACAGAGACCTGCCTTTATACTGTTAAATATAAAACTCAACTTCCTCCTCAAACAAATGTGATGCTCCTGGGCCAGACAATGTTAGAAAGGGTCTAGCTCTAGTTCCTAGCCTAAAATACATCAACTCCCTCTGATTATTTCCAACAACCTCCCCGTAGCTCCCCCATAGGTTGCTAGTTCCTATCTAAACCAACCCCACCAGCAAAGGTTTCTCTCTACTGTGTGCCCATGTGTAGCCCAGAGCCAAGTTTTGCAATGAGGCTGACAGGAGAGTAGACCTCTATTAAGAGAGGTGGCTGCGAAGAACAACACAGTGATTAAATGCAAAATTGAAATCATAATGAAAATTGGGGCACTGAAAAGAAATTTTAATTAAGTAAGGAGCTGCAAATCAAACAAATGTATTCATTATTTAATCAACTAGTGAGTGCAAAAATCTCAACTAATCAGAAAAGTCTCAGGGAGCAGATAAAGAAACAAATCAAGGAACCAATTTAAAAGCCATAAGAAAATAGCACACATCCGCATTATAAAGTAGCATTTGTCTGGGAAACAGAAGCCGAGTTGTTGTTTCCCCCCCCCTCCCCCCAAACTCTCTCTCGTCATTGTATGGCTTTATGGTTTACAAAAAAAAACCACAAAGCAAAGAACTTACACAGCAATTTGTGATGCCATCTTTTTGCATATTTAATTTGTCCAGACACAAGGGACAGTGATGTTCTTCTTTCCCTATCTTCACCCTTTCCTCCCAACTATACAGAAAACCCCTGAGAACCTTCAGTATTTAAGGGGCTGTAAAAAAGAAGGGAACAGACACCTTAGCGGGATCTGTTGTGACAGTACAAGGGGAAATATTTTCAAACTCATAGAGGGGAGATTTAGACTGGATATAAGGAAAAAAAAAAATTTACCATAAGGGTGGTGAGGCACTGGCATAGGTTGCCCAGAGATGTGGTGGATGCCCCATCCCTGGAGACACCCAAGGTCAGGCTGGAAAGCCCAGGCTTTGTGAAATTCACTTGGTTTTCATCAAAGATTGACCATCCATGGAGACACTCAAGGTCAGGCTGAATGGGGCTCTGAGATCCTACTAGAGCTGTGGGTGTCTCTGTGCACTGCAGGGGAGTTGGACCAGTTGGCATTTATGAGTCCTTTCCAACTCAATTCTATGATTCTGAGGTCTCATCATAGCCAATTTATTTTACAGGGAGCTAGAAGTTTGGCTGAGCTGTATAAGGACCTGCATCAGGCTACGCTCTTAGCAATGCTTCCACCCCAACTTTTTTCTGCCCATAGATGTGACCACAGGAGTGAGCATGCAGCATTCACTTAAATGAACTCCTTGCAAAGTCAGCAAACAGCTCAGCATGAGTACAGAGAGACCTTTCAATCCTCAGAGCTACTTCAGGGTAACCAAATGAGTCACAAGCAGCCAAGTAATTACTTTTCCAGCCTTCTCTACTCGAGGATTTGGATCTGTGTACAAAACCATGAATCCAGAGAGAATTGGCCAACATGCCTTGTGAGCACAGACCTGTTTGCACTCAAAGCAGTTGGAAAGGGGCAGGAGATGCGTTAAAGAGCTGTACAAACAAGTCATTTACTGCACAGGATTGTAAGCATAACCTGCCTAGAGCCTAATAAAAATCACATATTTAATTAGAGGCTTCATTCAGCATTGTGTGAACAATGATTCACTGCACCAAGCGGGAGAAGATGGATAGCAAATAGACCTTGCACAAACTACCTGAAAATGAAGATATTTTATGCAAATAGTGAAGTTCAGCTGCAAAACAAAGATCTGTGTGAAAACATGGTAGTGTTTTTAAAATGCAACGTAGTAAGCTCTTCTGTAGAAAAGGTGGAAGTTGAGTACATCTGTACAGTAAAGGGAAAGGAGTCTGATTTCACATTCAGCATTGGGAATTCATAGAAACAGAGTCATTTGAGTTGGAAGGGACCCTTAATGGCCACCTAGTCCAACCTCCCTGCATTGAACAGGGACACCTACAGCTCCATCAGGTGCTCAGAGTCCCAGTCAGCCTGACCTTGGGTCAGGAACATCCACTACCTCTCCAGGCAACCTGAACCACTGCCTCACTACCCTTATCTACATCTCCTTCACCACCCTGCCAAAGAGTCTGCCTCCTTTTTTCTTACAGCTCCCCCATTATATACTGAAAAAACTGGGACCTTGGATATTTGATTTCTCGTTGTTTTTTTTGCTGGAGCACAACCCAAGTTCTTTTTCTTTTTTTATTTCTGCTTGTCTATATTATTCAGTCGCTCCTACTGCCACACCATGAAGCACTTCATACTTGTAGCACTTTTCACCTCGTCACACCTGTTTGGCAGATGCAAGCACACAGCTCTACTTCTGCAAGGGGCTGCTGATTGCCTTAACACTGCTTGGGGCTCCAGAGTGAAAAACTCCTATTCTGCAGGGTTCAGGAGGTCTCCAACATTCAGAGCTGCAAATGTCTTTTTACATTAACATTTTCAGGTAGTCCAAGGCCTGCCAATAGCACTCCACAGTTTTGGACTTCCCAGAGCCCAGCTGGTTTTTCAGCCTTATCCCATTGCACAAAGTGGGAGCTCTCTGGTGGGGCCAGGGCTGCAATTTTGCTCAGAGCACGCTCTCAAGACCAGGCTCTGTCCCCTCCAAAATTGATACTTCCTCACTATTTTCCTGTAGGGCAACTACTGAGAAAATTGATTTATGGGAAACAATACTACACTTCTCTCTCTGCATATAGGGATTTAAACCATTTTCTGGGTCACAAAAGCATAGAGCTTACTGGAGCAGTGATGTGTGCTTCAATCTGTGGAGCTGTTCCAATCCCTTGAAATAATTAAATAATAATCGGGACAGGCTGGGAAGAAAAGTTGAAGTGTGAATCCCTAGCTTCATGGTTAGGGTTCTCCTGTGGGAGCAAGGATAGCTGGCTTTCAGTGCACTGAGTATGTCACTGCTTAACTTTAAAGAAAATACTTTGTTCTGTGTTACTCCGGGCGCCTCCAGAATACGCAGCACTTCCACCTCATTCTTTTTGACCATCTTTGGTGTTGATTTGGTGTTCCAGCACTGTGAATCCAGCTGGGTGCCAACCAGCCCAACATCGACTATTTCTTTCTCTGGAGGATGCATTGAAGTATCACAACTCTCTGGACGGCCCTAGAGAAGCCCAGTTCATTGCACATGTGTTTTGCTGAATTGAGGTCCGTTTGCTTCAGGCTGCAGAAGCCATAACTTAAAGGCAGCTATGGATGGATGTCCTGCTGCTGGCTGTCTCAGCTCCCTCATAGCACTTCTGGCTTAAGTATGGTCTTAGTGTGGCGTATTTATGTCTCAGTGATTCAGTTTCATCATCATTCTAATGTCATGGCTGGGATATAGTGTCCCTCTGCCCTGCAAGAGGAAACCACGTGCCCCTGGTTCTCACACACGCTTTGGTTCTGGCTTCACTACTACTGGCCAGCAACCCAGACATCACCTGATCCTTCCTAACAACTTCAGCGGGAGGTAATGATGCTGATCCAGTTGAAAGGAAACAGCAGATTTGGTTGTGCCTTGCTAGCAGGATTGGTGTGCAGTCAACAAGGACAAGCACACACACACGCTCATGGAAAGACCTATCCTCCCATGCACAGCAAGCTTGGTCTCTGGAAACACACTCTATTAATCAGCAGAGATCAGAAACAAGTCTCTTAGCCTACTATGGGAGATAATGTCATTCTGGGCTAAGAATAAATCTATCAGCTGGAAGCTGGTTGAATAATACAGATTTTAAGGAGGATGAGGGCATTTTTAGATTACATCATGCAGACATTGCATCCCAAATTATATGCTATGAAAACGTATACCCTCGGAACAAAGTTGAAAGTGCTATATCTAAGTAAGCAGTATCTTAGGAAAAAGACTAGAAATTTGTGTACATAAGAAGCTGTTTTATGAACTTCATCCTATAGTAAAGGAAGGGCTATTATCTCCAGAGAATCCATCTCCCCTAAATCCCAGTTATATCTTGAGCTAGAGGTCAGAACTGTGCTTACTAAAGGGAAATCCCACTCAGCACACATCTAATTATTTTTCTGTCCTCCAGATCCTGCATAGCAGTCCTTGATAAAAGGATAGACAGAGAAGAAGAATCAGTTGCAGTCCAGTTTATGATTTTACATTATTAAGCCATTGGGGACTGTCAGACAATCTGAGAGCTTAGTGAACTGAACTCTCTAAGACCTGTTAAGTACTCAGGAGGCACTATGCAAACCCACAGAATAGGAGCATTAATCGTCAGGCAGAGCTGTCAGGATACTCAATATGTGAGTGACAGATGAGAGCAGAGTAGAGAGGAGAACAAAGAAGGGCAGAAAAGAAGAATTCAGGATTTCATCACGTTTCTCTTCACAAAGCTCACAATCATCTTACAAAACTTTGTTTTTTTAAATTGACTTCGCTTTTCATTTTATAGGGGCAAATCCATTCCCTTGCACTGATTTCACTGGAATCACTCCAGATTTTCTTCAGCGTAGTTGCATGGCATTGGCTCTCTATAATAGCATGCCATGTTAGTGGCTACTTACAGTGTAACTGAATTATAGGATGCTAGTTCTGGACAATGGCTGCAACACAGAGCACCATGTTGTGACACCTAATAAAATACTTCCAAATGCCTTCTGACCTTCTTATGAAGTGCCATCGTATTTTAAATACAGATGACTGCATGTTGAAGTCTGCCTTACTTATACAACCTCAACAACAAAAGCTATTGTCCTTATTGAGCAGATGCAAATATACACAGTGCAGATATTGGCATAGATCATCGCTGGAGACACGGAGCCAAGAATGGAGATAGACAGCTTCAAAGTTGGTGCATCCTGGTATGTGCATTGGGCCAGATGTTGCAGATGCACAAAATAAGTAGGGGATGTTTTTTCAAAATTGACTTATTCCTCCAGAATTACCTCACCTGAAGCTTTGCTAGAGCTTTGAGGTACTTGAAACAGAAAGCACGATGGACCAGAAACACTGACATATGCTTTAAACAAGCACTTACCTAAAGCAGCAAACTGCCTGTTTAGGGGATGGCAGAGGAGTCTGGGATGAGTGGTCCTGTTATCCTTCACTGTCATCCCTTCTTTGCTTCCTGCCTGGAAGGTCTTCTACAGGCACTGCAGAATAGAGAAGGGATATAAGGCAGCATGAACAAGCCCCAACCACCACTATCAGCTTCCACCCCCTTCTCTCCTTCTTCTCTTCAGGGAATATCAGTGGAGAGGGAGCAGTCAACCCGTTTGTTCTCAAGTCCTCCAACACCTCCAAGAGGTTTGATCTCCATTCTTACCTCACTGATCCTTCTCAAGCCTCCCACTGGCATGATTGGTACTTTTCAAAGTGCTGCTTCTGTCCTGAGAATGCATCACTTATCCCCTCCCCAGTTTACAACAAAACCCTACAGCAAGGCTCTCCCTGTCTTCATCCCTCTCCAAATCCTTACAGAGGTCTTCAGGGATTTTTAGTTGTGCTAAAATAATTTCATAGCAAGACAACTAAAATGATGAAATGCTTAAAAATGAAAGACAACATGTGCTTCCACAACCCTGGAAGAAGGGAAAATAGAAATCCAAAGTTAAAAGAACGGTGGGAGAGTGCTGAACAAGTGAATATCCAGGCAGAGAGTGGCTGGACTCAAGTCTGTATTCTGAGCTATTTGGATCACCCAAATTGATGTGAAGGTGACTATAACATAATGGAAAGTGCAACAGCGATGGCAGAGCAGCAAGGCCCTAGCCTGCAGCAAGTGAGGACTTACTTAAATACAACAGCTGCAGGCACAGAAACAACAGACAGACTCCACTTACCTTTTGAAAGCCTCAAGTAAGCAGAGATCTCAAGCAAGATACTCTCACCTCCACTGCTAACCCTTAAATGAGGTCTGGGAAGAGGTGGATCCTGCCTCCACCCCTTCCAGTCACTCAGGTACATTACATGCACCTGAGCTCCCCTGGGTTGGCCCTGCCTTCTCACCAGCTGCTCAGTCATTGTTTGAAGCCATGACTTAGCATTTCTGTTACAGTGACACAATTTTGGAGAGGAGTTCGTGGAATCATAGAATGGTTTGGGGTGGAAGGGGCCTCAAGTCCATCTAGTTCCAACCCCTTGCTGTAGGTAGGGACATCTCCTACCAGCTCAGGCTGTCCAGGGCCTCATCCAACCTGGCCTTGATCACCTCTAGGGATGGGGCATCCACAGCTTCTCTGGGCAGC
This sequence comes from Tragopan temminckii, assembly GCA_028571105.1. NCBI lineage: Eukaryota > Metazoa > Chordata > Aves > Galliformes > Phasianidae > Tragopan > Tragopan temminckii. The sequence continues at coordinate 5,618,759 of JAOWBP010002978.1, forward strand.
CTGCCAGGGCCTCACCACCCTCATAGTGAAGAATCTAGAAAGATTCATAGTAAAAAATAACAGATGAAGATTGAGGTGTTGGCTATAGAGAGCTTGGAGTAGGAGTATCCATTTTTTGGTTGTAAAAGAGCTGAGGATACCAGCACGTTTCCATGTGCATTGGACAATGCATCACAGAAATACCTGATTATCACCAGTTTCTGTCGTCAATGGAAGTGACTCAAGGATCTCTGGATATCTGATAGTTATGTGTCTCAAAATGGAGAACACTAATTCCGTCACTTAAATGAGAGCAGCGCCATGTCTCTGATGGATATGAAATGTTATCTCAAAGCTAATGAGGCATTTCTCAAGTGTGTGATTTAACAACCAGTAAGACACGGCTGTGTTACACATCTTTTTAATGTCACCACTGCAACATTCTCCTACTACAGTCCTCTCAGTTCAGAGCCAGACTAAAACTACGCTGGACTTTCCAATAGCTGTTTAAGTGTACAGCTGGCACATAGGGTATCTCTCTTCTGCCATAAACTCTCAAGGACTCATAAACAGTGCAGGATAAATTAACCTTTGATACAGCTCCAGTGGCACAATGAAGCTGAAGTAAGGATGAATTGAATCAGGGGATGATTAGTGTTCAGTGGCGGAATAATCTCACTGTTTTTACCATAACATGAAGTCCAGCTGCCATAGAGGGAAGGATACTGCTTGTCACGGAGGCTGCAGCAAGGAGAATGTTATGTGCACTGTGCAAAGATGAATACAATATATAATTGTCTCTGTAGGTGTAAACCAATGTGACAAGAGAGAGGACACGAGGAAACAAGGGAGGTTTAGATTGGATATCAGAAAGAATTTCTTCTTGGAGTGGTCAGGCATTGGAACAGACTGCCTGGGAGTTAGTAGAGTCACCATTCCTAGAAGAATTTAAGAGATGTGTTCATCAGAAAATGCATCACAGAAATACGTATTTAGTGATGGTACTCAGTAGAATCACAGAATTATAGAATCATTTGAGTGGGAATGGACCCCTAAAGGACATCCAGTCCAAATCACCTGCAGTGAACACCAACAGCTCTAGCAGGTGCTCAGAGCCCCATCCAGCCTGACACTGAAAGTCTCCAGGGAAGGAGCATCCATCACCTCTCTGCACAATCTGTTCCAGCTCTTCAGTCTTATTGTAAAAAACTTTGTTCATAGATACAGTCCGAATCTCCCCTCTTTCATTCTGAAACCATTTCCTCTCATCCTATTACAACACACCCTGCTAAAGACTCTGAAACCTTCTTTCTTATAGTCCCTCTTTAGATACTTAAAGGCCATTACCAGGTGTCCTCAGAGCCTTCTCTTCTCCAGGCTGCACAGCCCCAGCTCTCTCAGCTTGTCCTCACAGGGTCGATTTTTGTGGCCCTCCTCTGAATGCACTCCAACAGGTCCATGTCTCTCCTGTACTGAGGACTCCACATCTGGACTCAGTAGTCCAGGTGAGGCCTCACCAGCTCAGAGTAGAGGGGCAGGATCCCTCAACGTGCTGGCCACACTGCTTTTGATGCAGCCCAGGGTATGGTTGGCTTTCTGGGCTGCAAGGGCATGTTGCTGACTCATGTCCAGCTTCTCATCCACTAGTAGCCTCAAGTAGACATGGCTGTGCTCAATCCTTTTATCTCCCAGCTTGCACTGACAGTGGATGTTGTCACGACCCAGATGCAAGACCTTGCACTTCACTTTGTTGAACCTTACGAGATTCTCTTCATAAGGTTCTATGACATCAGCAGCTCTTCCCTTCTCCACTGATGCAGCTTTGATACCATAGAAGGCCACTAGGTTGGTCAGGTAGGACCTTCCCTTGGTGAAGCCTTGCTGGCTGATCACTGTCACCTCTCTGTCTTCCACGTGCCTTAGCACAGCTTCCAGGTCAGTGGCTGGATATGATGATCTTGAAGGTCTTTTCCAACTTAGATGATTCTATGATTCTTTTGGTAGGAACAGGGCTTCAGATACTTCCTCCCTGAGAGCATCAGCAGGAAAATGTGAAATGGATTAGTTTTTCTAAAGCAGCCCAATTTGTAAATGCAAACTTAGTTTGGCTTGGAAAAAGCTTTAATTCAGCTCTCCATCATGTTTTCCTTTAGAGGCAGCATCTCCAGAGGGGTCATCTTAGTGACTAGTCTTTCCCCTAGTTTGGCTGTGATCCTGGAAAAGCCCTCAGTTCCTGGGGGGAAGGAGCAGGAGCCAGTAGCAGGGGAGTCAGCTGATTGAGGCAATGAGAGTGATGGGATCAGGCAAACACCGTGCTGCCAAATGGATGTTCTGGGGCTGTGAGTGCTCTGCTCTGTGCGTTTGCTCATCTTTAAGGCACACAGCAGCGTTAAAGTTTGTTACAAGGTGGTGTGGACAGAGAAGGCAGGGAGGAAATTGGATTCCATTTGCTGGCTGGAGAAACAGCAGGAGGGTACAAATACACAGGTGCACATGGGCACATTACCCCTCTTCTGCTCAGTGCAGAAGGTGTAAAAAAAAAAATGCCGTCCTCAAACATTATTCCCACTGCTAATATTAAAATGAGAGTTCGTGCAACAAGCAGAATAGGGTGGAGGTTAACTTTTCCCCCTCTCTAATCCCATGGGTGCCTCTGGCATGGGACCCAAGAGCTAAACTTGCAAACTGCTGACTGCTGTGGAGACAAAACCACCCACCAGGTTTGTAACTCAAACTCTCAACATGAAATTCATGTTCAGGTGCAGGCAATTTCCACTGCAGGAAAAAAATCCCACCGCCCAGGAGTCCTTCCCACAGTTCTGACCCCAGGAAGGAGCAGCGCTCCCCATGCTTTCAGAAGAGCTGCAGTGGTTTTTTGGAACAGGCAAACACCTCAGTGAGGTTTTCTGAACACAGCTATGCATGCCCAGACGTAAAGCCAACAGTCATCTTCCTCACACCCAGCGTGCCACCACCTTCACTCCAGTGGGGAGAACAGCAGGGACAAACTTGACCCGTTTGTCTTGTAATTACTATGTGTGTGCAAACACTGCCCTCTGCCTCCTGGAGAAAGGCTTTGTTCTCATCCATGGGATTTGTTGTTCGCAGGTTTTTTCCTTTCCTGTGAAGCAGGATGATAAGACTGTATTCTGCAAGCCTGGCACGGAGTGAAACACTGGCATGCTCTGTTCAGCACTGGTAGTGCCAACCCAAATGTTCATAGCCAGGGGTGAACACAAGTGTTTAACCCTACAGGAAGGAAGACCCAGGGCTTTTCTTCAGTGTCTTAAGCTAGGGAGCTGTGTAGGCTTGTTTCACCTTGTAAGTTCACATTTTCTAAACCAGTGTAAAGGTTGGGAACATTTTGGTATATTTTTGTTTTGTTTTGTTTTGTTTTGTTTTTAATATTTTCTCCAGAAAAGGAGAAGATCAACCGTTTGTCCCCATGGGACATTGCTCATGAAGGACAGTGCAGGCCCCAGTTCCAGTGGTCTTTCAGTGGGTCTTTCAGTGGGACTTTCAGCTCCCATAGCACCTTGGAACATCCCATTGGCCTTTTGTTTTCATTGGGCCACACAATCTCTGATTGATGCTCAAATGGGTAGGAAGGCAGGATGGCAGTGAGACAAGAAGTTGCAAGAAGAGAAGAGGTGAAGTTTTTGGTGAGCTGTGTCTCCCAGGCGTGGCCTGCCCCTCTGTAGATGGTGTTTTGACACCAGGGATATCAAGGGGGATGCTGTATTCTAAAGAAACACATCCTTTTTTTCTTCTTCTTTTTCTTCTTTTATTTTTTTCTTCTCTGGTCAATAAAGCTGCAGTTTGACTTTAGGGTGAAGATTTGGATCAATTCTCATTTTCTACAAAATGATTCACTCTTATACACCGAGGAATAGAATTGAAAATGTAATCTATCTTGTTGAGAGGTAGAGTCAGGGTCATGAAAATTAACCCCCAAGTGTTGCTTAGCATGCCTTTTCACACGCCAGCAAATAGCAGAGAATGTCTTTGGATTTCTAAACAGTAATTTAGAAAAAAATACAATCCGTCCTGGCTAGGCAGCCAAGGGGATCCTGCCACAAAATCACTTTTCTTTGCAATGCAAAATAACTGAGAAAAACCCTTCTCAGAAGTGATTCACAAGCAAATACTCTTGCCAGGCAAAACTGAGATCTGGATAAATGTGTCTCACAACAATATGTTTTAATGCAAGGAAGTAAATGACATTCAGCTCTTGAGAGAGTCCCAAGATCAGGATTTTACTGTAAAAACAGAATAAAAAGTGATCCCAAGTGTTTCCAACCTAAGGAAGAAAAGTTTTAGAATAGGTGTGATAGATGACTGTGGAAGGATGAATTGGTGTCCATCAGCATGATGGCTGTGAAATACATCCATCAGCACCTCAGCCACTACCAAAGGGGATCCTGCAACAAAGGCACGTTCCAAGGAGGGCGATGAAAGCATTTTGCAGAGAGTCTCTAGGTGTCCACCAGAAAACACAAAGGTTCTTGTTTGAAAATCATGCCAGTGAGAAGTAGAGGATGGTGTAGGGCAGATTTGAGAATTAGCGATGACAAAGGACAGGCCACAGAGGCCTTGAAAATTCAGACTCCTGTAACTGATGCAATTAATAAGGCAAAGGAGTGGAAAGATAAAACCACACAGATGTGCCTGCCAGAGTAAAGATGTGGGAAAATGCTGTGAACAGATTTGTGCTTGCCCTCCCTGGATTGTTGCAAATTTAGGTAATGTAAGCTTAGAACAAAGCTTTGGCTTTTAGCGCTGTGAGAGCAAAGGGCTGGCTGTACCTCCCAGGTGGTAGGAAGAACAAACTGTATGGAACAAGAAATAGTCTGTGTGAAGAGAGGTTGGAAGGACAGAAGGTGAGTGTCACTGGGAGCACTGATAGCAGCCCAGTTCATGTTGTCCACAGATACTTGGCAGGGGTAGAGGCTTCAAGAGGCACTGAAGACCTGATCGAGCAGTTGGCAATCCTGCCTGTAGCAAGGGGATTGGAACCTGATGATCTTTGAGGTCCTTTCCAACCCAAGCCATTCTATGATTTTGTGACTTCTCTGCCATGCGGGTGCCAGAGCCCTGGCACAGGGACCCAGAAGCTGTGGGTCTCCTCCTTGGAAATGTCCAAAATCTGCCTGAATGTGGGGCTGGGCACGTTGCGCTGGGTAGCTCTGGTGGGACCAGTTGGACCCAGAGCTCCTGCCAATCTCGACCAGTCGGATTCTGCAAGATAGTAGCTCAGCTTGGATATCCGAAGTGCTGATGAGATACCTAAGCCCCATGAAAGGGAGGAAAGCATTTGCAAACCCTCCAGGTTTTTGCCACCATTTTCATGCTCAGAAACTCCATCCACCTCCCCTAGAGCAAACACCGCAGAGACACACGTAGATCAGAGATGTTCACAAAGCCACCCACCCATCCAACATCATAGCTGTGACATCTGTGGGTAATGAGGAAAGACGCCACTCAGCACCATCACTCACCCAGTGTCCCCATTGAGTCCCAGAGCAGCCTTGGTGTCAGCTTTTCCACTCTTGCAACAGCCACTAGAGCTCCAGTACTTCAAAAGGGCCTGTTGAAGTGATGCTGCAGCAGCCACCATACCCACCCCTCCTATCTATCTGTAGAGATAAGATAAGACATCAAAGTGATTGATTCCCGGCTCTCTGCATCAGAGTCAAATGCGGGGGCCAGCAGCAGCCCCCACATCCCCCGTCCCACAGGAGCATGCCTGCACGTGGGAAGGATTGTTGGGTTCCCAGGGGATTGCTTGGTTTTATTCCCCAGCCAACTTCATCTCCTTCCTGTTGGCAACCAAGCTTAATTTGCACTTCTGAAATTATTTCCTTACCTTTAAATAACAATGAGAAACGCCCACAGAAAAATGTCTTGGTGCCTTGACAAGCAGATTTACAATGGGAAATGGTGACCACCCAGCAGCAAAAAATGATAATTATAGGCACATAATCCATTCTATCAGTCCACCAATAACCACAGCATGAAATGACCCCATTAGCACCCTGAAGACGTAATCATTCACCTTCCTCCAATGTCCTTTCAAATAAGCAGCCCATGGAAATGCTTGTTACTTTGCTGGATGCAAAAGCCTCCCTGCTAGCCAGTAGAAAAATGGGGGAAAATTATAAATCACAGTTCTCCCCTGATTTATTTTAAATTTGCTGTCAGATAGCTGTTGATGGTCTACTTGAGCAGCAGCTGTCGAAGCTGTTTTGCCGTCCCTCTCCACTTTCCTCATTGCCTAGTATACATGTTATCATCCCTCTTCAGCAGGGCTGTGAGGAATACGTATGTCACACTGCAAACCCAAAGAAAATAAGAGTCTCTCTTATCTGAGCTGAGCTACCCTGAGAAGGTGCTGGCTGATGAGAGATAGGCAAAGGCTTGCTTGAGGGTTCTCTGAAAGCTCCTTACTGCATGTTGTGAGCTATCCAGATACAGGCTGCAGGAGGATGATCCAAGGGCTCGCTTAGTATAAACTTTCAGAGATCACTGGTTTTTAATGGTAGAAAGAAAGAAAAATGCACTGTTCTTTCTCCCCCCTCAAGTGCTTGTGGAAGGATCCAGCTCTCTCCAGTAGGCTGGTGGCTATTCTCACCAGGGAGGATCCACTTTCTGTGTTGATGTGGGCCTCTTGCTGTGTGTGTTGCATGAGTGAACGTCCCCAGCTAGCATTTCTTTCACATCCTTCCATTCTAAAGCCCCTTATTCTGGGATCCACCCATAGTTACAGAGGAAACTGCACAATCAGGAAAGAACTTTGGAAAACACAAGACTCTGTGCAAAGTAGAGGATAGCAGTGAATAGGACTGATCTAGAAAGCCCAAGCTGTGTGAAAACTCCTTGGTTTTCAGCAAGGTTTCACTATCCTTGGAGACACTCAAGGTCAGGCTGGAGAGGACTCTGAGCACCAGTGGAGCTGTGGGTGTTCCTGCTCACTGAAAGAGTTGGACCAGATGGCCCTTAAGGGTCCCTTCCAACTTAGAAAAATACTTATCTGAAAGAGTGGTCAGGCACTGGAATGGGCTGCCCAGGGAGTCTGTGGAGTCACTGACCCTGGAGGTGTTTGAGGAACATTTAGGTGTTGTGTTGAGGGGCATGATTTAGTGAGAACTATTGGTGATGGGCGGACAGTTGGACTGGATGGTCTTGCAGGTGTTTTCCAACTTTGGTGATTCTGAGATTCTGTGATTCTATGATTCAAACGATTCTGTGATTCGATGACTCTAAGGAAAAATGCTGTGCTGGAACGTCAAAATCCCCAGTGTGTGGTTGGGAAGCACAGATGTATGCTTCCTACCGTGCTGACCACAGCTACTGCTGCACAACAGCAACCAAACACCAGTGAGAAACAAAGTCCTGAGGGACTGGCGTGGGGGAAGGGGGAATATAAAGAAATGTTACAATCAATTAAGCAACAGAATTATTTTCCAAGGAGGCAGTCAATAAGGCAGAAACACCAGCGATACAAATAACCCGGAGGAACACGCCGCCGGCTTTAGTGAACCCAGCTCTTTTCCATTAGCAGCGAGGGATTGCTTTGCCGGACATGCGAGGTCACTTTCTGCTTCAGTTCCTCTCAATGAAGAGCTAAGCTAACAGGTGCAGCCTGGTGTTTAAATTGGAATAACAGAGAGCTGTCAGCGCAGCCGTGAGAGAGGCAGCACGTCAAGCGCGTTCAGTTGGAAGTGGGGATAGCGGTGAAAGCACACGGGCTGCAGGATGAGCAGAAAGGAGGGGATGCTCAGCCTGTCCCCAGTGCCTGTGCTGCTGGATATCCTGTGTAACGTGAGCAGGGAAGATGAACACAATTATAAGAGGTCAAATGTCCACATCAGAAAGCTATGAAAATCACGGGAAGTGGTTATTAATAGCCATAGTGGGGGGTGTGAGGGTTTAGCAGGTGGTCCTTTTGTAAGAGGGCCGTACCTGTTCTGCAGGGGGATACAAGAGCTCATCCCTTGGTGCTATCAATCAGAGGCTTTCTCTCTGACAGCAAAAGTCTCCATCACAGAAAATGGGAGTGGGTAGGAGGGGTAAGCGGGGTGGCTTTCCAGACGTTTTAGGTGATAGTGGGCAAATCCTTCCCATTTCACATCTCTGATAAGCAAATACCAATTATCCCTTCTGACCAATCGCTGTTCATAGGAGTTGTTAGCAGGGATGACATCAAGAACCCCAGGGTCACGGTCAGGTTGGCAAAATAATATCTTACCCTGAAAAATTGCAGGATTGGGATACACAGGAAATACCACACGTGTGACAGAGCTTTGGTTGCCCAGTTACAACAGACTCTGGGCAAAAGGGGCAGAAAACATGGTGCATATTTTTTGTAGGGCTTTGGATGGCAAACGTGAACCTTGATGCTTCATTTGGAACAGCTCTTCCTCCCTTCGACAAGAAGAGCTCATGACACCTGCGTTTCCAGTGCATATTTTTTATCCTGCAATTCAGATCCCATAAGTGTTAGATCCATGCCCAATTAAGTATGTAGACATAAAGCAGTCAGAATTTCCCCATTTGCTAAGCAACAAGTAGGATTTGTGCTTCTGTGTCCACTCCAAGATTCTGTATTTAAAAAAAAAAAAAAGGCTTAAAAATTTGAAAATGTAGATGAGTAGCAAACCTTAAAGGTCATCCTGACACAAAAGGATTTTAATGAATTCCTGGATTGATCTTTGTCCTAGTTCTTCTAGAACTGGATTATAACGATCGTATTCACAGTCTTTTTTTTTTTTCTTTTTTTTTTAAATAGAGTGCTTGGCTTCATTCTTCATTAAATAAACTTAGGGTTGTTTTGCTTCAGAAAGAGCGGCTTGCTTTGTGAAACCAGCTAACTGCAACTGAAATATGGGTGCATACGCTGCACTAATCATCCACCTCCTTGATAGTTTCAGTAATTCAAATAGGCTGACACACAAGAAAGGAAAGTAAATTTAGCTTCAAATTGAAGGCTGTGTATGGCTGGCATAGTTGGCCTCAGGGGATATTTATGAACAGAATATTCTTGGGGAAGTCCAGTAGGTATAACCAGGGATGCATTTTTTAAATTATTCACCAGCACCAAAATGAATGGGCAGTGCTTATGATCTAGAGGTGCAAAAGGGCCTGAGGGAACTGCATGGAGCTGTGAGGGGAGGGGCAGCTGGGGGTGAGGGAAAGGCTGTGCCCCAGAGGGCATTGGGCATGGAATGGGCTGCCCAGGACAGCGGGCACAGCCCCGAGTGCCTCTCTCAGACACAGGGTTGGGTTTGGGTGCTGCTGTATGGAGCTGGGGTTGGACTCAGTGATCCTTATGGGTCTCTCCCAACTTGGGATATTTTGTGATTCTAAAATATTGATGGCAGGCAAGTGAAAGGGTCAGCATTGCATGAGTACGTACGTGCTCAGCTTCCCCAGAATGTGTCACATCCCAGGTGCAGCCATGCAGGCTGTACATCTCTGGTGTGACGCTCTGTACGGTGATCTCCTTCTGAAATCTTGTGGAGGTGGGAAACAATTATAAATGGTGTCCCTGGTGCCCATCACTGCACCCAAAAAGCACAGGATGGCTGCAGGGGCAGCTGGCTGCATTCTCATGGCCTCTCTCTGTGCAGAAAGGCAAATCAGATGATCGCTGTGGTCTCTTCTTGTCACTGTCCTTGCTAAAATAAAAGTCACCCCGCTCCTCACTCTGTGACTGGCTCCTGAAGGCAGATGCCTGCTCTCACATGGCATCTTCAAAAGCCCATGCATCACAGTTTGGACGCAGGCTTTTGCCTGTCCTGATCTGATTGCAGCAGACAGCCGTGTGTGAAGCTGCATGGGGTAGGTTTGTTTTTAAGGGCTTCCCCACTCTTTGGTCTCCACAGAGGAAGAACATCCCTCAAAGGGACTCTGAAGGGATAGGACTAGCTGTTAGCCCCCTGATGACTTCTCTTTCTTTTCCTTCTTTTATTTTTAACTCAAAATAAGGATGCCTTTCTCTAGCTTAGCTCATAGTGCTCGCAGCCTGCTTTGTTCCTGGCTGCATTTCAGTTTTAACAGAGAGTGGTAACTCTCTGACGGGCGGTGTGAGCAGCAGAGACTAAGGCTGCTTCTGGGACCACTGCATCCTGCCCTTTCCCACCTTAGCAGAGCTCTGAATAAAGGAGAGTGGGAAAAAAGGTGCTTGCCCATGAATCGAACCCTGTGATACAGAGCTGGACATGTGCAGAATTTGCACGAAGATCCTAAAGTAGAGATGCAATTATTCCTTTCAGATTTACTGCAAGTCCAGTGAGAATAAATCTCTGTCCTCTTCCAGGTCATTAGCAGCCTTCAAGCTTTGCTTCCCATGCCTGAGGCCCCAGGTGTTTTCAAAGTGTTGCTAAAAGGTAACTCCTGGGACACAGATCCCAGTTTCAACCTGTGTAAAGAAGCACACTTTAAGAAGTCAGTGTTTTGACTGAAATCCCTGCTTTTCCTTTTAAAAGCACTGGAACTACTACACTCTGATACTGGGCAGCCCTTATCATGACAGGACGGGCTGTTATTTCCCTATCCATGTTACAGTACATGGATGTCAGCAGCATAAAGGCTCACCTTTAGCTTTACATTCCTGCTGAGCTGATGGAAAGAAATGCAAAAGCTGGGACATGCTATTGGGCTGAGTTTTTGGGAGACCACTGAGCAACACAGAGCTGCTGCTTTCCATCCCCCCGCAGTGTATTTGACTGACTTGGTTCCATGATAACCTCACCAGCCGCTCTGGATCCTTCCCACAGCGCCTTGGCTGCAGCATCCATCCTCTGGGCTCTCCAGGACAAAACGTTATTATGGACACTGCATGTCCCTTCAGCTTCACCAAGGCTCGTGCAGGCTTGGAAAGCCTCCATTCACCACTGCTGGTAGCAAAGGTCAGCCTTTTCTCCCAGGTTGTTTCCTTCCTTCTCTCCGACTTGGAAAAAAGCAGTAGAACCACAGGTGATACAATTCGATTAGAAGCTCCTGAGGCTTAAATTAAACAGAATTATTTATCAAATCTCTGGGCCATTAGCTCTGTCTTGAACAGCAGCCTTGCCATAACCTCCCCCTCACTCCTCCCACGCGCATTTCCCTTCACTTACAAAGGCCCAGCAAGAGCCAATAAAACAAACTAAAAGCAAAAAAAAAGGAAGCTAAAAGGCAGAGAGTGGCAGGGATGATAATGCACACCTAAGTGTCCAGAGTTGCTGGATGCTCCGTGCTTCCGCACAGCACTCATGCATTTTCCCCACCCTGCTCTTGCTCCCACC
>JAOWBP010002978.1:5630125-5642340 GCA_028571105.1 Tragopan temminckii
TGTTCCTGCATCCTTCCACTCCCAGCTTCTCCATCCTTCCCATCCCAGCTCCTGCATCCTTCCCATCCCTGCTCCTGCATCCTTCCCATCCCTGCTCCTGCATCCTTCCATTCCCAGCTCCTCCATCCTTCCCATCCCAGCCCTCACCAACACAGCTCCTCAACCACCAAGATCTCAGTGCTGAGACTATGTGCTCTTCATGTGTTGTTCTTTGTCTCCTAGCTGATGGGAATTTGGGTTTTGGCAAAGCCCAACATCCTTACATTCCATCTCCATCACCAGGGTTCATGATCAAAGCCAAGCTCTGCACTTCTGGGGCTGGGAGCACGAAGCCATACATCAGCTTATTTGCAATGTACAATAAACTTCTGGTACCTGGCAACATGGCTTGTTACTGAATGGAACCTGATAAACTGGGTGAGCCCAGAAAATTTCCCTTCTTGGGTGGAAAAGATGGAAAAAGGAGAATCTCCACTCCTGACGTTACATCTCGTAGGTTCTGTTTATGATACCTTTTTTATTTTTTATTTATTTCTAGGATAAAATCAAACTGACAAGGCCTGTTTAACCCGAGAAAGTTTTGTTTCATTCTGTTTTCCTGCTTAAGCAAAACAATTATTTTAAATTGTAGCCGTTCCCATCATGCCCTCCCTGCAGGAATGTTAGGGGAGCTATTTGCAGAGTGAGATGATGTTGGACAAGCAGAACTTGTCCCTCGGTACTTAACAGCTCCCCCAGCTTTGGCTGATTATCAGAGATTTCAGTTCTATCTCAGTACTTCCAGTTTTGTCCAAATTATTTGGCTTGAACATTCCTTGGCTGGAAAACGTGTTGAGTTCATCCTCTCCCATGGGAATCCCAGGGCTTCTGCTTCAGCCTGAAAACATCACACAGCCTCCTCTAGAACAAAGAAATCGGCTTAAACAGAGAAACAGACCGGGGAGAAGAGGTCTGCAAGAGCACTGAAACCACCAGAAAGATCGGTTTTTGATTGCCAAGATTTAGAACTGCTTGCGTTGAGCCTGCACCACTCTGTCAGTTCCTAAATGAAGTAATAACACGGTTAACCACAGTCTGGATCAGTCGGAAAAAGTAGAAATTGAGAACGTAAGAAATCTATAGAGCTTTTACAAAGCCCTCTGTGCTTACTTATACCAATGGAGACAAACTGTACATATATAACGAAGACACTGCTGTTACAGCTGTGTCGTCTTTAAGGAAGCTGTGTGTGCTTAGCATTTGATTATGAATGTAACCCATTAAGTTCTCAACTCCTGTTTGCTAATTGGAGGCCTGTAATGATGCCCAGAAATGGTATTCAGAGTGAATGGTATTCAGAGTGCTGAAATAATGTAATATACATGATTAAGAAATGCATAGCAATTGCCTAATTAGGTATACAAGTAATATAATAAATCTTATCGGAAAGTATTTTCCATCTGCTTTCTGAGCTGCGAGACAATAAAGAATAATAATTAAAAAAGAAGAAGAAGAAAAAGAAGACAATTCAGACAAGTATAGCAGGCCAGAACTTTTCTTCTTCCAAGGGGCAAACAGAACTCCCAAGGGTTGGTGGCCAGTTCTAAAGATAGAAACAATCCAGGCTTTTGAAGTAGGCTCGTTTGACAGTCCTATTTCTGCATTAAATCCCAATCTGAAAATAAAGAGCGTTTCAAAAGCCACTTGATGTGGCACTCTGATGTGGCCACCTTTAGCTGGATTTCTGTCAGAACACTGAGCAGAAGACAGCATCCATTGGACACTGCTGCAGAGCATCTTCAGTGGTTCCATCGCCCAGCAGTTGGGAGTTCGGTGCATCACCTGCAGATTCTCCCTTGCCTGTATGTGGCAAAGATTCTGTTTCTCTTTTTCCTTGCACTCGCTTTTACATTCATATCCGTGCAATAAAACCCATCAGTGCTTCACTGTGCTCATGCAAACACCGAGGTGAGTCAGTGCTGGTAATGATGCCTTCAAGTTAATTACCCCCAGTTTGATTGGGGTGAGGGGAAAATCATGAATATAACCCTGAATTTAACAAGCATAAAAGAGCGTTTAATTATTCTAGTTATATGGTTATCCCCAGATACTTTCTCATTTGTCCAACAGGATCTGCTCCTCTAGGGCATGAGGTAATAGCTGATATCCTTTCACGCTTCAGCAATCGCTCTGGAGTAGTTAATGATTTATGAGGAGAGCTGGAAGTGCCCGGCCAGCAGCACCATGCCCAGCACCTTGGATGCTGATAACAAAAACCCAAATCCCAGAATTACGGTCGCATTCCCAGAACTGAGCCCACACACCCAGCGTGCTGCCATGCAGTGACATGGGCATGCCAGAGGCTCTTTGCAGAGCTTCCCTTCCTGCAAGAAAACCTGTGATGAGTCAGACTCAGGGGGAAAAAAAAGAGATTGTTCTGGCTTAACAACACCTCTCCCACCCTGTTTTTACCTACTGCAAAACCTCCTCCACCCCGACAGAAGCACAACTGCAGGAGCACTGAACTCATGGTCCAGCCGGAATCCTCTCCAGACTTTCAAGTCATCAAATTAACATTTGCATCAATTTAATTTTCACATGACTCATCACTACCTGATTCAGTCTCTCTCTGAGCAGCTTTCAAATAGCGTTGACCTTTCTTTCAAAGCTTGACCTCAGGTGGGGATTTAGAGGAGGAATACAAGAGTGATTCAAATACAGATGCCAGGCTCAGGCAGCCCGCAGCTTGCCAAGGAAGGGAGCTGTCACTGCAGGACGCATGCGTGATGCGTGCTTTCCTGCCACCTTGTATCGGTTTCCACATAGGATAGCATAGATAGTAATATGGCAGGAAAGCAGTTGCAAAGCAGCAGAAAGCACGTATGTAGGACCTTAATGCTGAGATGGAAATGTGTCTTTGAGGTGAGTCTTGTAGAACTCCTAGACTCAACTCAAGGAGTTGGACTTGATGATCCTTATGTGTCCCTTCCAACTTGTGACGTTCTACGATTCTATGAAGTCTCTTGGCCCTGGAGCAAGCTGGGACTCGCTGGTATTAAACAGCAGTAGAGAAATATTTTCACGGGGGACATATGCACTCTTTTCTGAAAGCATAAGGGTCCATTCTCTTTTTCAGTATTTTAACTTCCATGGCCACTTATTTTGCCTCCAGACACCAATCTGTGGCATGTAAACAGCAACTGACCAATCACCCAAGAAATCAGGGAGATTGAAAACTGGGAGATCCTGGGAGACAAAGTCCAAAGCAGGAATTTGCCTATATCTGGTAAGATGTATCAGTCACTCCTCTGGAGGCATCTGCTGCCCTTCCAAAACTAGGCAAGGAGTAAACATCTAGAGCAGGTGGTTGCTCTGAACAATCTCTGTTGTTGACATCTGCCCCAAAATGCCTAAATTTGACTAAATAAGATTGGCCTCAATCCAGCAGTTACCCTTGAGTGCAATGTGTCAGACTTAAGTCATCAGCATCATCCAATGGGCCATCAACCAGCAGCTTTGAAAGGATCATCTGGCAAAAGACTTGCAGATAGGTCTATATTCATGGTGAGCATTCAGCATGATGGCCCATGTCTACCATCCTCCCCGTCTCATTGTATTTGTCATGTATTTCAGAGCTACAAATGTGCACCATCAGTGACTGCATCTAAGCATCTACTTCTTTATATCACACCAATAGGAACAAGAAAAGTCAGGACCTCAGGATGTTGTCTGCTCCAGTCCTCCTGTGCTCTCCCAGTCTGCTTCTTGCGGTCGAGCAAAAGCTATGCAAGGAGTACAGAAGATCTGATGTTTTTAGGAAGCTCTCACCAAAACTACCACCTTAGGCTCACATCACTCAGCAAAGTGAGGACTCTTTTGCTCTGAAGATAAGGTGTCAGCCCCCATTCCTAGCACAGCACCTTCCTCTCCTTCTTTTCATGCACATCCAGTCTTCAGCATCCTCCCCAGCAACACTCATCCCTGGAGGTGTTCAAGGCCAGGTTGGATGGAGCCCTGGGCAACCTGATCTACTGTCTGATTTAGTGGTTGGCAACCCTGCCCATGGCGCGGGACTTGGAATTAGATGGTCTTTGAGCTCCCTTGCATCCCAAGCCATTCTGTGATTCTATGAAATCCTGCGTTTCCATCTCTTGTATCCTCCAAAATACTTGTAATCATAGACTTATGGCACTTTTGAGACTCACCAGCAGCTGCCCAAACTCACTGCCCTACTACAGTCAAGAGGGACACAAGCCTGACACGGAATGTCCTGGCTTCTCTTGAAGGCTATTTTTTTAGTAACTCTCCATTTTCAGAGATTATTGGCTTGCTTTTATCATGAAAGCTGCCCCTGGCAATATTTGTCCTTCCTTTGTGAGAAAAACATCCCGGGCCTGAAGTTATATAAGTGTCACATGGGTTTAAGGCATTTTTTCCCCACTCACTCATAAGTGTCAACTGGAGTTTCTTATCCACAGGCAGGGAGTCCGGGAGCAGTCTGTGTCTCTTTGGCTCCAGTATCTCATCACAGGGCACTTTTCACTTCAGAAATCTCTCTTTCCTTCTCAGGCTACTCCTCAAGTCTGTGAACTGATGTCTGAAGAGGGCCAGCATGGCAAGCAGCTTGTTTTTTTCCTCCCTCCACAATGCCAGAAGTCAGGGGGTATTTATAAGAAAGAAAGATGCAGGCTGCTGACCCTTTCATCTCACATTTCTTTAGGAAGGATTTGAACTGTTAGCTTCCCAGAGCACAAAACAAGTGGGCTGCCAAGTCCCAGTTGCTGAAAACCTCATAGCAAGATGTGAGAGACCCCTTCTTGTGAGGTGGTAGGACTGTATTCAAAGTTGTGTAAGTATGAAAAAGAAAGGGGAAAACAGACAGGGAAAGCAGGATAAACCTCATCTCTTCCCGTGGAAGTGGGAAGTGGTGGGAAGTGGTGAAGTTTCCTTGATAAACTGAAGACTGGAGCCCTAAATATTTCAAGACATTAGGGCCAGATTTCAGAGAATCATAGAATGTCCTGGGTTGAAAACGATCACAGCGATTACCTACTTTCAACCCCCTGCTATGTGCAGGGTCACCGACCACCAGACCAGGCTGCCCAGAGCCACATCCAGCCTGGCCTTGAATGCCTCCAGGGATGGGGCATCTATAACCTCTCAGATTTGTGAATCTGTGCTAATGTATTAGCCTCCAAGCACACCCATCTGCATGAATAGCTCCTGATTTATAATATCGGTGTTGGAACTACTCGTTTCAGTGTGTTAGCCTGAACTCAACAGATTCTGAAATCTTAAGATCACTAAAGCAAAGGACACTTCTTCATTTAGCTCGCTACTGTGATCTTTTTTCAACACTCCACTGTCAAATATCTTCGAAACAGTAAGGAAACTCAGGTTTGGAAACAAGAAAAGTGGTGTACAGTCACGTTGGCTCCCCTAAACAAGCTAACTACAAGAATTTTGCTGAAATTTTTGCACAAACTGTACAAAATAAGTGTCCTCCCATTGACCAAAAAGAATTTAATGTATAACAGCTGCCAGCAAGACACTATCAGAGGGAAGCGTGGTACTCAGGTGAATGTCTCTTTTACCTCTGGATGTTGTCATGCTGTTCTGTAAGTTCTTCCCTTGACTCAACCATGAATTTCAGGTACACTTTGACCTAGATCTCTTTATCTCTATGTTACAGGTGCCTGATTCACTTCTTTTCCATCCAAAAAATTTGGCTTGAATATGTGTGAAATCACTGAAACACAGCTGCTGCCATACAAGAAAAGAAGACTTTCCAAAGCTGAGCTTTGTGCTCCTGCTCTCACTTTCTCTGATGTATTTAGAGTGTATGTAGCTGAGAAGTGTAACACCTAAAATAAGAGTCTGAGCTGTGGGCGCATTGATGGCAATGATTCAGTCAATACACCTCTTCCTTACAGCGGGATGGAATGCATTTCCTGGGCTTAGCTGAAAGAAATTTGGTTCTTTGTTGTTGGTTTTGGTTTTTTTTTCTGGTTCTTGGACGTTTTACAACAGCTTTACAGCCCATCACCGGGTTCTTTGTAAGAGAATTGTCACTGATCAGCACTGATAATGCAGTAAGAAAGAAACTCGATAGACATCTTCACACTTCTATCATCCAAATGCTGATGGGAACAGTTCCAGATCAATTGTGTTGCAACGCATGAAACCACCTGAAACAAAATATTTTGCTATAAGATTTTATTTTTCTCATGGGCTCAAGCAATACATCCTGTTCAATATAAATTCAGAAAGAAGGGATAAATACAGACCGAAAGAAACAGACCATTGTGGGTACCTAGAGATTAGCTGGCAACTGAGTTGTAGCTTAGAGAGCCTCTGTTACGTTGGAATTTGAGTCTTCAAGGTTTTTAATTTTAGGTTTTTGGTTAAAGTTTCAAGAGAATGAAATTTTCATTCTGTTTTTCTGTTAGCTGTTAATGGATCGTTAATATATGCAGTTTATTAAGTAGACAATAATAGCATTACAACAGGAAAAGCAGGAAAAAAAAAACAACAGTGCAATAATTTGATCAAGTGATTGAGTCTGCAAAACATGGCCAGGATTTCCGCGTTTCATTGACCCAACATGTGACAGGCAGATGTGTCTGTCTGTCCATTTGCCTTCCCAATTTACAGTCTGCATTACAGCCGCAAATGTGCTGTCCTGCCTAAGAAGTTCACAAAGAGCATCTGATGCATGGTATCCCCTGCACATAACAAACAGGGTTTGTAGCATTATATACAGGGAAATCATGGAATGGTTTTGGTTGGGAGGGACCTTAAAGATCATCCATTTCCACCCTTCTGCCATGGGCTGGCTGCTCCCCACCAGCTCAGGCTGCCCAGGACTCCATCCAACCTGGCATTGAGCACTTCCAGAGATGGGGCACCCACAGCTCTCTGGGCAGCAGTGCCAGGGCCTCACCATCCTCTGAGTAAAGAATTTCTTCCTAGCAACTAACCTAAATTTCTCCTCTTTTAGTTTAAAGTCATTCCCCCTTGTCCTATCACTATCAGACTGTGCAAGAACTCAGTGTCCCTTCTGTGTATAAACTCACTTCAAAGACCACACTAAGGTCTCCCAGGAGCCTTTTCCAGACTGAACAAGCTCAGCTCCCTCAGCCTTTCTCCAAAGGAGAAGTGCTCTAGCCCTCTAAGCATCCTCATGGCCCTCTCCTGGACCCGCTCTAACAGCTCTGCCCATTGAACCCAATGTTCATCCAGTTCAAGCCCCATTATTATTTCATTTCTAAGTCTTTAGTAAATCTGTAGCATCACCATTGATCATTTTATTAATATGGGGACATTAGTGGCCAGCACTTGATCAATTACCTGTCTCATCGTACACCCAATTGCATCTCTGCATGTGCTGTACTAATTGCTTTATCCACAAAAATGGACAAACACTTGTCAATTATGTCTTTGTTTCAAAGATAGGGCTGGTAATGCCAGGGGAGATGGGGTGAGGACAATTTGGCTGCTGTGGGTGTGGGCTGGCAAGCTTCTGATGAGGTCACCACAGTTATTACATCAGCAGTGAGTCTAGTTCTACAACTTCTCCACTTTCTGAGGAGTAAATTACATGCCTTATATCAGATACTGCCTCTACAGAGCAGTTTTCAGTACCAGTTCCTACGTAAAAGTGCATCTTGAAGGAACTGGATTTGGGAGGCTCCAGGCATGATGCAGAGGAGAGCCCAAGCAGGCTTAGGCTTTTAGAATAAGCACAGAGACGGCAAAAATGCCACGTGCCTTGCCATCCTCAGATGATTCAGGCTGCCGGCACTGGGCACCTCATCATGCCTCCAGTGGGAACAGAGACACCTCTGAGGGATGAAGATAGAAAGCTGAGGAGGATCCAACAAGAGTCACAGGTTGGTAGGCAACACCAGGCAGAGGCACGTACCTGAAGTCCTGCGTCTCCTGGAGCGTAGGTTTCCCACTGGAAATCCTCAGCCTCGTCACACTTGTATGTTATCAAAGTGGAGCTCCAGCTCTCCAGCATGCCACCAGTGAGCCACCATCCAGCCTGCGCAGGTTGGGTATATTTTAGTGGGTATATTTTGGCTATGCCAAAAGCTGGACTTTCTCCATGTCCAGTCTGCAGCTGGAATTGGGATGCCCAGGATGCATCACACTGAACTGCTAGCCGTACACAGTAGGACAGACCTGTCCTGGTCTTTCATCTCAAGAGCATTTCTGAGTTTTTCAGCCAATAATTATGTCATCTAAAAGGAATAAGTCCTGCTTGAAGGAGGGATCAGCATCCATGAAGGCTATGAGATGAAACTCAACACCCCATGGTCACCTGGGTCAGAGCATCACTTTACAGTAAGGGTGGTGAAGCACTGGAACAGGTTGTCCAGAGAGGTAGTGGATGTCCATCCCTGGAGACACTCAAGGTCAGGCTGGACAGGGCTCTGAGCACCTGATGGAGCTGTAGATGTCCCTGTTCATCGCAGGGGGATTGGACCAGATGGCCTTTAATGGCCTTCAAACTCTAACGATTCTGTAATTCTATGATCGCTCATCCTTTTACAGTTAGGATTCCCTTCCCCAAAGCCTAACTTTGTTTTACTTTGCTGACAAAATACAGCAATTTCTCCAGATCTTCTCCCACAGACATTCCCACCTCCTAGATTAGAAATTCATAGTGCACACAATAGGACCATGATTGCTATTTTCCACATTCTGTTCATCTTTTTCTTTAGTCACACCTCTGTGATGTTTAATAAGTCCTTATTGAATTTGACAGCAGTTGTATGCCAGAAGCACAGACATAGCATTAGTCATATTTCCTCTACTCTGGAGTAATCCAATAATGGCTAGGTAATTAAAACCTGCCCCTTACTAACATGTCTGGCTTCATACTTTTTCTTTTGTATATTCAAAATCTTGTTATATTTCCCTGCAGAACAGCCCTGTCAGAACTGCACAAAACCTCGTGAGATGTGTGGTGAAGGCAGTGCCAGAACATCAAGGAAGAAGCGAAGAGCAAATTAGATGAGAGCAAGAGAGGGGAAACTATATGAAAAAATAACAAGATAGAAGGAGATGTGTGCGTGTGTGGTGATAAAGTGAGACAACTACATCTGCCAGTAGACCCATGATATTTGGACCTTTTTCTTGCCTGTTCTTCTCTCACAGGTTCCTTTCTCGTTATGTTCTCCTTCGTCCTCTTTTACCTTGACTTTATTCGGGAAATAAAGGGCAGAATTTTCATGTGCCAGTAATTAAAATTAGCACACTTATAAATATCAGGTCAACTGCAGATCCACTTTGGGCCCCGTTATCACTAAGACTAAGGCAAATTAATGCTGCCCACATAAGATGGTTTCCAACCATTTTTTGCACAAAGTAGGAGAGTGGGGAGCTGGTCTCACAGAGGGATACGCAGAAGTCACATAAATTGGGGTTTCCATCTAAATGCAGCAGACTATAGGAGGGTTCCTATTCTGGCTTTGACTGAGCCAAGGATCCATGTGCCAAGGGCTGCACCATTCCCTGGCCACAGGCATGAGCCCCATGGACACTCCTATAGAAACTGCACCCCTTCCCTGCTAGCCCAACAGCATCTAACCCCTACCCATACAATGTTTTCTCTGCCCGTGGTTCCTGACCTCTATGACTAAAGATGCAGATCCATTTTACTCTATACAAAGTGCTTAAATGTGCCAAGCCACACAGAAAACAGTAACAGCAGCAGCCAGAAATATGGCACAGATGAAAATCAGTGCACTTTCTCAGACCCCCCTGTTTCACAGAATACTGAACTTTCAGCCCAAACAATGCCCTGAAAGTCAGTATGCCTTTCAGATGCCTAAAGTCAGGTATATGTTGTTGTACCCAGATGCTTCAGGGCTTTTTGAGTCCAAATATAGCTGAAGAGAGCTAGTATTAGCACTCTAATTTTCCAGTCTTGGCCATCAAGCCCGATACATTAGTACTTATATTGTTAAATGTCTACCCTAAATTATATAGGTGGTGCACCATGACTGACTCAGTCTTTTCATTTCCTGCCTTCTCACCTCTAAGGAGGCAAATTGTCTTTCTATGAAGAGCCCCCTTTGAATTAATTGAGACTACTTGTGTAAATAAAGGCTAGTTGGATCATGCCTTGATATTGTAAGTCATTTGGGTTGGAGCCTCATCTTCTCACACAGACACAAAAGGCAATAAGTGAGCTTATAATCCTGTGAAATTAAAGACTACAGTCAAGGCCTCTGCTCTGCCATGTAGGCTCCTTTGGAGCTACACCTTGCTCCATTAAGAAGAGTGTGTCCACTCCATAGTTAATATTGCACTAGTAAGACATTAGTAAGAACTGTAAATGTCATGCTGTGCTTGCAGATATATTGTCAAATCAGAATCAGATAAAGGTATAAAATCCTTGAGCAAGGCTGTTCTTTCATGAACTTCAAGGCACATTCAGGTGTTTCTGTGCTAATAGAATCACAGAATGGCTTGGGTTGGAAGAGACCTCAAAGATCACCCAGTTCCAACCCCATGCCATTGGCAGGGTTACCAACCAGGCAGTAGATCAGGCTGCACAGGGGCCCATCCAACCTGGCCTTGGACAGCTCCAGGGGGGTGTTCAATTAAGTAAAAGTGTAAATTAAATAAATAAAGCCTTGTTCTTGGCCTGTGCATTTTCCTAGCACTCTGCTGCCTCAGAATCCTCCAGCCCCTTTCCCAGCTTAAGTATCCCCACTATGTGGACTCATCTTCTTCCAACAGTGGGGTGCTGACACGGCTGACAGCCTTGGAGCTGGACATGGAGCTGGTGCATTGCCATGGGCTACTGCACGTGTGGCACGCGCCGTTTGGCATCTCTTGGCTTCTCTCCACCAAAATGTGGTGGAGGTTTGCTGTCAGCTGCCTAGAGGGAGCTCAGGAGGGGTGGCACTGGCCTTGCAAGAGCAAGAGTGGTTCCTTTTGGGAACAGAGCACACTTAAACCAATTCTCTCCCATGCCCTCGCTTAAAAATAAGACCATGTTTCCTTTTATAAGCTCATTCCATCTTGTGAGTTCGCAGCGATCTCTGAAAGGTCGTACAAGCTGCAATAACAGCCTTTTAGTATTACTAAAACGTTTCAAGCATTTGTGTGATGTGTTGGACACTGCCTACTAAAACATTCACCTAGTGGGAATGAAAACACCCCCCTCAAACACACATCCATCCTGCGGATAAAAGCTCCTTCTAATTGCAGGAGGAAATGTGACATTTCAAACTGGACAGACAAAGGCACCAATAATCCCCAGTGAGGAACAAACTTGTGGGGACCAAGAGACGAGTGGGCAACAACCACGTTCCAGTCTCAGTGCCAATATGCTGCAAAACAGATTTTTTTATTTAAGTAACAGCATTTCCCTCCACCGCAATTTCCCTTTTCTCATGGAGCCAATACAAAGCAGAGGAGAACCTGTGCTGGGAGGATGGTAGGGAGCTGATGTTGTTTGAGACAAATCTTCCCTACTTGTCTGCACCACATGCAAACAAAGGGAGGAAATCGTTTTACATTTATTTGAGCACAAGGATACAACCTAAATACAGTGTACGTTAAACTCATTGCAGGCTGTTGGAGTTCCTCTAGGAAAAGGAAAGGACATTAAATGCAGATCTTCAGCTCAGTGTGTGGCCACCACCTAGACGAAATGCCTTAGCACACATTCAAAGATGCTTCAAATGACACAGGGACCCACAGCCCATAAGTTACTCATCTCTAACTTAAAAATCCTTGCTCCTCTCCACCGACAACTCTTTCTCAAGCATGCACTGACTACAGCATTTAACTGGGTCATTATGATGTTGCTGTTATTCCTTATCCTTCCTCCTTGCACAGACATAGCCCCCTGCCGTGGGATGGGGGCTGCTTGGAGCCAGCTCAAATGGTGCCAGGTGAGTGACAGGATACAGTGCTGGATACCCAGTGCCTTGCTTCAGATTGGCATCAGTTGGGTGGGTTCAAGGGCTGTGAAAATCCATGAGGAAAGACTGGGTTTTACACCTTGCTGTTCCATGAGACTTAAACACATAGGAAGTGGGACACTCACCAGCACCATAGTCACATTCAAAGACATTTTCCTGCAGGGAGAAGGCTTAAAGTGTTTCAGAAACCGTGGCAGGGCAGTACAGCTCCTGACTCTCCTTTTGGGCATCCCAAGATGATAGAATCACAGAATCATTAAGGTTGGAACAGACAACTAAGATCACCAA
>JAOWBP010002978.1:5642440-5661788 GCA_028571105.1 Tragopan temminckii
GGTTGGAAAAGACAACTAAGATCACCAAGTCCAACCCCAATCCGTCCTGCTGTGCTCACTGACCACGTCCCTCAGTACCACATACATCTCCATGGCTCTTGAACACTTTCAGGGACAGCAACTCCACCACCTCCATAGGCAGCCTTTGCCAACACATCACCACTGTTTTGGAGAAGAAATGTTTCCTAATATCCAGCCTGATCCTCCTCTGGCACAGCTTAAGGCCATTACCTCTCATCCTATTGCTGTCACTTGGGAGCAGAGGCCAACTTCCACCTTGATACAACATCCTCTCAGGGAGTTGTAAAGTGCAATGAGGTCTCCCCTGGGCCTTTTCTTCTCCAAACTGAACAACTCCAGCTCCCTCAGCTGCTCCCATCACACTTGTGCTCCAGATCCCTCACAGCTCCGTTGCCCTTCTTTGGCCTCACTGTCTTCTTGTAGTGAGGGGCCCAACACTGAACACAGCAATTGAGGTACAGCTTCACCAGTGCCAATACAGAGGGACGATCACCTTCCTGCTCCTGCTACCTACATTATTTCTGATACAAAAAGATGTGGGAGATTCATACAGGCTTTAATACATCCTTCCTGTTAAACCCCCACTACAAGAGGGAGGGAGCTCTCCCCATACAGAAGAACACCAGAAGTGCTTTGGATGTTCAAGCCAGTACAGGCGAGACCTTAGGGACAGAAAGTTCCCCACATGTCATTAGGATGGAAACACATGGAAACATGGAAAACACGAGTGGGACATCTTCATGCAACATAGCCAATTTTGTTCCTTACCCACCCATGAAACCAGCAAACTTTGATGGAAAAAAAGAAAGGAAAATGGGTTTTGAATGGGAGGCATCAATATGAGAGCCAAAGTCTTTGGGTTTGTGGGAGGTTCACATCTGCATACCGTAGGTGGCCCATGGCAGGCAGCCACCACCACTGTGCTTCTCTTGCCTGCTTTCCTTCTCTATCTCGCTGCTCTCTCGAGCTTTGAATTTCAGCATCCAGCTGTCCTCAAGGTAAAAATTTGTTGTCTGGGGAGGGGAAAAAAAAAAAAAAAAGAAAAAAAGAAAGAAAAAAAGAAAGAAAGAAAGAAAAAAAAGTAATTTACTGTGAAGCACTGGCTGAAAATCATTTTCTGAACCACTGCACAATTTTAATCAGACGACCATACTGTATCCAATCAAGGAAGGATTTGTGAGGGGGTGGGGGGGTGTTCACCACGGCCTTCCCCAGAGGACTGTAAATCCAAGCTCTGCTCAGGAAGACGAGATGTCTCGGGCTTCACAGGCTGCCCAAACCTAATTTGCACTAGAATTACATGGTCATTACTAATGTATACAGTGACTCAAATTGATTACTTTGCTATTAGTAAGAGCAAGGCGCTCACTTTGGTGATGGCAGCTTCCGACCGAGGGGGAGAACTACAGGGTGAGAACAAAGCCAAGCAGTGGCTGTGAGTGTGTATGGGGGGTGAGGGAGATCATAGGGATGGAGAAGGCCATGCTGAGAGATCAGCATGGCAAAGGGCATGGGAATCACCTACTCAATACAACAGAGATCTCATGCAATGGAAACACAACCCTGGAGGAAAACTCTCACAGCCACAAGCAGAGCCTGATTATGTGTGAACACACTTTGTGGAATCTCCCCACACATTAGAACACCTAAAGACACCAAACACCCAAAGGAGCTGGGGAAATTTTGCTGCAGCCTTTCACAGCTGCTGTTACCTTTGCTCTACAAGCTATGGGGTGCCCGTGACAAAGCAGAAAGGAAAAGTTCAGAAGTTGTCACCCACGCTAACGTGCAGCAGGCAATTGCCCTGCTCATCTGCCAGCACTGATGGGTATCAGGGGGCTCCCAGCTTCCCCAGATAGAGTGTGAGATCATCTTTCCTTTCAGCACCACCATGGGTTCGGTTGGCTTTCTCACCTTGCTTTCACGGCCTGAAGTTTTAGAATCACAGAATCATTAAGATTGGATTGGAACATTAAGATCATCTAGTCCAAGTGTCATACCTTATCATGTTTACCTTGCAGCTTGTGACACTCAGGTATTGCATTCAAACCCAAGCCCACTTTTACAGCAGGACTGTTTAATTCTGCCACTGTTTAATTCTGCCATACAGGTGCTTAGGCATGGCCAGCCTTTGCACTACACTGGGAAAGAGACCAGCTAAGTCACAAAAAAGCCATGTGAAGAGGAATGTGTAAGGTTCGAGTTTACAAAAATAGTTATTTTTTAACTTGGGCTTGAAGTTAGGAAGAAATTCTTTACTTGGGCTTGAAGTTAGGAAGAAATTCTTTACTAAGAAGGTGGTAAGGCACTGGCACTGCTGCCCAGAGAGCTGTGGATGCTCCACCCCGGAGACATTCAAAGCCAGGTTAGATGGGGCCCTGGGCAGCCTGAGCTGATGAGGGGCAGCCCTGCCCATGGCAGAGGATTGGAGCTCAATGATCTTTAAGGTCCCTTCCAACTCAAGCTACTCTGTGATTCTGTGATTTTATGAAGTAGAATCTATATGTGATTTTAATCAGACTGAGACACATGACTCTTATTTGCTCTTCCTTCTACTTTTGTAACTTCTGCAATGTTGCATTCCCATTGAGCAAGTCACTAACACCAACCCAGCTACTGGAGATCAAGGCACACCATCTATGAGATATCAAGTCTCTGGTCCACAGAGATGCTGGATGGCCTGATCCAAGCTGCCTGGCTCACACAGTCAAGGAGACAGGCTGGTCTCCTCCAAAGGGATGCATCTGGAATGGGACCTGACACTGTTGGACCCAATGATCCTCATGGGTCCCTTCCAACACAGGACATTATGCGATTCTATTATGGAATGATTTTTGCATGGTCCTGTGTGGAGACAGGAGTTGGACTCAATGATTTTATGGGTCCCTTCCATCTCGGGATATTCTATGACTATGAGCAGCATCAGGAGGGATGCTGCTCCCAGTTCCAGCCGTGCCTGATGCCAATCCTTGCCCCATCAGCTGCTGAAAGCTGCTCGAGAAAGTATGCAAGGGTCTGTATCTGTTCTCTTAGAAAATACTTATTCTTGGCACAAACCAAACTTACCTCCATGATCACCCAACCACCTCCACTCTGTTCCTTAAGCAGAGCTGGACGCACTTCATTCCATTTTCCACTTCTCTCCCCAACTGCTGAAGCGCCGGCGGGGAAGCTGGGATGCCAACCACCAGACCTTCCAACCAACATCAAAAGCCTCACATTCAGCTCTTCAAAGTGAGTATTTTGGGAACATTATGTCGCCACAGCCATTAATTTTTCACATGGCGGGTGGGAAACCTGCCCTGTTTGAAGGGCACGGCAGGAACGGCCAATTGCTCTGTAATATTTTACAGCATGGGAAGGGGGGGGGAATGTTTGTAGCATCCACCCCAGAGCATCCACAGAGACACTTCTGATATTTTAAGCAAATACTTCCAGCTCTTGTTCAGCTTTTTCTCCCAAGCCATGGCAAAAGCAGATAAGCCATTAATTGCACAGGCAGATAGCTGTTAGGATGTGTGAGAGAACTGGCTCCACCGCCACTGCGTAGGTGGAGCTGATTAGATGGACCTGAATCAGGAAAAAAAAAAAAAAGGAACATTTCCCACAAGGCCGCCGATTGCTGATCTGCTTCACTGCATGGTGAGAAAAGCTTTTCCTGTGTGACTGCAGGAGAAGACAATTCAAGATTCAAAAATAACAGCAAAATTGCTCTTCAGTTCCCCACTGAGCCAGGCTACTAGCAGGAGTACTTCGGAGTTTATACATCATTCCTCCAGAGTTTCACTGCCAGGCAACAAACACACGGGGACAGGATGGGCACGGAAGGATTTGGGGTTTACTTCCAACAGGTTAAAACGCAGCACCACAGTGGGTGATGTTAGCAGGACCTCTGGGTCCATCTGGTCCCACCAGGGCCATGTTAGTGCAGGGTTCCCAGCCCCATGTCCTGGCAGCTTTTGGACATCTCCAAGGAGGAGAGCCCACAACTTCCTGAGGCTCCAGCACACGCACACAGTGCAACAGTGCTGCCTGGTGTTCAGGCAGACCCTCCTGTGCTCCAGTTTGTGCCCACTGCCTTTTGTCCTGGCGCTGGGCACCACTGACATGAGCTTGGCTTCATCCTCTGTGCCCCCTCCCATCCACCCTCTCAGCTGGGTGGCGTACTGCCAGCAGGGCCTCTATTTGATCATCTTCCCGTGAAAATCAATTCCACAAAAAGGCTCAGGACCAAAAAAACCTGCGTGAAACTCAGTGCCCATGCCCTCTCTGCTGGACAAATTGGCAGCTTCTACAGATCCTGGGCTTTGCTATTTACACACTGCCAGTTGTTCTATGGGCCACCCAACTGTCGTCAACGGGGGAAATGATTCCAGCGATGGACAGGATGCAAAGTTGGGTGTTGCAGCCCCTCAGAAACCCTTTCATGAGCAAAACTCTCAAGTTTCTGGGTGTGTAGGTTCTCCCCTTCCAGCTGTTGCCTGCTGTATCTAACACATATTACTTTTCTCAGGACAGGGTTTGTGTTTCCCCACAAGTCAGCACAGCACAACCAGCAAATGAGACTCATTTTTCCCACTGCTGTGCAAATTGAAAGCCGTAAAATGGTGCTCCAAAGTGAGCTGACCACACAAAAATAAAGAACTAACAACTAAAAACTGCTCCTCAGGAAGTTTCATTTACAGCTGCAAAGCAGCAGCACTGCAGGGTTAAATCCTCACCTTGCAAGAGATTCATGAAGAAGCTGGACTCAAAATCATCTCTGGTGCAGATACACAATTTGGCTGGTCAATCTAAAGGCACTTTCAAACATTACTGCCAAAACCCATGTCCAGGAAAAATGATTTGCTCCATTCTGCCCTGTTGTCAGTACAACGCTTGAAACAATTCATTTTAAATGAGTATCTCAGTATCACAAGCAGAAAGGCAGCTATCACGGGCCAGAGATTCTTGATTCCTATTTCTGGCCACCCAGGCTGACACTGTAGAAGCAGCCTGCCACCAAAAGGCCAAATCCCAAAAGCGCACTGAGCTGGGCCTGACTGCAGCACGAGCAGCCCTGAAATGGGATGAAAGCAGGAGCTGAGTGCCCCTGGGCATAGCAGCAGCTCTCACCGTGATATCACAGACATCACCGTCCTATTCAACACCACTTCCAACCTGATTCAAGTCTAGCAGCAACCATCAGCACTAGGCAGACGATGGAATATCACAAAATCAGGGCACGGCCAGTTTGGTTGTCAGCTTCCTTCCCTAGTCAGCTTATTTAGATATAGGAACAAACACACTGAAACAGCAGAGGAACAAAGGACAGTCTCCTCAGTTTCAGGGACTCCTGGTGCTCAGGTGCATCAGAGGATTCATATTGTCACTAAAGATGCAAGCAAGCACGCATACACAAGTTGCACACAGACACAAGCACCACACTCATGAAGGATCTTGAAGCAATTTCTTGTGGAGATGGCTCACCAGGCATGAAAACTATGGTAAGTGGGCCTTGCAGAAATTCAGTGACGCAAAGAAAGCCCAAGGAGGTACTGTTAGGCAGCAGCTGCTCTCCACAGCTGGCCTCCATCAGGTGAATCAGCCTTGGCACTTCTGCTGCTGCTGTAGTGGGAAGATAAGGAGTGCCTTACCATCAGCATGTTTTTGTAATGGATGGATGCGTATCTGAAGTACAGAGATCTGTTTTCAGTGCACCTAGGAGTGTTTGGGCTGAAAAAAACGAATGACAAAGAGGAAGCAGGAAGGTTAACTAAAACTCTAAGTAACGTGGATAATGTGGAAAAGAGAAAGACAGTGCAAAAAGCAATGACCAAGTTCCTGTTCCATGGAAGCTGACACCAGTTAATATACACTGAATCCAGGCTGTACAAAGCAAGAGTTAGCTTGTCCTTTTGTGGTTGT
Source organism: Tragopan temminckii (assembly GCA_028571105.1). Lineage (NCBI taxonomy): Eukaryota > Metazoa > Chordata > Aves > Galliformes > Phasianidae > Tragopan > Tragopan temminckii. The sequence continues at coordinate 5,648,369 of JAOWBP010002978.1, forward strand.
TTTGTTACAGTTGGTAAGACTAATAATCAAAATTCTGGGCTAAAATTAAAATGAGTGAATATTTTCTAAGGATTTTACCCCATTTTTCCACAATTTATGTGGGTAGCAAGCTTTTATGATGGCCTTAGCTAGGAATGCTTCCCTGGTTTTAAAATGTCTGGATTTTGTAAAAGTGTTCTTTGCAAACACAGAAGTATCATGGGAACCATAATCATGTTATAAAGCGATCTGCTTTTGGATAATGCACTGAGCTGAGACAAAGGAAACAAGACTGTTTTTAGAACATCCACATCAGTGATTCACAACATCCAAATAATGCTCCTGATTCATTCTTCATGAAAACAACCCAATCCACCCAGCACAAGATCCTCCTCAGAAACTATTAGTTCTCACCTTTAGAACTATGAAAAGTTTCTTCCCATAAAGATTCTTACCATTAGCAAATATTCTTAATATTGTCAGTTTTTACACTTTTTTTCCAGACAATCCCACAGGATACTAATTTATGTCTGAAGACGCATACAAGACAGTGAGTGACCACCACAAACCAAAGGAGAGCAGCATTCACTTCTCAAACAATAAACACACATTTATCCAAACTTAGTGATGAAATTGAAACACCAGGCTTACACTACTTTCTGAAGATACAATCTACAGGGGCAGCAACCTGTGTAAACTCTGCCTTAATTGTTCTGTGTTTTTTTTTTAAATTTGGAGGGCTATACATGAATGGAAGAAGCCCACTGCAAATGACAACAGTTGACAGCTACTGACATGCTGAAGTATCCAAAGAATGTGAGGTCAGGAGAGGTAAGGGACAATCTGTTTTGTTTGCCACAACTACATAAAGATTGCAAGGGATTCAGATTATGCCTTACAAGCCTCTGTCAGAAGAGTTAAATAAAATATTTCTTAATTGATTTAATTTATAAACTTCCAGAAACTACTGTTTCTATAAAATCATACTGAAAGACAATTGCAGGCTGAATTACATTCAGACACGTCCCAGTTATACTCCCAAGGTGTCTACCATCTATTTTTATTGTATTCCTAGAAGGGATTCCATACAACCCCCAAGTCTGACGTCTGGCTTGGAAAATAGCACAAAGCCTTTTCTGGAGGTCCTGTAATCCATTCATGCCAGAAAGGGGTCATTTTCATTTCCCACATCTAAATACTGCAGCAAACCATGTGTGGGCATCATGTTACACAAGAATGAACATTATTCCAAATCCAGCAACAGCCAAATGTTTCTTTATTGTTTTCCTAATTCAGAAAAGGATAATTTATAAAGACACAGCTTTTCTGTTTGCCTTGGCTCGCCCCTCCAAGTACAAAAAAAAGCATCTTCCTAACCAAGTACTCAGCCAGCCTTCCCCTCTCTAGCTGCTATTTGTTTTTCCTGCTGTAATTCTTCCTCCTTCTTCTTGTGAAGCTTTAGAAGATACTCATCAGGCTCAATTCCTGCCTCCTTTAACTCTGACATGGCTTTTTCCAACCGGTGCAATGTCCGGGCACTCTGTACTTTTCGGGTAACGATGTACAATGTAAACTCCTTGAATCCCATCAGTTTGCAGGTGTCCACCTCACAGATATCTTTAACATCTTTGGTTTTGTCCACTTGGGGGAAGAAAACCAAACCTGACATTTTTTCCAGATCTTCAATATTGACTTGGAATTCAGTCAGCTGGTGACTGAAGCCTATGGGATCGTTTGGCACTACAAAAGCCCCCAGTACCAAAGGCTCCGTGGACGTTCGGGTCCGCCGGGCAAGGATCACCTTGTAGAGGTGGGATGGCACTGCCACATCATCTTTTCCAATTACCTGTCAAAAGAAACGATACAGATCTTATCAGCCAAGGGGAAAACGAAGACACGAGACCAATGCGACCACCTCCAAAAAGGAGTCACAAGGTCTAATTACACATCTAAATCACATGTAACGTTATGAGATCAGAAGATGAGATGGAAAGCACAATTTTATTGTGACTTCTCATACAACTGGTTAGGACTGAGCTAGCTGTTCCATATCTGATTCCCTTTTTCAAGGAGAAAATCAGCAGAGGATGGTTCACTGCAGGGCCATTTGGCCACTGGTGGTAGAAGACATTCCCAGAAGGTTCTCAGCCTGTCTCGTAGCACTACTGACCTCACTTTGTCCTATTAAAAACAACAATGCAGACAAAAGGCCAAAAGATTATCCAACCATTGTCTAGATATTCGGAAAGATCTGAAGCAAGGAGATCTGATAGAAGAATTAGTTCAATTTAATTATTTTGTTCAGCTGCAAATCAGAGCAACTTCAGTTATAGCTGAAACTGAACTGGAACCGAATCTGAAAAACATATTTGGAAACAGAGAGTCAGCCAAGACCCCAGCTCTATAATCCTCTGGTGCAAATCTGTAAGTGTAACTGACACAAAGGGATGGTAGAGGTTCCTGTCAGACTGCATCACACTGTTAACACTTTGAGCGCTGTTTTTAGTAACAGCGGCTCTATACATTGTACTTGAAATTCCTGATCTGACAGCTCCAAATCATGTACTTTTTAAACGCCCATTTCAAGTCAACTCCAGCTTACTTTCTACCTTCTTCTGTCCCTCTGTGATCCTTATACAGGTTGTATTTAACAGCTACATTACCTAAAGCAGTATTGTTTTGAGGGCACCTGGATATAAACTACATTCAGTGAGACTCAATATTTTGGAAGAGAGAAGCAAATGCTTAATGTGATGCACCTTTTTCTCCCACAAATTCACTGTGATTCAACGTAAGGGCTTGTACATGTTGGATTTCCTGCTGTGTCACTCACATCAGGATCCAGAAATTTAACTGAAGCAACAGGAGATGATGAGGACTTTGAATTTACACGAAACCTGCTATGAACTCACACATTTACAATGCACGTACCCCTACTCTGTCTCAAAAGTCAGTCCAAAGGAATACACATATTCATGACAAATGTAATTTTTCCAGCAGTCAAAAAGTGAGGCTCATGCATGCACTGCATTATGCCTTTTTTCCCCCCCTCTGCAATACTGCTGAACTGATTCTGCTAGGCTGATAAAGTACAACAGGCTCACACAGGGGAAGTTTCAGCTTTGCATAATCCATAATCCTTCTGTACAATCATCTTTCTAAACACTGTACTTTTTCTTCTAAAGGCAACAGAAGAAAAAGATGCAGGCTCGCTACAAGAACTACAAAGGCACTGTGTTTTTAAATGCAATCCCATAATATGGTACTATTTGCAATACTTGCAAAGGCAAATACTGCTTATTCTTTTGACAGCTTTTGTTAGGTGCAATTAAAATACTATTTCAGAGAAAGCAGGAATTTATTTCACTGCTAGAATCTATCACATTAATTGAAAGCACTTTGCAAACTATGCTGGTACATCAGTTTAGTCACGCTCTGTCCATTCAGATTCAGTATAACTCAACTCCAGAAGAAACACTTTCCAAGTACACTTTGTTTTGAGAGCGTTCAGCACTTCTGCAAAAGGTAATGCATTTTTCAAACTGAAATTTGCCTGTGGTACTGAAAAGTTTCCTTCAGTCTACTCCAACTGTTAATTCATCTCAGTTGCGAATTTTAGTGCTTGAAGTGTCTCCTACCTCTGCTGTCAGTTCTATAAGTGACAGCTCCTGAAATCTTATTGGACTGAAACTGGAGAAAGCGCTTTCAGGAGAAAGGCAAACTCCTAACAAAGTGTGTTTATTCCATGACTTGTACACGATCATAGTACTAACTTCACTGGCAAATGCACTCTTAAGATTTCTTTACTCTGTTACCAAAAACAGAGCATTCTTCCCCCCTTCCTTATACGTAGTTTACACTTTGGTACAGCAGTGATCTTGCTTTTCCTAAATAAAGCTCTGCTTAGACATCTAACAGCCACTGAAACTGGTAAGCAATAAATAAATGCCTTATGCTAAACCTACTTTCCTTTTCAACAACGACAGATGTCTTGATAGGGAAATGAGAGCTCCTGAGTGTCAAAGCACTTTGCATTTAGCATTCAGTGTGGGTGAAACCAGGGTTACAGCTCCTCAGGATCAACTGCATAAGTAATCAAAACTGACTGACATACTGGTAATTTTAAAATACACTGAAAAGTCAGCATCAACCCACTGCTATACCTGGTGGGTTAAAACTGAATTATAAAAATGAATGGTGCTGGAGTGTAACTTACTTGAGAGAGCGGGTGTTCAAACTGGGGGGGGTGCATGCCATGTATTGGGGGTGGCAAGAAGGGAGCTAAGCAACATGAAAAGCCCCAAGGGGGGTGAGGAGGAGGGGATTCGTTTTTCCCTATTCACCCAAGAGCAGGCAGTGGGTGATGCTGCTGAAGGCTGGGGTTTCTCTTCTCTCCCTGGAGCATGGGAGCAGGCAGAGCCTGTGCAACACTCCCACCTGCTGCTCACTCCCAGGGCAGGGCAGAGGAGAAGGAAGAGGCTGTTCAGCTGCACTGTTCCCTGAAGCTGCTGCAGCTCCCTGGGAGAAGAGAGCACACAGAGGTTAAATCCTGCTCCCCAGGCTTCCCTGAGCCAACCACCTCCTCCTCAGCAGCACTCCTGTGCAATGTGGCACATCCTTTCCCAGGGCTCCCACATATCTTTTTCCCCCCCACTATGAATACATGTATACATCCTAGGTCCTCCTTAGCTGTCCCCTTTCCGCTTCTCAACACTTCACATACACAAACAAGCATCCTCTGCCTGTTGTATAAAAGACAAGAGGAAGGGAGAACATGCAGATGGAGCTGCAGTGAGTGTCTCCAATTATGGGGTATGTGGCATATGTAAAACAAACAGGTGAGTGCGTTGAGTGAACCAGCAGAGGGAACAGGGGATTGAGTCTGAGGACTGAGTGGGTGGATAGAAAGGCTGGGGAATGAATAGAGCTGTGTGTAGAATACTTAGGTATGAAATGGAAATGCTGAGTGCCTGGAGTGGGTGTTAACGGAAAACAGACCCTATGCTTATGTAATATTATGCAAATATATATATTCTATGCAAAATAATGCACATTTATGCATTGTATATGAAGAAAGGAAGAAAAGAATGAAAGAGAACTAGTTTGAGAAAAAGGAAGGGTTGGCCTTTGGAGAAAAGCAGCTCTAAATACAACTCTGCTGTATACAGGCAAGAGCCATACGTGTAATTTGTGTACTATGTCAGTTTCATGCAAATTCTCTTTTGAGAATTTAAATAAAATTTAAATAGTGCACAGGCTTTATCCCAATCCTCTGAATAGTAATAAACTACTCCTGCCATTACTTTGCTAAGTTCTGATACTGTTAAAGTGATTAAGACAAATTCCAGTCTGCCAAAGGCTGGAGTCCACAATGGCATCCTTTCCTTACCCAAACAAATGTAGCTCTGCCCCCAGTTCATTCTGCTGGTAGAGGATACCATCAAGGAAGGAAAACGGAGGGTGCCTGACAAAGAATAATTGTGTTGGTTGGCTTCTTTTTCCTGAAGTTCAACACATATGTGAACTGCACACAATGCATCCCCAATAATCTATGTTGTTAATGATTCCTGTTAAAAAAATAAATGACGAGCACATGGTAGTACTTACATCATCATGCTCTGTAATAAACCACAACCTGCTTTTCTATTGGAGTAGACACAGAAGGTGCAGAGGAGTAAAGAGTTGTCCCCCATACACAGCCCAACAGTGTGATTCCAGAGAAGTGAAGTTTGCAGCTGAAGCAACAGGTAAGAAAAACAAACTCAACAAATCATTTCCTATTGCCACCTAGAGGATTTTCCTACTGAACTACAATAATCTGAATCACTTCTTTGACCTGCACCACTCATTTATCTTGATGCATGCCAAACACAGGCAGAGAGCATACGCCCCTATTGTAACAGAAAATAGGTTTAGATTGCCCATGCACAGATGTTGACTTTGATTTGTGCCAGTCTACCCACAGGCAGCACACGATCTTTCAGCAATCAATGCCCACAACAGCTATCTGTTCCAGCTGGAAAAGAGCAAGTTTTTTAATAGTATATGTGACTCAAAAACACCTCACGAGGTAATACAGCCTAGAAAAATACAGCTATGGCATATGAAAATCAATGCTGTGCCACACGCTTTCACTCCACGCTGAGAACAGGCCACAAGGTGAGTTCTCTTTATTCCTGCAAAATCTTCATAGAATCACAGAATGGCCTGGGTTGAAAAGGACCACAATGATCACCTAGTTCCAACCCCCCTGCTATGTGCAGGGTCACCAATCACCAGACCAGGCTGCCCAGAGCCACATCCAGCCTGCCCTTGAATGCCTCCAGGGATGAGGCATCCACAACCTCCTTGGGCAACCTGTTCCACCCACTGTGTGATGAACTTCCTCCTAATATCTAACCTAAACCTCCCCTGTCTCAGTTTAAGACCATTCCCCCTTGTCCTATCACTATCCACCCTCGTAAACAGCCGTTCCCCCTCCTGTTTATACGTTCCCTTCAAGTACTGGAAGGCCACAATGAGGTCTCCCTGGAGCCTTCTCTTCTCCAAGCTAAACAAGCCCAGTTCCCTAAACCCTTCTTCATAGGAGAGATGCTCCAGCCCTCTGATCATCTAACTTTGCTAAATCTTTTATTTTGCCTCAAGAAAAAAAAAAATAATGCACTCTTCGTTTGAGTTCTCTTTTAAACATATTCCTTCCCCATCATCATTTGGAATACGAAGTGAGATTTCAGATACTACTTTTCTTTTTTTGTTTTCTATTTGTTTATTGTCCTAACCTCTTGGAGCCACTCCGCTCATTCCCTTTGGTTTTGCTTTGCTCTTGTTTTCCTTGGTGATCTCGTGCTGGCTGAAGCTCTCCCACTGAAACGGTGTCATCTAACACAGCAACATTATGATAATGTCATATTTGGCATAGTGCTTCCTTCTTTTTTATTACTGACATTCCACAAGTGTGTAGAAAATTTGTTATGCTCAATGTTATTCCCAATTAAGTGTGGACAACGGTCACAAGGATGGGCCATTAAAATGCGTGCAATTCCTGACATCTGGAGATGTTTGCACATTGCTAAAACAAGGAACGTGTTGGTTAGAAGTTCTACAGACTTAAGGAGCTCACAGGAACTGACAAAGATTAAGACAGAAGCAACAAGATTTCTCAGAACAGAGAGAATTTAGTAAGCTTTCGTAAATTCAGTCTCGCACTTCAGTCTCTTGATGGGGATTCTTCCTAAGATTGGCTTTCTGCATAACTTTGACCAAATCATTGAGCTGTTCAGGCCTGTAGGATGTGTTTTTAAACTGGAAGGACAAATCTGATATTTGCAAAATGCTAAGGTAACACAATGAAGAACGAAGTCATTTGTCAATGACATCATTTAAGCTTATGGCACTAAACAATGTCACTTTCATGGGGGCAATCAGACAGCAGGAAGCAGTCCCTAAAAGTGATAGTTTGGGTTTTATGGGAAAGTAAGTTCCATTTTACATGAACAGTGTAATAATAGAATACTTACAAGAACAGCAGAATTGTTGCTCTTACTAGAAATTTTAAAACAGAAGTTACCTTATTTTCCTTTTATACAGCACTTGTTACAGGTTTCTTACCACTCTGGGCAGCTATCTCCTTTTAAAAGAAAGGACTCATGAATTTCAAAGTAGTATTTTGCCACCTAGTGACTACAGAATGAAAATCAGCCAGGAAGAAAATTAGCCAAAGGGATTTGTCTTTTATCAGTGAGTGCCAGCACTGGGTTGGCAATTATCTGAGATTCCTGTAGAACCTGGTAAACAGAAATCACATTCAATCATGATTTAAGTGCCAGCACACACGGAAGAGGAGTTGCATCAGAGCATCCCAACATCAAATGCATTAAAGTGATAGCTCCAAAAATTCCCTCTGCACTCTAAACTCTCTGCATAATAACCAGAGTTTAGAACAAAGCCACCAGACCTCGAGATTGGAAACAAGCAAACACCCAATTCCCCACAGAACACTGCACCTGGCCATTAACAAAATTAAGATTCTGTCACATTCCTTGAAGTAAAATCTCAAGGGCATCGTTCTGTCATCCCAAATAAAACTGCAGCTCTCTCTGAATAAGGATTTGCTTTGTTTCAGCTGTAACTTATGGCATGATACTGACCAGGCCCCATCACATGTTTTATTGTAGATGAAGTATCATTGCAGCTGATACCACCTCAGTTTTGACAAATAGGAGCTTTACTTAAAATTGCTATTAAATTCTGTATAGAGACAGATTGACTATCAGGCAATATAAAAAAAATCCCCTTGCTATCAGTGTAATTCTGCTTAGTTGATCGTTGCTGCAGCACTAACTGCCTTCACTCTGATTCATTCTGGATTTGTGTTAGGTAGCACTGATTCTGTTGATACTGTTTTTTCCTCAATATGCGATGGAACTTCATCAGATAGCACTGAGAAGAGCTGAGAGGTATGAAGGCAGTCCCAGTAACACAGAAAACACAGATTAAAAAAAACAACACATGAACAAACTGCTACAGAAATTGACGGCCAAGTTCCCCAAATGTGTGCATTTCAGAAAAACTTGTTACGGCTCTGACTGCCACTGCCAAATCACTCAGCAATCTCTAAAAGGAAGGAAAAAAAGAGACAAGAAATTGTAAGAAAAAGAAAAGCTGTGCCTAATAACAGCATTAAAAGACATGCCCACTTTTTTTTAAATAGTGTGTATATAGGCATTCCAATGCCATATGTACATGATGACAGACTACTGTTCCCACACAATCCATTTAGGTTATACTTAACACGAATTAATACCCAGCCCATTACAGCCCCTATCACCACGCTCTTCCTATAACCAAAGAACCTTCAGGAGGGGTACAGTGCTAAATAAAAGCAACCCCGTAAATCTATCCTGCACCTTTGGTGTCTCTGCTCCTCCCATCTTAACCCGGTGTCTATTATTTTCACTTGTACATCATGTCTAAATTTAGGGCTGACAGAGCTCTAGTCACTGACACCAGCTGATCTAAGATTTAGGCCTTTGAATTTAAGTTTTATGGGATGTGTGTACCAGGCCTACGTCCATAAGGGGGTCTGCGTAACCCTGAGTCCATTTGGATCAGCCATCAAATACCAACAGTCCCCAGGCTTATTTCCAGCTTTAACAAAAATTGCTTTTCTCATGCTATGTCAGCTAGGAGAGAATCTCTGCTACTTCTTGACTAGGGAAAACCATGAAGTACCATCTTCTATTTGAGAGGAGCACTGTGTTTCCCAGGGACTTATTTGCTACAGCAATAGGTGACAAGTACGTGTACCTTTTGGTACAGCTGCTGTGCAACCCCTGCCAAGCCTAGGAAAGCAGTTATTCCATTTTGAAAATTAAAATGAGCTCAGGGTATCTCTAAAAAGTAGAAGAAAATGTCTTCTTCAAACAGTAAACATAAATAAATAAATGGTACTTTCCCTCGCCAAGCATTGCAAAACCTTTCTTACTGTTTACTATGACGGCACAGGGGGAGAAGAGGGTAAGGAGTTGAGCATGACCCAGTAGAATTACTGCAAAATCTGTATTTCAAACTCCAAATCTGCTGACAGAGAAAAACCACTGAAGTGACAGTCACTGGGGAAGAATAATGTATAAAATGAGACGCTGTCGTTTTGATTTTGATCTGGACAAAGACAAAAAACCTGCATCTGCCTCTCTTATGACACAAAACAGATTTTTCCTGTTGGCATTCTATTTTACATATATTCTCAAAAATGTATTTTTCAGATACCAAGCACGGTCATCAATCTACTCTACGCAATAAAAGCCACTGCTGGAGACAGATGAAATGACAGATGAAATGACAGAACATATCTGAGGATACAGCAAGTTCAGCCAATAGATAGAACAACGTTGGCATCTAAGGAGTTCAAGGTTAATTCCCTTTCTGGAATTAAACAGCAAATGGTACCAGAGTCCAAGCAGGAACTGGGAACAGTGCCACGACCGATGCTCTGTTTTTCCTCTATAGTGATCTAAAAATAACCTTTTTGGATGTCTGATGAGAAAAACACCAGCCTGTAAAGCCACGGATACATATTTCCTCACTTCTTTAGCCAAAAACAAGGAAACTACGATTGAACAGAGGATTTGAAACAAATCAATGCAGACACATTCACTGCAGTTTTCTTTTTTCCACAGGTCTGGTCCTGAAGGAGGAGAAAAACATCAGACAGGAGCTCAGCCTTAAGTTACGTCGACAGATTATATGTTGTGAATTTCAGTACTTTCACGTACACCACAGCACTTTCCTTAAACAGCACATACAAAGAAAAAGGACACCTTCCCACATCAGCTTCATAAGCTGAAAGAATGAGGACTAAAAGCCTTCCTTCCCAAAGTCCTTTGTTTGAACCCAACACAGCTCACTCCTGAATGATGACTAAGAGCAATGTTCCCTTCCCGTTCTGCTGAAACACTCAAGGATTCTTGGTTTGGGGCAGACTACCAAAATCAATGACAATTACACCTGAGATATGTTTGAAAAGAACTTCTCTCCAGTGCTTTGACAGGTTATGTTTGCTCTTCTTAGAGTGTCTGATGATATAGAGAGGAAAAAAAAACCCAAAACATACCTTTCCACTCTGAACTCTTCCTAAAAGAGAACTTCTATGGCAAACAAAGGAAGTTATGCCATGAAGAGATTTCAAAGTAACAAAACAATTCTCAGTCTGTATTTATTTATGCTTAGGAGTGTACTCCTAGAGAGTCCAACTCAAATAATGGAGCCTTTAAAACAACACCCCACACATACTCATATCACCCCATCCAAAATCTAACATTTTACTTTTCCACCTGTGGACACCATCGTCTGTTCTTAAACACAGCTCAAACACAAATGAATCTAAGGAATGAATTTCAGCCTAGGGAGATGATTGAAGGATTTATGAACCTGGCCAAACGGTGAAATGAAAACACAAATCTGATCATTCCACCGATTTCAGTTCCGCACTGAACTTCACTTCGTAGTTTATATTAAAACCAAAACTGATAAAACATTCATAAAAGATCAGAGTTGTCATCAAACCCAGAGATGATGAAGACAAGAACAGAACAGTACGATAATCAAAGCAGCAAGGACATTTTGTGCCACTGCCATCGCAGTATCAAGTTACTTTGAATAAAGGCAGTAAGATGCAGCGCTTGCCCTTATTTCTACCTGCAGAACACTAACATTTACATTTCAAAACCGAAATGTAGAGCCACGACCATTTTTCAGAGAATGTAACCTAAGTAAACACATTCTCCAGAGAAAAATCAGAGGAAGATGACCGAGATTAAATTGAATCAGTACATAGGTGCAGTTGATAAATGATTCAACTGCTTCCTGGAAAACCATTTTCAGCTATAACATTTCCAAGTCAGCTCAGGATTTTCAGCTCAATGTAACACTAGTATGCATTTTTAAGGATAAAAATAAATGCAATCCCCTGAAAACTTCAAGGGAGAATAATTCCAGCAAGCTCTGCATAAGTCTGGGGAATTCTTAGGGTACCATTCCATGCAACACCTAGACAAATGCTCAGCTCAATGTTGCTGAAAGAGAACATCTCCCTCGTGTGCTTTTGCCACATTCTGTTACCAGCATGCACTCAGCTCCTTTGTGCGCCGATGCATCTTTCAACAGCAGTAGAAAAAAAAGGCCAAAACCCAAAGAAAAAGATCGAATAAGGATGGTTCTCTATTGCACTAGTTAATTAAGCACCTTACAGAAGGATCTGACAACCAACGTGTGCAGACAAGGTCAAGGACTGCTAAGTATCATAGGCAGTAGCAAAATCAACCTTCTCTTTTTTAGGTGGCAAGGAACCAAAGCCAGACTGAAGTCAGCTTTACCACTAACTTATTACATGACATCAGACATACCCCCTAATTACTACTTATTTATCCACCTGACAATGAACACAGTTGTCACCTTCCTCACACGGCTGCAGCGAGAGCTGAAGTTTGGAACTGCCATCAGGTATGAAAAAGATGTATTATCACCACTGTACTTTTATGTGCATAACATAGGACTGTCTGGGAAACAAACAAGCAAGCAAGCCAGCAAAAACAAACAAACAAACAAACAAAAAAAACAAAACAAAAACCAAAGCTGTGATTTCATCACAGTCGAGGTTATAGACATGTGGGTGATATATGGGATAGATTTTAAAAAAAGAAAAACATAAAAGCGAGCATTAAAAATTAGATTCTTTCCCAACTGTGTTCCAAGCTCAAACAGAAATCAGCTGTACATTTATACTGGAGAAACAGTGTCTAAATCTTAGAGCTTAACAAGCCAGCATTAAAATATCAACATCTCTCCCTTTTGCAACTCTCACATGCCTTTGAAACAGGGTTGTTATTTTTTGCTTTTTTTGTTTTTTTTTTTGTTGTTATAGAAGCAAGCTCATTCATTGCTCCTTAGGGAATGGGCTGGACAGATGTATCACTTGCAAGCTGAAGCTGAGGTTAATCTGAATATTTATTTTCAAGGCAAAGTGTTTTTTCAAGAGGTGCAAAATACTGTATTTATTATTTGCATTACACTAGCTAGCATCTAGCAACTGAAATCAACAATAATATGTCATTACAGTAGGGGCAGAAGAGTGTAGTAAGGTCCTTTTAAAACCTTACTATGCTCAGATCCTTCAGATGCGTGAGCACATGCTAATAAAGACTAAATCAAGACAAGTAACAATAAATTCACCTCTCAACATGATAGCCTCTCCTGTTTGTCAGTGATGGTTTCTAGAGTCTGTGCATGATGAAATGCAAATCTTCAGCGTATTCAAAGCAAGTAATAAAAACGGGAAGGTACCAATATTCTGGATCAGCAGTTACACCGTATTCACCTAACGCCTCCCAAATGAATGAGGTCTTGTAATTGATGCTGATATTCTTAGATGGGTCTTTGCAACTGAGATCTGAAGTGATGCATATGGGGTATCAGCAAGCAACTGCTTCTGAAACTGTCTTTTGTGGAGCAGATGCATTGTGTAATCACTGCTAATCCAGCAGCATACGTACCTACCTGGTATGTAACACTCTTCTTTCCATCATCATTTGTTTGAGGCAAGGTCAGAGGTCCAGAAACCACCCAAACATCCTCAAATCTTTCCGTCAATTCCCGACAATACATTTCCATTCTGAAACACATTTGTTAAACCGTGAGATTCTTAGTTCAAATGGTTCTACCACATGACTGGATTGGTGTGATCTCCCTAAGGAACCAATGTCCTGCAACAGACAGTTCTTTCTGTAGACTCATAGAATGGCCTGGGTTGAAAAGGACCACAGTGTTCATCTAGTTTCAACCCCCTGCTATGTGCAGGGTCACCAACTACCAGACCAGGCTGCCCAGAGCCACATCCAGCCTGCCCTTGAATGCCTCCAGGGATGGGGCATCCACAACCTCCTTG
>JAOWBP010002978.1:5661956-5740299 GCA_028571105.1 Tragopan temminckii
GGCCACAATGAAGTCTCCCCGGAGCTTTCTCTTCTCCAAGCTAAACAAGCCCAGTTCCCTAAACCCTTCTTCATAGGAGAGGTGCTCCAGCCCTCTGATCATCTTATGGCCCTCCTCTGGACCCGCTCCAAAGAACTTATGAAAATTCCCACCTGACATTTTTGCTAAGTCTACCTAATGCTTTTTGCATAAAACTGCTTAAAAATTAAGTAGTTTCTCCTGAAATAGTAACATCGTTTTTGTTTTCTAAACTAGCTAATTTATATTATAATTTATAGAATAAAATACTCCTCCAAATAAAAAGGTGCTTCTAGATCCCACTGTATTTTATAAAATGGGAGGTTATAGCCTCACTTTGGTGTAACATCCCAAACACTACAGAAGTCACATTAAGAGTTTCATCTCCTTCTCCCTCCTGTTCTTCATACCAATCACTTGGGCCACCTTCAGAACTCCTCATCTATTCACAGCTCTGAGTAAAAGCAGACAGTGAGTTAACTGAATTCACACAAAGCAGAATAAGCAGGAACAAGACCTTCCTTCCTTAGTGATAGTGAACTTCCATGTGATAAGCCATAGCACTGACCACAAGCTACATTTTTTCTGCTGTCATCAGCTTTCCTTCCAAGCACCCAGCTCTCCTGGCTGCCTGACCACGTGGCAATACAAACACCACCTGGCATAAGGGAAGAAGGGGAATAAGTGCAATAAGGGAACAGACTGCTGTTAGCAGCAGCAGGGATAGAGATCAGACAACAGTGATCACGAAAATGCACTCAAGATAGAAAATGACACTGAAACACTGCAATAGAAAGAAATCTGCTATTGGTAAGAAAAGAATGAGGAGTAAATACTAAGGTGCAGTTAGACCACATCATCAAATGAATCTAACAGCTTACTTATCTGACAGCTTCCTGAAAGACTCAGTCCTGCTCTCTCTCCTTTCTTACTGCTCCCCTTGCCTGCCCCACCTGAACAGTCCTGATACATCTTCCATATTTGCTGGGGCATTCATCTCACCAGCTGATCCAATCTTCTAATCTTGTAGAAAGGTAACCAACCAAACGTGATCCAGCTTAACTGGATTAGTAAATAGAATCAACTCACCACAGACTCAGAGAAGAATCAGAGTTGGAATGGGGAAAAACAGCAAAAACACATGGCCGGAGGGCACACACCACTTCAAAAAGCAACAGACTGTTTAACTAAGCTGTCTGCGCCTCAGAAGACAATTCAAGAAGCAAGGAATCAAAAATAGAGAAAGGAAGAGAGTACTAAAGCCAGGAAGGATACAACACAGTGACACACAGTACTCTTAAAACCACACAGCATTAAAAAAAGCAACTGGCAAAACAAACAGTACAAATACCTGCTTTGTGGATTTAAACCACGGGGATGAGGCACTGATGTTGGCAGAAGGTGCTAGCAGCAGATTAAATTGTGGGGATGACAGTGCCAGGGGAGATTCTGAAATGCTCCCCATTATCCTGATCAGGCACTGATTCTGCTCAAGAGAAATAGAGTGATTCCAGCCCTAAATTGGTTCAAGCACCTAGCTTTGGTATAAGGAAATGTTATGCTCAAATACTTGGGGTGTTAAAATAATACAAAAACATCTCTTAAAATGTTATTGCATTTTATTTGTCTATAAAAGAGTATAACCTTACTGAATGCCTCATATGATTTTATATGCATTCTTGTAAAATCAGAATGCAGCGTGTTGTTAACGGTGATGCATTTTTAATAGACTTTTAGTACAATGCTGTACATAATTTTGCTAACCTTCCCTTGAGCAAACCTTGTAAAATTCACTGTTTTTCTCTCTCCTGTTTCCAAGTCTTCACTATCTAAGTCCTACACGAGAAGTACAGAATGACTTCTAGTTCTATTAGTGTGGGATTTTTTCTGCTCCAGGGAAGAAAAGAAAAAAATCTTATACAAAGAAAGATTTATCTTCCACTCACTTCATTCCAAAGCTGATCCAGCCAGCATTCATGAGACACAGAGAACTTTGCCTGATCGCCCCTTGGAAGCCAGCATTCCAGCAAACACCTGAGCTGTGACCTCAAGTAGTCACAGCTCAGGAGGGTGCACATAGCTCTTCTATTCAAAGTCAACAAATGTTCTTGTAGTCTGATACTGGAACTCCTTCTTTTGGGGGTGGCAGGGGAGGGGAGAGAGATTAAAACTAGATCTAAACATCTAAACCCCTTCCTCACTTTTTGTGAGCTTTCCTTAAGGACGGAGAAGTTAAGCCTGGTAACTTCACCCACATCAGACAGAATAAATTTTATCCTGAATACACAGAGATAGTTGACATGATCTCTCCAGATAGCCCATAAAATGCTTTAGAATACTCTGACATGAGGAAGCTTTATAAATGCAGCATTTCGGCCTGACGCTTTTCACTTAGTTCTCTTATTAGTAACTTCTCACCTGTTCCAAAATCCAGCATTATTTTCATAGTTCTGAGGCACAATGTTAGAGAGATAAAATGTTTCAGCCATAGCTCTCTGCATAAAGAAAGAAAATAGTATCATTTCATTGAAACATCTGAGCTGTAAATACACCTTAGAAGCTTCTGGATCACAGACCACTTCTATGTTGTTCATTTTTAACATTATCAACATATAAAACCTAAGTCAGAATAATTAGAAAAACAGACTTGGACTAAGAGGTGCATAACCTATGTGCAAAAAAAAAAAAAAAAAAAAAAAAGGAGTGCTCAACAGCGACACACTCACGAGAAAATATGGGAGAGAACAATGCAAAACAACCCAGAATCTTCACAGGTTCTGTGCTTGTCAATGCTTTTCAGATACTTCTTCATCAAAGCAAAGGGGTTGACAGAACTGCTTAAAATAACAGGCAAACACTATCTGCACTGATTGAACTGTGGAATTAAGGTTTTATAACCCTGCTTGTATTGGGAAGACTGTATTACGTCAGTGCACTTCAAACCAGAAGGAGGATCATTCTGTGCAGTTAACTCACCTGCTAGAACTCCCCAGGTATCACAAATAACCACACAAGGACACTTCCAGGAGGAATAAAACGAGTGGTTCTTTCATTCACCCCATGCCACTGTGCTGCTGCTGCGCCCCAGAGTGCAGAGCAGAAATACAAATTCAAACTGCTACTTAATTGACAAATTGCCTGCATTAGGCACATTTCACAAGAGGATCCAATAAATCCAAGCTGCTTTGTTTGGCAGCCAAGGCATTAGGGCATGCCTTTCTTACAACTCAAACAAACGGCAGGTGAAGACATTTTATAGACTGAAAGAACTATGGCAAAAGAAGGTTCTAATTTACCTTGTGCACACTGCCAGAAAGGAAAAAGCTTTGTAAATCATTCAGTCAATCCTCTTGCCAATGTGGGATAGTACTTAACAGTACATTTGCTTTGCCCAATCTAGTCTTAAATGCTTCAAAAACCTGTTGGCCAGAATGAAGTCATCTTTCCTTGTCTCCCTTTAACCTGAGCTTCAGAGGATGCTTCTGTGGTTTGGCTGGTGAACGTTCTCACCTTTGTTACACTGAGAATGTGACATACAAGAGGATGAGGAGACTTGTTCAACACTATACAGTACAAAACATTTATCATCTCTGCCAGACACGCTAAGCTAGGTCTGATTCAATGCAGAGACATATGTCAACACAGGACAACTAGGGCACTCAATTTAGACACCCAAAGTACAATGAGAGCATCCCACAGCACTCAGGTCAAGACGACTCCAAGCTGAGATCCGTGTTTCAACAAAGAGACCATATTCCAACTCACAACAAACAGCAAACAGAACACGATACATCACTCGTAAGGGTCATTTGACCCTTTCTGAGAGAAAAAAATCCCACAGTTAAAAAAAAATAATACAAAATTCCTACTGTTGAAAATTTGTTATCTCCTGCTGGTGCCATGTGTCCTCGTGACCACCCACTCCCAAGGTAGTCTTCATTGACAGCACTGAACATCAGAGGGATGTTAGGATCTGGTCTGAATTTACAGTGCCTTCGGTCTGCGTTGCCTAAGGAATAACACACTCAATTGTTATCATAAGGTTAACAACGAACATCTCCCCACAATGCCTGCATTTAAAGACTCAACTCAGTTTGAACGGATTCTAAATGAAGTCATTTAGAGAACACTGTCATTTTTCTCCTCAAACATAGAAGAGAAGGATTCTCCTCATGGATCTCTGCTCCAGTTCTACATTCCTCCCCACAACTCTTCCCTTTTTTCCCCTGCTACAGACTCACTAACATGCTTTCTGTTTTACAGAGATAAACAAAAGCAAATGATAGCCTTATCATAAAGGCAGATGAATGTTAAAGGTAAGACCATTAAAGATATAAACCAGTATAGAAACTCTCTTTAGGACCACAAAAATACAGAGCCTCACCAGATCCATTTTAATGTCTGAGCAAACTACAAGCATTTCTTCTTCTTCCAAGTCTAGCCTGGAAGGAAAATGGCTGTGTTTCAAGAAAGTTACAGTTGGAGAAATTAACCCACTCAAAAGAACATTGTTATTTCTTCTTCACATGCACAGAACTAAGTGAAGAGCTCTCCTGTTCCTCTCCAGGATTCCTGTGATGCCTCTCCAGATCTTTGGATGAAATGCACAAAAATGACTATGCCTGAGTCTTTTGATGCCATCTATCTTTTGAGATAGAAGGAAGGAACTCTCGCTTCACTTTTTTTTTTTTCTTTTTTCCTTTCCCCATCATATAATCTAAAAACAGAATGTTTTTGTGGCAAATACAACATTGAGTTATGCCCTAAATCTCAGTTTCAATAGTTATCAAACATAAATCTCGAGCTGAATGCCTCAAGATGTTTAACTTCAGTTTGCTGTTTGCTGCATCTGATCACTTGGAAAGCATTTTAACAATTCCACTGTTAAGTCCCGCTTGAAAGTAAACCTGGAATTACTGCTTTCTTCTCAGAAAGAAGTGGAATCGATGCTACTTACGGGTTGGCCATAAATATTTTCAGGATCACCATTTTAATTTTGAAAGGTAATTTGAAGACAATGATTAAGATATATTTAGAGAGCTACTGCTTTCATAAAACATTTTACAATTACACAGTTATCTCCATTATTAATATTTGCTGCATAAAAACTGAACTAATGCTATAAACTTAATTTATAATGACTGCATGCTATTCATATTTCATTCAGCTCTGACAGCAAAAATCACTGAGCATTTGTCTTGCATAAAGAACAAGGGAGAGCGTATTAGATAATGCACATAAGAAAACATAGCAGAACTGGAGGGAAGTAGGTAATGACTGCAGGGAGTAGATATGCATTATCTGGCTTTGAACAATTGTAACTGTTGATGCCCTCTGTTCCATTTTCATCTCAAACACACATTCATCTCTTCTTTCCATTCTGAGAAAACCTTTTCAAGATCGATAGACAAAACTGTCTAGCTAATACAGGCATTGACTCATGTGGGGCAGTACCTCAGCTGACACAGACTGGCCCACTGAACTAACTACACGAGGTGAGGAAGAGAGAGCAGCTCTGTGGAGTTAAGCAACAAGGCTGAACTTTGCAGGTCTGAATCAGATGAGAAAGGTTTAATTTTCAGCTTCATTTTCTTTGCATGCATTTTGAACAGATGGAAGCTTCATTCCTGCAACAAGTCTTAGAGTGTTTACACTGACACAGCTATGTTGATCTGGTGCTGACTTTCACAGAAATTCTTACTGAAAGTAGCTGTAGTTCTTAAAATCATAGCACCATTCAGGCTGGAAGAGACCTCCAAGATCATCTATCTAATCTAACCATCTACTCATTCTCACCATGCTCACTGGCCCATGCTCTTCAGTGCCACATCTCCTCGGTTCTGGAACACCTCCAGGGTGACTCCACCTCCCTGGGCAACCTGTGCCACTGCATTACCACTCTTTCTGAGAAGAAACATTCCATGATCTCCAACCTGCACATCCCCTGGCATAACTTGAAGCCATCACCTGAGAAGAGACTGACTGCCATCTTGTCTTCATTACTCCCTTTCACATGCAACCCTTGGGCTGAATGTGCCTTGCAGCCTCGGGACACTGATGTACAATACCAGACAAGCAAACAAGCAAATGAAGTGCTGTATCTCTTTTAATTTCACTATCAACATCAACCTTAACACTGTAAAGGAGCTGACACCCAGCTAGAGGTCCACTGCCTCTCATAGGATTCCAAGTGGGTGGAAAAATCCATATCTAGAGATCACTACAGGTTTTTTTTCTCCCAGCATGTTCCTGGGCCCAGCTTTTGTAGAGTGCAAATCTCATCCCAGGCACCGTAAGCGAAAGGAAATAAAGACCCACATACCCAGCATCTTCTGTTTTGAAATATGTTCAATCACCCATCTAGGCACCCGCTTTGCCTGGTCATAAGACAGCGCATGATTTGTGTAACATCTGGTCTCTGTTCCAGCTTCAGGGAATCCGTATTTTTCCAGCAGAGACTCTTCTACTGGTTCTAAGGAGAAAAATAAACAGAAAGCGACGCAAAGATGAAACGCGATCAGAAACGGGACAACAAGAGATGCATCTCCGTGCTTATAAACGTGCTGCACAGGAAACTGCTTGAGAGTACTGCCAGAATAACTGAAACTGCTTGAGATTACGGCCAGAATAATTTAAGCCCAACCCACCCCACCGTGCCCACGTCCCTCCGCGCCACAACCCCACGGCTCTGCAACGCCTATAGGGACGGCGAGCCCCACCAGCCGAGGAGGGCCGTCCGAGGGGAGCGCTGCGGGCTCCCCTCAGCCCACCGCTCTTACCCTCGGGCAGGGCTCGCTCGGGGCCCGGCTCCGCTTGGCTCTGGCTCCGCAGGAGCCGCCACGCTGCCCAGCACGAAGCGGCGGCGCCCGCCGCAGCCCCGCAGATGAAGCCGCCCAGGAAGCGGCGGTGGCGGGGCACGGCCGCCATGTCGGAGGGGCGGAGGGAGGCGGTGCTGCGCTGCAGCGCCCTCTGTCGGCCCGCCATGGCAGCGTCAGCTCAGCTCCGCTCTGCCACGGCAGTGCGCCGGTAACGAGGGAAGAAAGGAGTTCCTCGAGAGCTGTAAATGACGCAGAGGAATAACGCAGCAGGAAATTAAACAGTCAGATTAGTGCTAGGTTTTCCTCTTCTATGAGCACTCCATCCCAAGAAGCCAAAAAAAAAAAAAAAAACCAAAAACCCGACCAGTTTAGCAATGGAAACCACCGATATATGATGGCTGGGACCACCCACCATCACTTGCCTGAAGGATCATAGAATGGTTTGGTTGGAAGGCATCTTGAAACCCACCCAGCTCCAACCCCCGCTGCGTGCTGCCTGCCCCCAGCTCGGGCTGCCTGGCCCCGAGCACCTCCAGTCTGGGCAGCAGTGCCTCGCTGCCCCCCCGAACAAAGCATTTCCTCCTGATATCTAACCTAAATTTCCCCTCTTTTTGTTTAATGCCATTCCCCCTTGTTCTGTCCCTATCAGACTGTGTACAAAGTTGCTCCCCCTCCTCCTGCTCATAAACTCCCTTCAAGTACTGGAAGGCCACAGTGACGCTTTATCTTCTCCGTGTTGAACAAGCCCAGCTCCCCCAAACTTCCTTCACAGCAGAGGTGTTCCAGATCCTTGTGGCCTCCTCTGAACCCACACCGAAACAGCTCCATGTCTTTCTTGTGCTGGGGGAAGGCCAGCTGTGCTTCAGTTGAAGTGCCACGAAGAAGGCAACTTCAGAAAGAAGCACCTTTCTGCCTCATGTTTTGGGAATTACATAACTCACCACACCGGGAAAACGTTAAGAAGCTCAGTTTTTAATTACTTCTTACAATATTTTTCAAAATCTAGACACCTCTGTCTATCTGAAACTTCTTGGATACCTAGAGGTGATGAGTGGAAGCTCTGCTCCAGTCCCAGCTCCCTTAGCTGAGAACTGGCAGAAGAAAGACGCTAGAATACGAAGTCATGGCATTGACCTTAACTCCCATCACTGCCAGCTGTAGCTGAACAGGCTTGCTATTGGTACAACTTAGCATGCACATAATACAGTTTGAACTGTTCTTCCCTGGGTACGGCAAGCACTGTTATCACAGTGCTACAAGAGGCAACACGATGAAAGAACACAGCTATCCGAGCTAATTCCTTCCCTTCAGAGCGGTTGGCAAACCATGAGGAGAGGCTGAGGCCTCTACAGTGATTTAGCAGCAGACACCACTGAAACACCGAAAGGTCCTTCTATAAGAAAGAAATACTTCAGCTAGATGTCAACGGTATTACCAAACAGCAATGATTTTTTAACGTCGCAGCGACAACAGAAGCAATTATTTGTCATTTATTGTTTATTTTCATATACAAAAAGATAAAGTTGAAATAGTTCTGTCTAGGTTGTTTTTTTTTTTTTCTCTTTTTTTTTTTTTTTTTCTTTTTTTTCCTCCTATCTGTTGGGGTGTAGCTGCTTCACACAGGGCAAATACTACATTCATACTGGTTTATTCAGACACCCAGTGCAAAGCTGAAGCAGCGAAACT
Source organism: Tragopan temminckii (assembly GCA_028571105.1). NCBI lineage: Eukaryota > Metazoa > Chordata > Aves > Galliformes > Phasianidae > Tragopan > Tragopan temminckii. The sequence goes on from JAOWBP010002978.1 coordinate 5,670,479, forward strand.
CCAACTTGGCAGATCTAATTTCAAACTTGAGACTAAAATACCACAGTAAAAAGGAACAAAGATCCACTGCAAATTCATGAACTATGATACAATGTTCTTTCCGAAATGTCTTCACTTCATAACTGTAATACAATGGATGTCTGCATTAGGCCATTTTATACGTACATTATATATATATATACACACATATTATTTTGCAGAATATATATATATATAACATATATATAAAAATCAGCACACTTCAATCCAAAAGGGGTTACAGCAATGAGCTTACCTCTCTGTATACTTTTTTAACAGGATACTTTAGTATAACTTTTGTTAACTCAGTAGTACAAGCTATCTCTGTTCTACATTTTCATAGCTACAAGAGTGAAATATAACCTACAACATTTACATTTCACATATCTTGGTATACAAACAGTACTTATTGAATTTGAGCCAAGGACCAACAGACTCTTTAAAAATTATTTCACCATCTGATAGAGCTTCCTGTAATTTACACTCAGTTTATTCTGCAATCTTCTAAATCATTTACTTAATCTCATAGTTTGAGTTTAAATCCATTCAAACTGGAAATCCTGGAGAAACAGGTTACTGCAAACTCTTATGTATACTCTATATATACAAGTTAAGTAACACAGCGTAATAAGACTTAGCTATTTATCCTAAAACTGATATACACATATTTCACTACGCTAGACAAGTCTTAGGATTTTTATTTTATTTCTTTAAATAAAGCACAAATTTAGAAGTAGCTGGTAAAACTTACGATAAGATGGTTTAAAATGACAAATGGTCAGGGTGAGATTTCTTTCTGCTGGTGCCAAAACATTATCTTGTGAGTTTTGTACTATGCTGTGTTGTTTAACTGTATGTGTCTAATGTTACATGCAGAAAGCTCTTTCCACAAGAATTGACATCAAACTGTACTCAGGTCAACTTTACAGTATAAAATTTGTCAAACTTAAGGACAAATGTGAAAATATTAACAGGTGAAAGATCAGGCTTTCAACTCTATCATGAGGATCACGCAGAATTCATAAGCAGATAGTTTGAGTAGATTGACAATGGCATTGTGCGGACTTATGGCATAGAATAGAGGTCAAGAATGTTACTTAGTTTGCAGTAACCACCTCCTTCAACTCTGATCCACTAACAGATCAGCTTTGCATCATAGTATTATTCCACTGGAAGGCCAACAGCATTGCAAAAGGTCTTCTTCTGGGAGATCTTAGTATTTTTAAAGTAATTTTCCTAAGGTAATCATAAACCACCAACAGCTGTAGAAGCATTAGAAGGTTTTGTCTAAGTAAGTCATTGCAGTTGAAGGCCTGCTTTTATGAGAAGGTTTCTGGAAGAAGGGGGGATGGAAAAAGGAAAGGGCCAGATAGGTCCCAGGTCTTGCCAGCGTGTTTCCTGCTATCCAATAGATTGTGCTGATGCTTAGCACACATTCAGAAGCTACAACTCCTCCAACTTCCTCCTGCTCACGGCTGTTGGTTTTTATTTGATATTTATTTTTTAACAGGGGGGCCAATCCAGAAATGCCAGTGACTACTGAATTAGGGTTTTAAATGACCAGGATGGTTCTGGTTACACTTCAGTTCCTCAGAACGTTGGAAAAGTTGAGTAAAGTTTGGCCAGGGCCCTCCTTTTCACCAAAACAAAAGCTAATCAAGTCCTCCCAGAATATACTCAAGTTTTGCAATACTAACCTTACTGGAATATTATATACTGAGTTGGATTGGTTTTTAACAATTGGAAAGATTAACAGGCCTCTGCTTCAAAACTGGCCAAAAAATGCAGATACGGTGTTTTAATCACATCATCTGCCCCATTAAAATACTGAAATAAAAAGGCTGACAAAGGAAGCACTTTCCAGAAAACACTTTTTCAATACATATCCAGCACAATGCCATTATAGAGCTTCAGAGAAGCCCTTTTGGTTTCAATGTTGGAAAACAAAAGCTTTGTTTTTTTCCTTCAGTCCTTGGGGATCACCTTCCATTTATATATATCTAACACATACACGCATATATGTATATGATACATATATATAAACACCCATACATAGCAAGGTTCCTGTTTGTGTATGTTACAATATTGTAGTATCAAGGAGAATCCAGATAGCAACACTGTTTAACATGAGGTTTGAGGTAATTGGTTCTTGAAATACCTGGATCACAGACTGCATCCAGAAATAACAGCTGGGCAATGAAAACTGGTTTGTTTGTTTGTTTGAGACAGAAAAAGAAACATAAAAACTAGTTAAAGGATAAAAAAAAAAAACTTACAGCAGTTGCTTTTACATGGAAAAATAAAGGCACAACAGAATAGCATTACATTTCAGAACAGCTGGATGGATGTAACACAAGCATGATCTCTTTCTGTGGACGTGTCCCGACAAAAAGGATTACCCAGAGGTTATTACTTCATCCTAAAACCACTGTATTAGAAAAGAAGTCCCGTGTGAGTGAGTGAGTGAGTGAGTGAGTGAGTGAGTGAGTGAGTGTAATGACCAGGAACACAAACACACTCATGGTCCCACTGAATTAGATGGAAGCTTCCACAGGGCCAGGACTTCACCAAGAACACAGAAGTAGGATTCAGCAATGGCAGGAGCCTGCTCTCAATCATTCAAGCACCAATTTCAGAAGGCACACTGTCAAAAAATGTCTTCCAAGCAGCACAGTGCGTTGCTTGGTTTTAAGTTTTCTTCAGTAACTCTTACCCTGCTGACACCATATTGTCAAGACTAGGAAAGCTGAAGACTGGAGTGATTTTTAGATCCAACGGGAGAAGTCAGCTCACGTGAAAACATTTGCAGTATTTTTCTTTAATATTTTTAGTGTTTGGCTACACAAATTAGGAATGCTCTTTTTCTAAGTAGGACTCCGGACATGACAGTGCTCTTTTTGGTTCTGTTTTTTTTTTAGTGCTGCCAACCCAAACAGTGAAATCTGCCATTGGGAACACATCTGCGTGTCCTGGTGAAGTCTGATTATTTGTGTCACTTCAGAGAGAAGGAACTTCTAGGAAATGCTTTTATCAAGACTTTGCTGGCAACAGCTCCTTACAGATCATATTGTCAATGCAGCAGACGCAGCTGCTATAAACGGATACGGCAGTGAGCGAGATCAGCCTATTTGGTCTCCACAAATTCCTAACACCCTGCCTTCACAACTCACTGCAGCATCACAGCATATGTCAAGACACACTGCTCACACACGGATACTTGCATGAATGCATGAAAACACTCTTCCTGGTTAAACTGAAGATGGTCATAGAAAAGCAACAAGCATCTTTAGCAGAAGGGATGTGACATGCAAGATAACCTGTTAAACACAGTCAGTGCCACCCTCAAAGCGTGTCCAAGTACATCCAGACTTGCTCCTCACACTAAACTTGTTCTATCCTCTAGACTTTGATGTAGTGCACATTTAATTTAAACATTATATATATATATATTTATTCGCTGTGCGTACACACGCCATTCTCCCTTTTCCCTGCAGAAACATATTAGACGTTACAAAAATAATTTGTGGTATAAAAGAATTCTCACACAATGTAGAATTTTTGTTTGTATATGTAACTAAAATATATATATATATATATTTCCAAAAGTAAAAAAGTCAAAATGTCCTTATTTTCCTCTATTATATAGTCTATTTTATTTACAATGTTACCAAACAATATTCTGTATGTAAAAGTGATAATAGTTTGTGGGACACTTCCTGCTTAGATACTTCTCAAGGGGAGTGTGGCTTGTAGAGGACTGCAACAACAGCACTGTCACAATGCTATCAACCAGCTCCTTCCTCTGCAATAGGAGTTTCTTCCATACTAAGTGAAACCACATCTTTCACCTGCAAAACAGGAAAATCCTGACAGTCTGCCCAGAAAGCGGCACAGGAGGAAGAGAATTTGAGCTCTCCGGTTTCTACGGGGTGACATATTAAGGGAGATCAGTATTCCTAATGGGAAAGGCCTATCCAGCCAACCTGGAAGTACCCACCAGCAACACTGCTGAGCGGACCCAGAGCTGCTCCTGCTGAAATGAAAAACTTCAACAGAAACAGCAGTGAATCACAAGACCAAAGTAATGCAACAGAGTTACTGGGGGATACTCACATCCCTTTTTTTTTTTTGTTTTTTGAAACAAATGTAAACACAAAGACCTTGGCATTGCCATAGATGTAACTTGACCTAACATAGCTTATGCTGTATGAGAATTTCAGCAAAAGAATGAGGCAAAATAAATAGTGTTTTTCTTTTTGTCTTCACTTGAGAAAACTCCATGATCAGGAATAGCTAAAACCCTTCAACAGAAGAGGAAGGCAGATGTCGTTTCACTGATGGTTAGACTGGTTTATAGCCTTCTCTCATGCACATAAATTTCAATATGAGCCTTGCTGTACTAATGCAACTGTATTAGCAAGTCACAGCTCTGTCATCTCAAGAACGCAATTTTAGCTATTTCCAACCTCAAAATGTGAGCTTCCTTCACCCAGGAAACCAACACAGCCAGCGCAGTAAGTTCTTAAAGGTCATTAGACCAGAGAAAAGGGAATCCTGGCTCCTGAAGTCATGGAAAATTTTTAACATTGACAGAACTGCCCACAATATTCAAGGTTAATATTTACCTAAACCGCTACACGAGAGAAGAAGGTCAACAATAAAATCATACATTGATTATAAAATCAATACAATCTGAACAGGGAGTGAAATTTATAACGTATGTTGTACCCATCACGTTCATGGGAGTGTTAAGGGGGAAAGAGTCATGACTGCTTATTACAGCTACCCCTATGGATGTGCCCAATGCTGGCTAGGAAAAAGCCTCCGTGATACTGAACAAAACCAAGATCATATTGGCATTGTGAGTTCAAATGCTACGGTAGCAGTGAGGAAGCTATCTGCTTGACAGCTCAAGTACTGAAAGACCAGTAAGTTCACCAAAGCTTTCCTTCATTAATAAAATAAATACCAACTAAAAGGACCACTTCAGATAAACTGATAGGATTCTGTAAATAGGCAAAAATTCCGAATACCCCTCTCTGCTGTGGCACCAAGACACAAAACCCAACGCACATTTCAGAATTTCTATCTGGGCACACGTGCATTTTGGAAATTCATTTAGAAGTCAGTTGCTGAATCCTGTTGACAAGATGATCTATAAGGAAGCAGTAGACCAGGGAAGTTGGTAACACTTACAATCAACATTCGGTCAAGCTTTGTACGTTGGCACAGCTCCCCACAATCAGATAAGCTACACGCGAGACTTTTCGTGTATGCTTTCTCAAAAGAGAAGGTTTACGAGACTGTCTAATAGGCTATTAAAATCATATGGCACTTTCAATAAATACTTTAAAGCTTCTTAAAGAAATCACGATAAAAAAGCAACTGCTGTAATAAGCCTGTTTTAGCCATTATACAGAATGCCGAAGGAAAAAAATCCAGAACAGCAAACAGATATTGATAGTTAAAAGACAGTACAGCTTTTTTTCTTTCTGCAGCAATGTGAGCCAGCTCCCATTCCTGGGGAACGCAGAGCATGCCCACCTCGAAACAAGCATTTGCTCAGTCTTAATTCTGTTCTAGACTCCACCCCACCCTTACATCACTTCACTTCTAAAACATAGTCACATTTTCATATAAATCTCAGTGCAGAAATGTATTAGAATGTGAAAAATGCTGATCCTTGCAAACCTTTATGACCGTGCTTAACATGAAGCGAGCGACTTATGTCACCACAGCAGAAGAGCTCCCTACACGCTTCATATTCAGCATGGGCATGTTGCAGCATCAGCTCGAAGACATCAGCCCCTCCAGCACCATCATCTGGGCCCAACCAGTACCGTCCTGTCTGCTTTTGTCACCGTGTTCTGAACAGAATCACATTAAGAAACAGAAACTTCCAAACCTACACATGGAAATACAATTACATGTGTGTACACGCTAATATGCAATATACATTCAATAACTTGAAAGAATAGGTTAAGACTTTATTCAGATAGACAAATTAAGGCAACTATCTTAACGTCTCTTCGAGAGAAAGGACCGTGTCCTCATTTGTGATCTCTAGGTTTTAAAGCTATATTTTTTTAAGAGATATATTTCAATTTACTCTATATTGTCTCCACATTTTCTCCAATTAGTGATTTTTGTTTGCTTAATAAATTCCATATGTGCAAGGGTCCTCGCTGACAGCTTGGCAGCGACAAGAAGTCCAATTCATGTACAGACTTTTGATTTTTCTGTTTGTTTTTTCCTTCTCAAAGGATGATTAGCTCAGGACTGCATTTTGGCTTAACAGAAGGAGAAATCTGAAAGTTCTGGCCATCCAATGGATATAACTTTGTCAGTCTAGCAAGACACAGAATTCATGTTAGATTCAAAGATCAAAAAATAAAACAAAATAACATTAAAAAAAAAGAAAAAGAAAAAGATGTACTGTCCTTTCACTAAAACAGACAAAAATAAAAATAAAACACAGAATGGAAACAGCCTTCACAAATAAGTGTGAATAATGCCCAGGTACCTTATATAGGCAGTTATTCTACAACTGTATAGTTATTTACAATGGTGCTTTATAAAACAAACAACAACAACGACAACAAAATAAAAACAACGGTAGCACTTCCTAAAAGATTTTGGAACTTTTTTTCTTTTTTTTCTTTTTTTAAAACTCCCTTGTCATAAAAGCCAACTTACATTAAAATATACTTACTACAAGACAACACAACTAACAAAATATATAATAAAACTCATACAAGTAGAAAATTCTGAGGTATTTCTGGTTTGAGGTGGTCTGTGGTCATGAAGTTTTTAAATTTTTTTTTTTTTTTTTTCAGTTTAAGCCTCGGAAGCCACGTAACGTGTGTATGTGTGTGTGTGTTTTGTGTTCTTCTTTTTTTTTTTTTCTTTTTCCTTTTTTTAAACATTGCATGTTTTTGCAAATTAAAAAAATATCTCAATGTTGAATCAGCAGCATTAGGAACATTCACTGACTAGAGCAAGTTTATGGCATAATAAGAGTAATGGTATTTCAGAATATGCACCACTTTAAGACGAAAAGAGTTTAGTCGCAGAGTACGGAGAAAGCAGCGTCAAAGAAACCAGTCTGTGCGATGCTGAGGATCACTGCTGCTGCTCAGCTACCTCTGCAGTCTATAACTGTACAGCTCATGGGCTTCTCAGGTGCTACAGGAGCCATCTGCCACTGGTTCAGGCAATTTCCACCTCCCTACAACCCCAAATTAAAGAACAAAGAAAAATTACAGAGCCAGCGTTCACACTTCTCCGCCCTGCACCATCTGTGCCAGTGGTTGGGCTGGCAGATAATCAACCCCGAGGGCAACATTTCCTGCACTGACTCACACTTTAAGAGAGATGCAAACATCTTCCTATCTTCCAGTATTTCCTTCTAAGAACACACTTTCCCACCTCTTCCAATTACACTTCTTAAAAAGCGTTCTTTCTGTTACTATCCGGATTTGAAAAATAGAAGGTAATTACAGTTCTGCTTTGTTCTCTTACCACCCAAGCGCCAGATACTGGAGCAAGAACTAACCAGTGCCTTGCTTGCAACCACTGGCTCTTTAATTCTGCTTTCTCCACACACTGCAGCTGTTAATACTCTGCCCAGAAATGTCCTTTCCCTCCTCTAATGGTTACCTGAGAAGTAGCTCCATAGCAAATGATGTTTCCCCAAATGCTGCCAAGTCCAACGTTGCTCTCCCCACCCCTATTCTACGCTCCCCCCTTCAATTCTACCACCAAGAATTAACATTCTCCGCCCAGTTACTTTTTTCCATGTTACAATGACACCCGTTAGATCCGTAAAAGACACATCTGCTGTGTTTTTTTTTGTTTTTTTGTTTTTTGTTTTTTTTTTTTTTGAAGCTCACTTCCAAATAAAATAACCCAACACGGAACAGAACCCAGGAACGAAACAAAATGGGGAAAAAATCCTTTTGAGGAAGGTATAATCTTATGTAACAGTCTTAAGTTTCCTCCAAAGTTTGCAGCATTGCGTTTTCTAAGATGATAGATGGTTTTCCTTTATGTCACAGATGTTCTGCTCAGAAGACAGACTGATAAAGAGAAACCCAGAAAACTCAATTTAAAAAACAACAACAACAAGAAAACAACTGAAGTGAGTTTGTTGAGGTTCTGAGGTACCTGCACCTTTTCTGCATTCATTAGTCGGCACCTGAATGCTTGCTGAAATGTCCATTTGTTACTACAGTAGAGCAATGTGCTGGTAAAATTGATCCAATCCAAAAATAATAATAATAATAATAATAACAATAATAATAAAAAGTCAAGATAAAATAGCAGCTGCATTCACGTGTTTGTTGGATTTTTGTGGGTTTTTTTTTTTTTTTTTTTTCTTCGTGTGTTTTCTTTTTTTTTTTTAAACTTTTTTTCAAATCCACTGAGTCTGGAAAGACAAAAGCAAACCAGGACTTAGATACTGGACTCTTTGGGCGGCAAGTCCACGTTGGTGACGGACGTCACGATGGAGACAAGGCAGTCCGAGGTAGTGCCGTTTACGGATTTGCGGATCTGAGCAATGCGCTCCTCGACACAGCCTGCCGAGAGCCGAGCCTCTGCGTCGTGGTCCCAGCACTCTTCGATGGTCACGCAGAGCTGCGCCAAGCCCTGAGGAGAGAGAAAGGAAAGATAAACGGCTCACCTCCACAATCAGCATTCTGAGCAACCTGACCCAGCTGCGGGTGTCCCTGTTGGTGGCGGGTGAGTTGGGACCAGACGGACTTTAAAGATCCTGTCCAACTCAAATGATTCTGTGATTCTATCATGAGATCCGTTTTACAAAGTACTCTCAACACGTGTGTTTTCAGGTTTTTTTGAACTTCCAGTTTCTAAGACTGAGGGCTTTGCTCACATCTGCTTTTTTTCACAGATCTGAAAGTACTTTTTTTTCCACATCAAAGTACATCATGAAATTGAGCATTTAAAGCTTTAGAAGACAAGACATGAAGTGTTATAATTCCCATGATAAAACCACCAGTGCTGGCAGCACTGTATCAGTTACTATGAAACGGTAGCTTTGTTTGCAATCGCTTCTGTAGCAATCCTCAAAATAACTGAATACAACACTTAGACTACATGTTAGGAAGAAATTCTTTGCTGTGAGGGTGGTGAGACACTGAACTGGTTGCCCAGTGAGACTCCGGATGTCTCCTCTCTGGAAGCATTCAAGGCCAGGCTGGATGGGGCTGTGAGCAACCTGGTCTAGAGGGAGGTGTCCCTGCTTATAGCAGAGGGTTGGAACTACATGATCTTAAAGGTCCCTTCCAGCCTAAACCATTCTGTGATTCTATGATTCAGTGAATACTGCTGGAAGAGTACAGCTCTGTTTGAATCCCGCTCACCCAGAAACCACCACAGCTGTCTTTTCCTACACCCAGCAACTCTCCCTGACTTCCAGGCAATGCATTAGTACACCTGAGTCCAGCCAAAACAGCAGCAGTTTGGTCGAAACAGAGGCATTTAGCTTCTTACTGAAGCCCTGTGAAATTTCACAATCTGCTCCCTCCTTTCACAGTCTGAAAAATCAGCGCACTTATTAAAAACCCTTATCTGAAATGATCTACCTCTGGGAAACCCACACTGCACTTTATTTCATTGTCTGTTTGCCTTCACATCTAATTAATTTTTCCTGAAAAAATGGTTCAAGTCTTGCATGCTATCTAGCTTGCGAGGAATACGTCTCTGTTGGTATGCACCATTCTCTCTTTCTCAATGAATGGGACTTTCCCTTCCATTATTTCACCATATTAAATGAGTCCTGCTAAACAAACGCTCCACAACACGTTCCATGTTCATTTGCTGATTTTAATCAGCTGGTTTATCCTCTAAACACAAAAAGGAACAAAGGGAAAGGGGAAGCGTTCTCTGCCAAAGGTTGTGCTAGGACAGTACCGGGCAGTGGTGAGGACATGAAGGTCACCTGCAGTTTAGTTTGTGCCTCGAGGCTGCCAGATTCCCAGAACACCATTTTCCTGCAATTTTTCCCTTTGAGACTAACACATAACCACATTTCTCATTCCCATCATGCAGGAAAAAACATTTGCCCATCGACCAAGAGGGACATACAGGGTGTTTCAGCCAATGATCCTTGAAGATGGGACGCATCTTCTTGTGAACCACCACTTCTTGCAGGTCCTCAAGGGATGGGTGCTGACCTATTTCTTCTTCAAAAGGCAGCATGTATTCATCCACTGGACCTACAGTGCACGTGGAGAATTGGGTTAGTACAGAAATGGTCTGTGTGGAGCCACAGCCTCCGCAGAGCTGCATCCTCCCCATGCACAAGGCACAGCTCCTCAACCCATCGCAGCAAAACAACCTAAAGAAAAGTTTTGGCGTGAGCATAATTTCACTTTAGGCACTGAGTAGCAAGGTCAAGCATACACAGCACTTGCAATCTCTTTTTGACCTGGCTTGTTCTTAGATTTAAGTCAGATCTTACCAGGTAGAGCCAGATTCACTTGTCCCAGGTGCTAGCTCCAAAATGCAAAATGATTTCAAAATGTTTTAGTTCTACCAGTTATGGCTGTGAACTGCTCTGGGCCAAGAGAATGAGAGAACTGTTATGAAGTGTCAGTGCAGACTCCAGACTGCAGCAATAACTTCTGCTCATCTAAACATCATTTGGCCTTTGGCAATGTGTAGATGCCCTCTCAAAAAGCACAGCCCAGCTTAACTGATGGGCTTTCTCAGGATGCTTGGTTGCATTGCTTATGGTTTCCCAGAAGCAAAGAGTGACCTCTTTCAATAGCAGAGAGTATTCAAGAAGGTTTTTCCAGACTAAAATCAAAAAGCCAACCACTTTAGCTGGTCATGAACTGCGACACCTAGAAAATTATGTTTAGGTACTTAAAACAAGCAAGCAAACAAACAAAAAAAATCAACAACAAAAAAGCCAATCACTAAAATATCTTATCATTGTCCTTGTTGACATGATGTCAGTCAGTGAAACAAACTGAAATGCTTGTTCCAACAGACAACACAATAATGTTTGTGACCTTCCATTCCTCATCTTCAAAGAGGAATCAAAGCTATAACAACTTGTGCTAGTGATCACCAAGACAAACCTGCTGTTAGTCACACCACACTCACAACCTATCCTAACAAAAGGAATTGACAACACTGTTTCAGAAATCACACTCACTGCAAGACAAGGACTATTTGTCACTGAACCCAGCAGACACAATTCTGACCATAACGATGCAACAGATCTGCTCAGTGAAGTGATGCAATTTGCACACTCTTTTTGCACACAGTATCTCTTCTGAATTAAAAGAGTTTGTGAGGTTAAGCTTAACTGCCCTTCATCCCTGCTCCTCTGGCATTTTATGTGATCCCCAGGAACTTTTTGAAAAAACACATACCTAGGTACACATCCTGATTATAAACAAGGACCTCAGTGCTACTACAATATTAACATTCATGTTTCAAGTCCAGGTAAGGCACTATTAATTCATGAGCTTGATATTCAGCGTGGAGCACCCAGATTGTCACAAGGAGTTGCAGCTTCCCTGACCAAAACAAGGTCCTGCAAATGGCAAGGATACACCAGAGAACCAATGTGCTACTTGGACAGAAAATAAGTCCTATTTTGCAGCATCATTTTAGGATAAAAACCCTGAGAAAGGGAACACCATGGTATTAAAAGAAGCACTTTGAGACTTGAACACCACAAAGATTCTTAACCACAGAGGATAACAGCTTACATTAAGAAACAAGCAAATGAAAAACAACTTAGCTGTCTAATGAAAACATGGCATTGATTTTTAATTTATTTTGAACAGAGCCAGGCCATTCTGTGGGCCGGCAAACCATGCTGAAACAAAGCCATTCCCCAGGGCAGAGGAGATCTTTATTCTTACCATCAACTGCTCTACATCTGGAGACTAACTCCCACAATACCAGTCCCATTGCGTACATGTCTATTCTCAGGAAGGCGTCCCGTTGAAAGTTGATTGCTCCCTCTAACACTTCAGGAGCCATATACCTCCTTGTTCCCACCTGCAGAGAAAGAAACAGCTTGAGTTAAATTCCAGTTGGACCCGTCAGCCTCTGCTGGTCAGAGATGAATGACAGCTGCCTTCATTAGCCTGTAGGCTACTCCTGCTAAATTTGCACCTCACTTGGAAAACAACCAAAAGTGGGCTTTGCCTTCTAACATCGATTTGTGTTAGGTTCACTTCAGTCTACATAAGCTACTCGAAGGAAAAAGCCAAAGTGCATGACTATGTGTGTGATATACATTCAGTGTATGCTATAGGTCTAATTCAGATGCAGCGAGGCATGGTGAGTGCAGATGAAATCCTCTGCATCCCAGTGCATCTCACTCCAGCAGCACACGCTGCATGAGAAAACACTGCCCTTGGAGACAGGCACAACACCTCGAGGTCAAGGCAGACTCGGTTATTGAAGTCATGGAAAGTTCAAGCCCCTTTCACTAAAAATATATAAAAGAAGAGTAAAATCGATGTATTCTGAAATGGTAGGAAAAAGTATAGGCATGAGTGCCCTGGATAAAACCAGCCTCCTGCATCCACAGGAATGGTAAAGCACAGACCCCACAAAGTCCACTCAGCCCTGGTTTGGAAAGGATGCCCTCTCCCCACCATCGTGCACATCTGGGTGCATTCATTCTAGCTGAAAAACCATACAGAACTCCTTGCATACCCATGGTGATGTACATGGCAGAACTGTAGGCTGTGATGTAGAGAAGGAAGAGCAGAATGTGGCAGAAAGCACTTCTTAAACATGGGAACTGAAATATCTTTTAAAGATTTTCTTTAGGGATTTCTCATCTGATTTTGCTATTACCCGGGGAAGTGGGGACATGGGGAAGCCTAGATGTGAAGAAGTGTGGGAAATGCTAGAAAAATCTAAAGAAAGGGAGCACAGATGAGGAAAGATATATGGAGCTAACCTGCGATGAAGGTGATCTCTCAGCCTCCAGTCTGCACCTGTACAAACCACTCCCACACAGGTGGAGCTGTGGCTGGCCTGACTTTTTACAATGTAATTTTGAAAGATAATGATTACCTGTCCATGAGTGTCCCCTGGGGGTTTTCCAGGTTCAAACCGTACAGCAAGACCAAAATCAGCTAGCACTGCTGTTAAGTCGTTCTTCAGCAAGACGTTTTTACTCTTGAAGTCCCTACAGAGAGATAAGAGGCAAGTTGGGGAGGGTTTATTATGGCACGGGGCTGAACCAGAGTGCAACGCACCGCACTGTAATCTCTAGGTCTAGCAGCCCTGGGTGGATCTGCTCCTTTCTTCCTTCCTTCCCCAGCTGCTCCCTGCTATTGGTGTCTGTAAGATGCAAGTGGACAGCCCTGTGCTGCTGGGTTAGGAGCCGTGTGTGATGCGAAGGTCCGTGCTCCTGCTCTCTGCAGGAGCTCACACTGCACTTCAGGCACATAACCCTCGAGCCTTGCCTACCAGAGGAATGCATTCCAACACTGTCGAGCTGCCCCTCTCTCAGCCCAGAGAGGCACAGGGCACAGGGATGGCAAAAGGGCAAAGGAGGGAGAGAAAGCACAGCCTCAGGAGGGACAAAGAGACAGCAGAAGTCCTGGGTAAATTACTCTCAAAATAAAATACAGGCGAAAAGATGGATGCTCAGCGAGTTTCTCACCTGCACTCTGAGTAAGACTTCACACTACTGAATAATTCTGTACCCTCCCATCCCCTCCAAAAGGTATTTAAAGAAGCGCATACTAAAAAAAAAAAAAAAAAAAGGCCTATATATACATCCCATTCCATTCCAAATGGGATGAATATATAGCCCATTGGAAGGGACCTGCAAAGATTACCAAGTCCAACTGTCAGACTGCCTGGGGCTCACCCAAAGTTAAAACACCACTAAAAGCATAATCCAAATGCCTCTACTAAGCACAGATGGGGCTGGAGCACCTCCTCTACGAATACAGGCTGAGGGAATTGAACTTATTCAGCCTGGAGAAGAGAAGGCTGCAAAGTGACCTCACTGCAGCCTTCCAGTACCTAAAAGGAGCCTACAAACAGGAAGGGAGGTCAGTAGCCCTGCCTGTGGCAGGGGAGTTGGAGATTCATGATCCTTGAGGTCCCTTCCAACCCTGGCCATTCCGTGATTCTGTGAGGGAAGTCAACTCTTTACAAGGGTAGATAATGGCAGGACAAGGGAAAATGGTTTTTAAGTTGAGGGAGGGAAGATTTAGGTTGCATATCAGGGGGAAGTTCTTTACAGAGAGAGTGGTGAGGTGCTGGAACCGGCTGCCCAGAGAGGCTGTGGATGCCCCGTCCCTGGAGGTGTTCAGGGCCAGATTGGATGGGGCCCTGGGCAGCCTGGTCTAGTATTAGATGTGGAGGTTGGTGGCCCTGCATGTAGCAGGGGGGTTGAAGATTCATGATTCTTGAGATCCCTTCCAACCCAAGCCATTCTATGATTCTATAACATCTTCCTGGAAATGAGCAGATGCCAGTGGGACTCTGGTCACTGCTTCTGCAGACTTTTGCCATTGTCATCTATTATACTTATGTTTTAATTGCTGGATCGATCTCCCCTGGGCTGGAAAGCAAGCAGGGGAGGGGGTGAACCCACACTGAGATGAGCTGCCAGGATCAGAATTTTTCAGAATTATTCCTCTGCAAGTGGAGGTGGTGGCTCTGAGCTTGAAGATGACTATAAAGGCACGTTCGTGTCAGCCCTGTGCTACAGCACGGCTGTTTCAGGGCAGCTCAGGTGAGCCTGCAGGAGCCAGTGAGGGAGGATAGGATCCCACTGAGTTGCCTGACCAGCCCAGCCTTGTTCCCGAGGCTTCCTGCATTTTCATCTGAAAAGGAATGTTTGGTAATATAATTAAATTACAGACCTTAGACAGCAGATGGCAATTGTCCTGTATGCTCAGCATTATAATTTCCCTATCATCAATTCACTCAGTGACCCTGCTGATTGCAGGACATTGCAGGCCTGCATAAAATAATTAACGAGGGCAGATACAATTGTTCTGCACCAGAGCGACCTGTCAAGATTCCTTGGGAAGAGAGAAACTGCTGGACCAGAGAGAAGGACTGCTGGCTGTGGCCTTGGATGCCAGCACACCAGTGCAAAGCACCATGTGCTAAAGTCATCTCATGCCACCCAAGCCTCATTCTTAGCTTAAAACATCAGAAGAAAGGACTTGCTCACAGTGAGCTAAATGTGGTACGATAGGCAGTTGTGGTTTGGGGCTGGCTTAGCATGGGGAAAGTGGGTTATTCCCCTTACAGCTGTGAAGGGAACCCCAGCAAACTGCCTCCTAGGAACACGGGGTTTCTAGGGAAACAGGCGGCCTTTTAGAGCCTGTAAAACATTTGTAGATCTCTGTTGCACATAAAAACACCACTACATTTGTATGACCTAATACATGCTATCTTAGAGACTGACAGCTTCCATGCTATAGCAGTTTCCCCAGAGGCTCAGAAAGCAGCCATCACCTAATGACACAGATAAACGACTTTGCTCGGTCGGCATTAGGGGATAACACCCTCCAGGATGATACAGATTGCACATGAGATTCTTGCAAAGCTGTGGCTCAGCCAGGACCTCACAGAAATGACATGGCACTACCCGAACCACACCTTTCCCAGGTGAAGTGAAATGGAAGCCAGAATCATCGCATGAGCGCTTGTTGCTCCTGTCTACCTGCACTGCAGTTAATTACATATTGACACAGAATCCCCCACAAAAGAGTGGGGATTTCCCTTTGTGCTTCTATTTTTCCCATCGTAGGAACATAGAATCAGTAAGTTTGGAAAAGACCACTATGATCATCGAGTCCAACCATCAGCCCAACCCCACCATGCCCACTGACCCTCATCTACACGTGCCACATCTACATGTATCTGGAAGATCTCCCTGGTGTTCCTCTCCACCACCTCCCTGGGCAGCCTGTGCCAGTGCATCACCACTCTTTCTGAGAAGACATTTTTTTCCAAATTTCGAACTTCATATCTACAAATTTCCCCGTTTTTCCCTGTTATCCTTCCTTCCACAACCACCCGAAGCTGGCAAGCGTGATCTCAACACAAATGTCTCAAGGAATGGGAGAAAGGCTTGATCCAACCCACACCCACAACAGTTCCCACTAACACCATCACTCATTAGAAAGGTTCCTAGGATAGCCACTGATAAAGGAAAGTGCCCTGAAAATGAGAAATTCATCAGCATCATGCTTCAATCAAGGGGTGAGTGGACAACAAGTAGTTTGTGCGTTAACCCCATTTTGACACTAGAGATTTTATTTTCAGCTTCCACGTGGGGGCACTTTAGCACCGAGGAGCGATCCCATAACCTCCTGCTGTGCCGGGGCCACAGTCCTATAAGTTTGCTCAAAGTCTGCAGAGCTGCGACTCAGGGAGTCCCACCTGGCCTTCCAGCAGCTTTGCACATATTATATTAACCCATTCGATGATATCTCTGGCTATAAAAAGTATTCCGTGTTGTGCTTTTGGGTTTTTGTTTTGTTTTGTTTTTGTTTTTTAATGCAAAAGAGTGGGGTAATCCAAGGGAAATCCGCTGTCCTGAAATCCCCCTTCTGTAGGTATGGACTCAGCTCACCCTAGTAGCGCATTCTCTATCTTTTGTCATTTGCTAAATAGATGGGGAGACTAATGAGCACGATCTGTTGCTTTAAAGCCTTCCTACAGCTTTTCACCACTCCCCACCCTCAGGAATTTTCCCGCATACACCGCTGCCTTTATTTCGTGGGGACAAATGTCAGGGGCACAGGGTCAGCCCCAGGAGCAGCGCAGAGGCAGCTGCAGGCTTTCACCAGCCCACAGCTCCCACCAACCTCAAGGTCCTGGAGGGAGTGTGCACAGGGACACTCTTGCAAAAACAGAGATTATCTCGCCTTATAGGAAGATGGCCCCACTCAATCGGATGCAAATTGCTGCAGCTGGGCACAGGGTTTAAGTCCCTCCTCAATGAAGAGCAGTGGATTACCGCACGCAGCCACACAACCCACGCAAATCCCTTCTGGAAAACTCCCCTCCTGCCGTGCCACCAGCAAACAGCAATGCTTCAGCCAGGGCAAGGGAAGGATGCAGGGTTACAGAGGGCCACAACAAGCACTGCCGCAGTGAAGACGGTTTCGTTGCTCCGTCTGGGATTCTGCTGTCTCAGAGGTCTCAGAGGCACAGCCCCTTCCCCTGTTTTCTCCCATCTGCACCCTGGCAAGATTTAGGCATCAAAAAACTACCACAAAAACAAACAGCAGCTATTTTCTGCATTTTCTCTATTGGAACCCACGTTCAGAAACTGTGGGAAGACATGGAGTTATCAGTCATACATACATAGGAAAGAATACACTCCATAAATACACGTGTTGGTTGTCCAGAGAAGTTGTCAGGTTGCCCAAAGAAGCTTTGGATGCTCCCTCTCTGGTAGTGCTCAAGGCCAGGTTGGATGGGGCCCCAGGCCCTGATCTGGTGGGTGGCAACCTCGTTCATGGCAGTGGGGATGGAACTGGATGATCTTTAAGGTTCTTTCCAACTGAAGTCGTTCTATGATTCTGTGATGTGATTTATGAAGTGCAGCCCCTTCCAAGGGAGGTTCTGCAGCAACCAGGTTCCTTTTCACCATATATCAAGACAAGGTGAGGGCAGAGAGAAGCCCCCACCCTTCAGACGTGTGCCATAAACCACCACCGGCCACACTTACTGTTTCACAGACAAGATGCTGATTACTAGCTCTTTTCCTTTCGAGATGTGGGTAAAAAAAACTCTTGTCTTAGCACAGGATTTGTTGGGATAAAAGGCATTTACTTCTCCACACCACAATCTTTTCCTCTATTCAACAGCATCATTTCAAAGAGGTCACAAACATTTGAACACGGCACCTGAAAAGCATTAATGAAAGAGGCTGTACCTGTGTGCTATAGCAGGTTTGTGTCCTTCACCCTTGCACCACGGGACATCCTCATGGAGGTAAGACAAGCCACGGGCCATGGTTTCTGCAACATGGCAGAGCTCGTTCCAGCTGATGATATTGCCCTTCAGATAATCCGTGAGAGAGCCCTGAGAAACAGGACATTGTACGTTCTTAATCACAGCTATTGCTATGAGACAGATGTGCAGACTCATCGGTTTCATTTAGTTTTAATGAGTGCTTGAGAAATGTGAACCTTCATTTAACAGGCAAAAAATATAACTAGCAAATGTTAAAAAAAAAAAAAAGAGGAAGAAAAAAAACCCAGAAACATTCATGAGTCCCTGGCTCATGACAGCACAAAAAGTATATGGATATCTAAAATGTGTCCCAAATCTATTCATCTGCTTGGGAGGTTGGTGAAGGAAGGGACAAAGTAATTGCAAAAAGAACAAGTCATACAGGCTAGGAAAAAGGAAATATCTGCATGCAAGAAGATGTTGCATCGTATCAACTGGTGGTGGAAATGATTGACTCAGTAGACCTTGGATTAAATAGAGGGATAATGCTGCTGGCTCAACCCTTGGTTTGTGTGTGTTTGTTTTATTTTAAGTGTTAGTCATGTTTGATAACTAAAGCAATTCAAGAAAGAGGAGGTATGCCCTCAGCTTCAAAAGCAAACACAGAGCCTATCTGCAAGGGCTGGGTTGGGAATGCAATGGCCCCAACCCCCAGCTCTCCCTGGCTCATCTCCACATGTTATGAGATGGCAAGCACTGCATATGTGAGCTGTGTGCAGCCTATTGTGCCACCTCCCTCTCCCCAGGTCCCACCTTTCTTAATCCAATGTTTGTGCAGGAAAGTCTTGAAGGCTAAAGGAAGGGCTTTTGCAGAAGGGGAGACCAAGTGGGGGAGCTTCTGGGACAATATCAGCCACCAAACACCGTGCTTCAAGGCCGGCCACCCCTGTGCCATCCCCAAATGAATGTGCAATGATACGTTACCTTGTCGTGGAACGCTGTGATCAGCCAGAGCTCTGTCTCTAGATTTGTCCCTCTTTTCTCTGCTGCGATAAATTGCAAAAGGTTTTCATGCTTCATGCCAGGAGTATTGAAAATCTCCCTCTCACTCTGCCAAGATTGCTTATCCTAAAGCAGAGAGAAACACACCATCGAAGATCGCACTTCCCTTTAAAGCAAACAGCTTTTTCAGCTCAGTCAGAGCTGCTCATGTCCCTCTCAATACATCCCTCAGTGTTAGGATATGATGCACCCCTTTGAAATGAGGCTATTTTCCTACAGGGTAGATGCTGAAAGAAGAATGGAAGTCATTGTTTCCAACCTCCCTTCTCCAAAATTCTCCTCATGTTCGGGCAGGGGGTGGGATCCAAACCCGACCTCACTGAGAAATAAGACTTCTCAAGATTTTCTAAGAAAGCAGTAAGGAATAAAGCCTGTGCACACAGCACCCAGCTCTGCATTGTAGCTGTAATTGTTACGACTGCAAATCCAATCTAGACTGTATTGAATATTTACTAGTAGGTCACAGCTGGCATGGACAGAAGATGTGCAAATCTCCTTTAGCAATGCTATGACAACAAATACAGGGAGAAAAAAATTAACGAATAAGGAGACAGCGAAAGAGCACAAAGACGTTTCAGTCATTCCTCTTTCATTTGACTTTTGATTGCTCTACTCCTTCTATTTGCAATTCCTAATAGTCAAGCCAGGAGCATTCAAAGGTTTCCTGAAGTGGAAGATGTGAGCTGACAGACACGCTGCAGTGCAGTGAACTTGCACAGCACCGGGGCTGTGTCTCTATAAGCTACAAACTGTTTGCTAGACTGGGATCTGGGTTTACAGCCTTCCTGGATAGGACACACAAAGCTAAGCATTTGGTCATTCGTGTGCACTTCAAGCACTGCAGTCCAACTTCTGACAACACGGACTTTTGCAGCAGTGTTAAAAACCTGAAGATTCAAAATGTGCTTGCTTGCCCTTCTTGCAAGAACTACTTCAGGAAGCATTTGGTAATGAGATATCACAGAGGAAAGTATAGGTGAGGTCCTTGAACTATTTCCTCCAGTCTTTGTAATGGTAGTGACAACACCTCCATGGGCACTCAGAGCATCTCAACACTGGCACGGCAGACCTGCGGGTGAGCTCGAGGGTGATGCCCTTCTCACCTGAATTGGGAAGATTTTCACTGCTACGTAGTCATTCATCAGCTGAGCCTTCCACACGCAGCCAAAGCGTCCCCGGGCTTTGATCTCCAGGAGCTGTAGAGGTTTTAGGCCAACCAGGGGAGAAGGAGGTGGTGGGCCGGGATCCTGCACAGGAGAACAACAGTCACAAGCTGTAGCAGGGCCATAAAACAAAGCAGGGGAATCACAGAATCCCAGAATGACTTGGGTTGAAAGGTACCTCAAGGATCATGAATCTCCAACCCTCCTGCCACAGGCAGGGCCACCAACCTCCACATCTAATACTAGACCAGGCTGCCCAGGGCCCCATCCAATCTCTGGCCCTGAACACCTCCAGGGATGGGGCATCCACAGCCTCTCTGGGCAGCCTGTTCCAACACCTCACCACTCTCTCTGTAAAGAACTTCCCCCTGATATCCAACCTAAATCTTCCCTCCCTCAACTTAAAACCATTTTCCCTTGTCCTGCCATTATCTACCCTTGTAAAGAGCTGACTCCCCTCCTGTATATAGGCTCCCTTTAGGTACTGGAAGGCTGCAATGAGGTCACCCCGTAGTCTTCTCCAGG
Source organism: Tragopan temminckii (assembly GCA_028571105.1). Classification (NCBI taxonomy): domain Eukaryota; kingdom Metazoa; phylum Chordata; class Aves; order Galliformes; family Phasianidae; genus Tragopan; species Tragopan temminckii. The sequence goes on from JAOWBP010002978.1 coordinate 5,691,190, forward strand.
CTGAACAAGCCCTCAACCTGTCTTCATAGCGGAATGGAGAGGTGGTGTGTGGCAAAAGGTGCAAAGCATCATAGAATATCCCAAGTTGGGTGAGACCAACAAGGATCACTAAGTCCACCTCCTGGCTCCACGCAGGACAAACCAAAATCCAAACCCTCCGTCTGAGAGTGCTCTGCATGTCCCTCAAGGAAGGGAACAAGGTCACCAGACTGTTTATTACAAATTACTGATGTGCTGTTCACAGCCAGAGCAGAACAAAATTCCCTGTTTTGCTTTGTGAGGTATTTGTATGGAACATATGTAACAGTCTATGCCTTCAAGTGTCACTTTGTGTGTCAAACTTCGGCCTGTCATCCTCTGGCAAAACCTGAATTCTCTACTGTTTTTAAAGCAAGAGCTATTTTAGGCTGTAAAACATTGATGACCTCAAGGCTGCCTCCTGCCAAAAGTAGGAACTTTTTGATCTTTGTGACTCAACAGAAAAATACACCTAAAACCTCCAGCTGCTTTGCACTTCATCAGTGATGCTTCTCATAGCCCTAGCAATGGGCAGTAAACAGGTTTATCAACATAATAAAGATAGCATCTGTTTAAACTCCGCATTTGAATGGGAGAACAACACAAGTCCTACCTACACCTGGTTCTGGAGCTCTCTCCTATCTCCTTGCAATTTGCAAGGCTCACACTATGGTCCCTACAGGGTGGAGGAGGAAGGCAGAGGTAGCTGCTGGTCTCCTTTCAAGAGATCAGAAGGCTCAGGGCACAGCAGAGCCAGCAAAGACCAGTTTCTGATAGCTTTGGGCTGTGAGGATGACCTTCTGCATGCATTCTCTGATGGCTCATAAAAGCTGAGCTTCAACAGGGAAAACATCTCCTCTCACCCCATAAAACTGGTAGAAACTTACTTATCTCTACAATTTCTACTCCTCTGCAAAGTTAGCTGAAATTAGGCAGTGGGTTAGACAGTTTTGAGGAAAGAATAATCACCAAGCTGGGTTGTGTAACTCATCCCTCTGGAATTTTGGAAATCATGATAACTTGGTCAAAACCCAACAGCCTCATAGCACTGCGATGGGGCCTACTGTAGCGCTGACTTCAAAAAGATGGAGAAGAATAGTAGACCACTTGGGAAGTGTTAAATGTAAAGGAATTTATCCTTAGGGGGTTGGTGAGGCAGTAGGACAGGCTGCCCAGAGAGGCTATGGATGTCCCATCCCCAGATGTTCTCAAGGCCAGGTTGGATGAGGCTTTGGGCAACACGGTCTAGTGGAAGTCCCTGTCTATGGCAAGCAGATCCAAACCACACCACTTCATAATTCTGTGATAAAATCCTCCATAAAGTCCAAACAGAGGGGATCAACTTAGAGAACCCAGAGCTTTCTTCCTCACCTCATTGATGTCAACGTGCCCGTAGGGAGGCTTGCGGTGCCGATACATCCAGAAGGCCAAGAGGATGGCCACTGACAGGACAGCAATGGGCAGCAGAGAGTACACCAGGATGTTAAGCAGGGAGGGCGTTGGTGGTGGTGGCTCATATATGACTGTAAGGAAAGAAAAGTGTAAACAAGGGGAAGGACTTCTTAGATGTGCAAGCACACCATCAGCTACTTGTCCAAATATAATTAAACATCGTCCTTTCTTCTACTCTGAAGTCTATAAGGCACAGTGGTATGTCTCACTGCATCCAACAGAATTTATAAGACTCCATCATTTACTCTTTTCCACATTGCTATTATGAGTGATCCAATGGTCCAAATCATACTCTTTGGATTAAGCTTCCCTCTGATCTTTATTTAAGATGGGCATTTTTTCTGGGATACATAAAGACATAAAATTTCCTTCCCTTAACCCTTCTGAAGATATTAAGCAAACACGAAATCCCTCACAGTGCTGCTTTGCCTCGTACAGTGATTGACAAGATGTCAGTTTTTAGCAAAATACTGCAAGAGCCACAATCAAATGCACTATTCCCACAGTAGTTCTTGTTCCAAATTACATCAGTGCAGTTGAGATACAAACAATGGGAATACTAAATGGAGCCATGTTGCTATGTTGGAGACAAGGAAGGAAAAAATAGCAAGACTTGCCAAATAAAACAAAAAACTGTGAGAGAAAGAATATTTGCTACTAGGTTGCTAAGGGTACGTTAATAACAGGAGATAATAAAAATCATGTAAACAATTAAAAACCTAACAGGAAAGCCTAGGAAAATCTGATAATGGTCTATGGGGATATCTCAGTATATGCAGGTAGTTGATAGCAAAAGAAACCATCCTAAGAAAAGATATACCTGCTTTAGTAATTTTCATTGAAAGATACCTTTGTGAGCCTACAGCAAAAGGAATAATCATTTTTCTATTAGCCTCAAAAGAAGAACCTGCTGTGACTATTTATTTCTTGAAATGTATCCAAAAATACCCATTTCCTTTTAATTCCCAGACCAACAAAATGCTGCATTTTAGCCAATAAAACAAGGTTTTGGGTGCTTGTGAAATGAAAATTATTGAAGGTGTCAGAATGCCTTTATGAGTTTGTGTCTTGATCTACCTTGTGTAAGTTACAATGCTCTCTTCCTTGCACACTTGCTTTTGCTAAGAGCCCACTGCAAACCAAGGGAACCGAATCCTCTCTGCTGACACACAAGATGGTGGTACAAAACACTTCAACCAGAGCGAAACGACATTAAAAAGCTATTCTTAAGGAACCCCAGTATATGGGGTCCTTTGTAACCAACTGACCACTTGTGTGCTGTCAGATATGTGTTTGTGATCAACATCCAGCAACCCAAATCAGGTCAAGATGAAGAAACTCCCATCAACTCATCATCTGCAGCACACCTCACCTTCTGGGCCGGTTACTTCAGGCAAGTGGGTGAATTTCTCATTGCAGTAGTTGCCCTCGCAGCAGCAGAAAAACACTTGAGGGTTTTCTTCTGTGGCTACGCACTCCTGCCTGCATCACACACAGCAGCAAAGGGGAGAGAAAAAACAACGTCAGTCAACTCATGTTTGGAAGCAAATGCAGAGCTTCTCCCAAATTGTCTTCTCATGTCCCCTTCCACTAGCACAGCTCCACAGGCTCTGCTTGCAGGAAACTTGGCACTCAAATACCCCAGTGAATAGCAAGGACCCTCGAAAAGGCCATAAAGGAAACAAATGCTTCCATATGTACTGAAGGCATTAGATGGCAAGTAATAAATAACAGCAGGCTCCGCTAAGTGAATGAGAAACAGAAAAGCAATGAAGAGATGCCTCGTTCCCTGAGCTGTGTTGTTCCTGCAGCCTGCACGTACGCTGCCGAGGGCGAAGGGAATTTAGGCATGCTGTAAAGCTGATGCTATAAAGCACATAAGAAGAGGGCTGCATGAAGGCTGCTCTCACTGGCAGGAGCATCCCCAGCTCCCTAACTCTACACACTACAAGGGTACCAGACACCAGCAGCGCCTCTGATTGCTGAAAGCAGGTGGGAGGCTGCAGGGCTTTTTGTTTTGGTTTTAATTTTTCCTTCTGAGTGTCATCTACAGTGCCACCTCCTTCTCCTTTAAAAAAATCCTATACCTGCACAAAAGCCTGTAAGGAATTCAGGCTGCAGCTCTCCTGTTTCTCATTTGCCCGTTCTCCAGGTAGCCCTCTTAGCACTGAGGTTTCCCTCTGTACTTCCACACGTCCTCCCTCTCCCACAGATCGATGCAGTGATTTCTGCAGTGCCCTAGCAGTAATTTCTTTCTACTTCTTAAATACCCGCTTCCCTTCCCTGCCACTTTTTGCCAGGTTGCCTTCTGCTTTTAGTTATTTTGCTCCCTCCACAGAGAGCTGTATCAAACTATTTCCTGAAGACCGGCTAAATTATATGCATGACTTCCTTCCTTCAACCACTCGGAGGAAGCAGCAAAACAATCATATGTGTTTGACATTATTACTCGTTTATGAACCCACGCCAAGCCTCCCTTTCTGTGGTATCACTGACACAATGCCACGAGAAGAATGGAAAGGGCTCTCTCTCCAATCATCACGCAAGGTCTCTGTCAGGACCTTTTTTGGGGGGAAAAAAAAAAGCAGCGTTAGCTAAAATGGCTCATGGAAGCACTTGGTGGGCTTGGAGGGCTTTTTTTGCTTCAACTTCAAAGAAGAAAGCAGCTATTGGAGTCATTCAAATGGACAAAGATATTTCAGCAAGTTAAGCAACGCTTCCAGATGCTTTTCCCTGAAATCAGATAACAAGCCCTTTGGATTTCACCGCATCAGTATCAGAGTCTTCAATAGCAAAGATATCCTTTGCTAAATCTGTTGGTTCAAAAATCAAGCTAATGAATGAAAACAGCCTGCTCCGCATCTGCAGTTCATTATCCCAGTTGGTGTGTGCTCAGGGCAGCCATCCAGGTACGTATGACACGTTACACTTAGCAAATATTAAAAATGATACGGTGGGAGAGAAAGACACGTTATTCCATGGTAGCGAGTGCACGTTTTGGAGCAGTTCACGTGGTCTGGAAGGGAACGTGAGCACAACCTCTGCTGTGTAAATAAACGAACAGCGCACGGTTGATTTTTAAACAGTCCTTTCTCCCTGTAGCCTTAAACACTCACATGCCACGTTCCTGTTACCTTAAGATAGACAGCAGAGGAAGGAGCCATCACCCTCAACATCCCAACTGTCCTGCATTTGTCACCTTTCTGTGACAAAGATGGAGCAGCTGGCGCATCACACCGAGCGCTGCTGATGCACTCAGCCCAGCAGAGCCATGGGAAGACAGGGCAGGGCCGTGTCCTGATAGCTCCAGGAGCATCACCCAAGGAGCTCAGCATCCCACACAGTGGTACTCCGGATAAAAGGCATCAACACAGCACTGCTGACTGCAAAAATCAACTTCTAAACCATTTTTACCATCTCGGGATACGCGACCTGCATGAAAGACTGAAGAGGGCACTCAAGGGAAAAAAAATAAATAAATAAAAGAAAGAAAAGACTCATTTTAAACTGCCTTTATTTAATTAAAGCTAACCTTTATTTCAAATGCTGCTTTCAACACTTGCACCGTTTCCTAATTCTCAGATCATTTTGCTCCACCCTGAACTGCAACTTTGAAGAATCAGGCTGTGGGATAATGGATGCTCAACCCCACAGTTGCAAAAAGGCTGGTGAGGAGCCCTGGAAACTTTGCACCACTGTAACAGAGCAACACGTTATGACAAAGATTAAGAAGCACTACATCCCCGTGCAGAGACACTCAGTGACAATACAAGTGTCACTGTGTACGAGAGCAGGCACTGAAAGGAGAAATCTGTTTACAGTAAACACTTCTGCTTGCAAGTAGGGAACTGGAGTGACCTTCTGTTCTCAGAAGGATCGGGATTAAGATGACTAATAGGCCAAGAAGGATTGATTTATCAGGAAAGAATAAAAATTTCACTATATATAGAGCGCAACCATACAACTGGCAAGGGAATAGGTGTGGTGGGAAAGTAACCCCAGTGTTAGTAAGAGAAGGAAGAGGAGGAACTACTCACAGCTAGGACAAGCCAACAGGCACAGAACCAGGGCTGGTGCACAATGACTAAGGGAAGCTTCCAGCCTTCAGACAAAGCTGGTCTCAGTTTAAGCCCCATGGCTTAAGACTTGATGTCCTAAAACTTTTGGAATCGGAATGTGCAGCAGTGACTGATTGATTGGGAAGGATGCTGAGATTGGACTAAGGTGACAGCATCGCATATTGGTGTGACACCCAGGTAAACCTTTGAATGTTACGTTCTATTAATCCTTACTGATGGGGCCGGGTTTTGTTTGTTTGGCGTTTGTTGTTTTGTTTTTCTTTTATCAGAAACCCCTGCCTGAGCCCAGAACCACCAAGCATTGTCCTTTTGAACTGCAAAACTTCAGAGGGCCATTTTCTATAGTGCAGTTATTTCCCCTCTGTAGAACTGCATCAAGGGGAGCAAGAAAAGACTGGTTTATTCTCCCAGCTATTTAATGAGGCTGGAGCCCTCGCACTACAAAGCTTCTTTCCTTCTCAGCTCACTACAGGCAGCAACACACAAACACGCGCTTTGCTTTCACTGCCTCACTCTTTCCCCCAGCTCATCTCTTAACTCAGCCGAAAAACAGCAAAACTTTTTGCAATATCGCAAATGCCAGAATATCTCAACCTCTAAATACCCCCAGATATCTGTGTTTTTTTCTTTTTCTTTTTTTTTTTCTAGAGAGCTCCAAATGATTCCAAGTTTTCCTTTGTATCGCCAAATGCTCCTGGAAGAACATATTGCTCTTCATTTGATGGTACAGGACACGTTTTTCAAAGCATGCCAGAATTATCAAAGCCTTGCTAAAGAAAAGAAAAAAAAAGGAAAAACACAACAAAACTAAAACTGCATTTTGCAGCTCTTATTTAGAAAGTAGTGTGACAATTTTGAGAGCTGCATTAGCAACAGAGATTATTACGGGGGATGAATGGGCCAATTGACTTGGACTCGCTTTCTTTTCCTCCATGCAAAAACCATGAGCCTTTGCACTTAGAGGAACAATTAAACCCGCATTCAGATAAACCAGTTAGGCTATTACCTGTCGTAACAGTTGAAGTCATCTAACCAGCAGCCTTTCTTCACCAGCTCGATGGATCCCGAGTTGTTTCTCCAGGAGGCGTAGCAGTGGAGCCGCTTGTCCTTCTCCCCCTCGCAGCGCTCCACGCCGCTCTGGTTGGTCTTCTCCAGCTCCCAGTTGGCGTTGTAGTAAATGCATTCCCTCGTCTCTGCCTCCCCGTGACCTGGTCCTGAAGCAAAATTCAAAGCTTAAGTACCTTCAAGCAACATCATTAACAGATCTCAGGAGGCACAGCTCCATGGGGCTTGGCTTTGGGTGATGCACGCGTTAGTATCGCTCTCTACCCTGGATAAAATAAGCATCTCACAGATGTAAGCTTCAGCACAGGGTGTTTTCCTTTGCCAGTGGATGTGAAGAACAGAGATCAGGTTTGCCTTAGTTCATACCAGGAGCTTGTGGAGAAGCCAAGAGCCTCACAGAGACCCACAGGTCTCCTCTGGCCCAAGCAACACACACAACCGTAGCACAGGAGGGTGCAAGGTAACCCATACCTGGTGTTTTTTAACCACAGAAATCCTGCTTAGGAACAACAACCTCCCAGCGTGCTGTTTGCTGGGCTGTCACACAATGCAGTTACACACTCCCTCTCCATCACTATTTCAGGAAGCACTGTCTAAAAATAAACAGTTTATTATGCGGATAGGACGTAACTGGGAATAGAAAATATTCAACCTGCAGATGAGAGCCAGACCAATGCTTATTCCTTAGATCCCGTCTCAAGCTTATTTTGGTAAGGTGCTGCTAAATGCCACATTTTAAGTTGTGGTTGCCATGGTTCATGCCCCTTTCTACCCAAGCAACATCTTAAGCAAAAGCAGCTCTATTCCCTGAACAACTGCAGCCACACCAAATGGACCTTTGGCCTCCACAAACCAGGGACTCTCCATAACCTTTTCCTCATGCTAACTTTGTAGTTCTTCAGGCCCCACAAGTGAAGGAATTCCTTCATGGCCACCAGACTGCACAGCACAAACACAATTATAGATATTATCAGCCTGAAAAAGGAATCAAGCAGGGGAATACTATGCGAAATATTCTGTCTTAAGTCTTAGAAATTCTCTCTTCATTTGGAAATACCCTGCTTTGTCACATTTTGATGGTTTGTTTAAAATAAGAAGAAGGAGGGAACCAAACACATGAGTTAGAACAGGATACCCTGAAACATCAGCGGGAAGCTCATGACTTTGTGAATCCTGAGATGCCCTGCAGCCATCTCTCTTCCGGATCACCCAACCCAAGGTGAGGTCAGACTTGGCCATTATATTGATGGATTGCAGTCACAGAAAATGTAGGTATCTCAATGGAATGTGTTGAGTGGGTAGAAAGCTTGAATGGCTCCAGCAGGATGGCAAAATGAAAGTGCTGAGCCCTCAGAAAAGCCAGACCTCTGCAAAACACAGAACTACTTTACTGGCAGGATAATTTTGTAGTACTTTCTCAACTCTGCTTTCTCCAAAGGTATGCAACCTTTAATGTTAAGATTAAAGCGGTCGGGGCCATGTCTGGACAACCTAAATGCAAACCTGTTTGTGATTACTGCTCAACACTAGCAAAGCAAGTACTTCTGAAAGGTCTCTAAAAGGTGATTCAATTTGGCCTTCAGGAAACACCAAGCAATGAGTGGCTTACAGCCAGCAGAGAGAACACTCACCCTAGGTCTGGGCACCAGCTCCTGGCTCCCTGTAGCATCAGTTGCCCTATCTGAGCACTTATCTACCACTAATTTAAGTACACTCACAACACCCAGCCAGAGAAGGAAGCACTACTCTAATCCCAAGAGCTGAAGCATGAAGACTTAAGGACTTATTCCAAGTGAACAGGGAGGAAGCCTGACCTGCCTGCCCCTTTTGAAGCTGCTACATCTCCAAATTGTTTCCAGAATCAGCTTTCAATTTTGCAGGGATCAGAAGTGTGTAAAGCACCTAGGAGATGGCATTTGAGCTAGAGAATACACTCAAGCTATTGTATGCAGTCCTATCTACTGCACGGTTTTTAGCTGTCAAGAGGCAGCTAGTAAAGAGTGCGCATCATGGAATCACAGGATCCTTTAAGTTGCAAAGACCTTCAAGACCATCAAATCCAACCACCAACTTAAGCTACTGAGTCCCACCACTTAACTGTGCCCCTTAGCACCAAGTCCACACACCTCTTAAATACCTCCAGAGATGGAGACTCCACCTCCTCCCCGGGCAGCCCGTTCCAATGCCTGCTCACCTCCTCCATGACAAAATTCTTCCTGATACCCAATCTAAACCTCCCCTGGTGCAACTTGGAACCCCTTCCTCATGTCCTGTCACTTGAGGAAAGATGACCCAGCACAGAGCAGGAGCATCACAAGAACTGCCATCACAGTTACTGCACGGGCTGGGGGTGATGTGCCCAACCTGCTCCGGGTGCCAACATTGGGCCTCAGTGATGGGTAGTTCACGATATGGAGCAAAGACTCCAGACTAGAAAGATCTCTTTGCCTTTTGAAGAAGTGTTTGATTCCTCAATAACTCTTTTTCAGGAAGAATATTTCATCTGCATCGTGGGAGAGACTGGAAGGGAGGAGGGGGTAGGAGCAAGTCATAAAGCTGGTTTCAGAAACTGGAAATTATATTCAAAGCACACACGAACAAGAGCTCAATTTCAATAGCACCTGCAGGTTTTATCGGCGCTCGCAAAGCTCCATCTGAGTTTTCCTCTGACAAGTTGCTTACTATAATAAAAACAACCTACCAATATCCCTCAACACGGAACAGTGTCAATATTGACACTCCTTGTTAAAGCCTTGATATTTGTTCTGCTGATACTTACACCATGCTTTGTTAGGGCAGATTAGGGGTTTTTACTAAATAAGAGTTAAATCAGCAGGAAAGCAAGGGAGCATTGTCTTGTGTGCGTGGGGAGGTGGTATCTTTTTATTTATAAAGGAATAAATAAATATCTTAGCTTCATTGTAATACTTAACATGGCTTCCAGCTGATAGCTAACACTATCGCCTTCTGGTCCATTCCTCGAAGCACATTTTCTAATATCATTTCCATCAGCCCAAACCAAATCCTGCTTCAGCACTAGATGGAAATTTCCTCTCCCTCTCCCAACCAAATCTCCCAGTAAGGAGGGGATTTAATGAACCGTTTGCCTGGGAAGCAGCCCCAAAACCTAATCCCGGCTCAGCTACCTCCGTCTGTAACCTCAAGCAATATCAGGCAGCCTCTGCTTTCTTCACCTGAGATGAGGGCTGATGCAATGCACAAAGCTGCGGGGAGAATTGAGGTTTCCACTGTGCTTTGAAAAGAGAAATTTCAGCCTGCTAAATCCTGAGCTCAGCCCAGGCTCCCTTCCCCCAAGACAGTTGTCTTTTCTGGAACAAGTTTCAGATTAAGAGTAAGATCTGCTTGCAAACACACAAAAACCCAACTCTGCAAACAGCAACCGCGCCAAGAAAACGGCCTTTCACAGTTTTTTCCCACTATCAAAGTTGAACAAAAGCAAGCACAAAGTTTTGGATGACTAGAGCATGTCTGTTTTCCTCAACACCACTCCCAAGGATGCTTGCCTTCAGCAGACACTTGAAGAGCCTGTGTGTTTCCTACCCGCTTTCCGATATTTTTAGCACATCTTTTGGTGAGCATCCCCAGTCTGCTGGGTGCCCAGAGCTGCAGGAAACCCTTCTGCTTGTGCTCAAATGGTCTCAGCAGGAAAGAGCAGGGCTCTGTTTGCCTCCTCTTCCCTCACTGGGTCATGGGGAAATAAGTGCCCATTACAGCAGAGCCCCATGAGGTCTTCAAGAAGAATTGAATGGGATTGCCCCAAAATGGGCACGGGAAGCACTTTTGCCCTTCCACTCACACATATCTAATGAATAAATGCAACAAGGGTTGGCTTGGAGCAGAGTGGGCATCCCTCCATGCACAGCAGCAACAACTGGTTCTAATCCCACGACTCACTCATTTCAGGAATAAAGTCTCAAGTGGTCTGATTTCTTTGTGATCCTGTGTGGAGTCAGGAGCTGGACTTGATCGTTATGGGTCCCTTCCAATTCAGGATATTCTATGATTCTAAATCCTTCTTGAAATCAAAGAAGAATTAAGGCTTCACAATAGCAGCTGTGCTTCTGACACCCCATTGCACGAAGGAGGAGCTTTAGGGATGCTGTGGAGTGGGGATGATGATGTACCACCAAACCAGAACAACACTCAGCATCCCAACACTACGATGACAGAGGGAAGCCACCCACCACCAACTTCTTGAACTCAGCCCCGAGAAGCTGTTGTGAGGTTGGTTCCCTTTGGTCCAAGTCTGCTTCAAAAGAGTGCAGCATCACAAGAGTTTTTCCGAGTAAGACCAGCACCCATCAAGGCAGGTAATGATGGGAAGAGCACTGAAGCACTGTGCAACCACTCCTGCACCTGGGAGCTGCAAGCACAGAGGGAGCTCATTAAAAAGGGTCCTCTTGAACCACAGGACTCCAGCCTTGGGACCTTGCTGTTGATCCGAGACTCAAACTCTGCTCTCCTAACATGGAGCTGCCAACAGATCAGCGGGGCTGTGTCATTATCCAACATCTGCTAAATTATAGCTGGGATCCAAGGTAGCAGCTCTGGGTCTAGGTGTTAGCAGTTGCTGAGCTCCTAGCTCATAATTAGATACGCAGGGAACATCTTCCCCAAGGCTGAAGGCTGCTATAAATCTCAGCTCTTTATCTCTGCCTGTCCCCTTTTTAAAAACTAAAATGAAAGTATATACGAGAAGATGGGATGTGTCAAAATAGTCTGCATAAACACGGAGTGATTTCCCAGACAGCCTGTTTGCCTAACTGTCAAAACCACCGGGCTTTATACACAAAACTGTGTATGCAACTGAAGTTATTTGCAAACACTTGGTTATGTCCCTATATAGCTATTTGTACATGTAATTTTATAATATAAAATGACAGAGATTGTACACTGAATTGGGGTAATTGCCCTCTAATTTGGAGGGTAATTGCATGTAGCAATTAAGCAACTGCAGATGCATTCTTGCATGTGTGATTATGAAAGTCGGGCCCTTTGTTTGAGGTTTGGTTTTGTTTTCAAGAACTATCCCTCAAACCACAGCAGCATTCGGATGGGCTGGGGAAGGAAAGGCAGCTGGTGCTCACCTGGCCAAGCAGCACCCATCAGCCACACGCCTGCAGCGATGCTCAGCTTGTCCCACCCCAATGACCCAAAAGTTACATGCGAGACTGCAGCTTAAAGAGATTCAAGTTGTTGTTGATAGCATTTCAGATCACAAAACCAAGCCAGAGGTAGGCTCGCAACTGGGAAAGTTTGGGAAACGTTGCTCTAGAGAGACCACCCAGTTGTATCTCTGCAGAGCCTATAATGGATCCACAATTAGTACGTGTTGCTCCAGCACTTATTCCCTAAGCACAATGATTTCATTCCTGCTGTACTTAAATAATAAGCCTAAATACGTTTTTAGGCAAGGCATCAAACCAGCGATGACATCTGTGGTTAAGTACATAACTGTGCATGAGGATTTAAAAACTCACTGCTTACATCCCTGGCTCTTTCACAAAGCTTTGAAGCAGCACAGCTCCACGTACCAGAAATGAGCTGCTCCGGCCAAAACTTCACTGCACCTTTGGGCTGGCAGCCCATTCACATCACCGTGGACACTCAGGCACAAACCTCAGGCTCACCTCTTTTGGCCACACGGGTGTGGGAGATCCTCTAGGGCAGGAAAGGGCAGCCCCTTGGCTAATTAAATATTCTGGTTAAAAAAAAAAAAATCAACTTTTTCCAAAATGTTTTGTCTTTTAAGCCCGATCAGGTAAAACCAGTCCACGAAGCACTGAGAACATCACGCCAAGGGAGGATATTACTTTGAATTCTGTTTTCTGTCAATAGATTCGGCATATCCCACGATAAAAGAGCTTGGAGTTTTCTAGTCAATCAATGGTTGTTAATCTATTATCTCAGCATCTATTGCCATGGTAACCTGCAATGATGCCATTGACAACCAGTCTCAAAAGGACAGGAGGATTTAAGTCATTTTCTTTTAAAATTAAAAAAGGAACTTTAATATTAAGAAATACATCCTCCCTGCTCACCAGGGATGACAGCTCAGGGCTTCTATATTCACACCATGACTCACGCTTCACAGCTTCCACGGACATCTGTGTAGCAATCCCCTTCCCATATATCTCTTTTTTAACTTGGGCTTAAGTCGGTTAAAAGATAACAAGGAAATTATTTCAAAGAATTAGGTCTTTATTGCAATTTTTCCCCAAATTGCTAGCACTGTGAAACACAGGGAGGCGGTGGAGTCACCAACCCTGGAAATGTTCAAGGAATGTATAGAGGTTGTGTTGAGGGACATGATTTAGTAAGAACTATTGGTGATGGGAGGACGGTTGGACTGGATGGTCTTGTATGTCTTTTCCAACCTTGGAGATTCTATGATTCTACGATAGAAGCGTGCTTTACGAGCCATTACCACCAATTAGGGGAAAGAATGCAATAAATATTTAATTCTTCTGAATAGTTTCCCTGGTACTTTAGATTGAATAGGATGGGTAGAAAAAGGATCCGGAGAAGGACACACAGAGTCCCAGCTCTACACAAGCCCACAACACCAGACAGGTTCTCGTGTAGGGGTGGAACTGAGCGAGATGAGTGTTACTCAGTTCTCTGAGATACGGAGCACACACACACACTTGTGCAGATGATGAGATTAATCTCTTGGCCCAAAGGGGAGGATTGCTCAGGAAAAGGTTTTTTAAATCATTTCTCTGGCCAAGAGGAATCCAAGGAGGTTTGGCCAGGCTAGAGGCGGGGCTGGCATGCAGCAGGACAGAAACGTTGCCAGCAGTTAATCAATTTTTGGAAGTAGTCTTTTTTTTTTTTTTTTTTTTACTTGAACTTAGCTGATCATTCTTATATTTTATCTAAAGAATAGCCATTTTAGTTAGCCATTAGAAAAATCCTATTTTGTATCATTTCAGTTAAGGACAAAGCCAAAATGTAATTCGATTTCTCCCTTTGCATTGCTAACTGTATCTGTCTCCCCAAAAATGTTTTAGTTCTTTAATAAAGCCATCAGGGAGATCAATCAGAAGCATTTAATGCCATGGTGTTTCTGCATTTCATGTTTAAATGCACTCTGGGTCACAAATGAGGTAATTTGGTCAGCAGTGCTCAAATCGGATTAGTAACAATATATAAAAAGGCCCTTTTTTAAAAAAACAAATATATATATATAGAGACATGCACACATTGCTCTGCTATGCCCAAGAAGATAAAAACAAAATCACAGGATCACTTCAGTTGAAAGGGACCCTTAAAGGCCATGTAAGTCAACTCCACAATGAACGGGGACTCTTACAGCTCCATCGTTCATGAAAATGAAGCCAGCCTCAATCAACATCATCATCATCATCAACACAAAGCTTTGCACCAAAACTGACCCCAAGTCCCTGCTGGGCATGACCAGGTATGGAGCTGCTTGTCCCCAGCATATCACCACTCCAAAGCAAACGTGTGCAGGATCCTCACCACAAATCCTACCTGGTGAATGCTGACTGTTCCTACACTGACCCCACTCATTAGGAGACACCTCCTTGCTTTCTCCATACAACCACACCAAGGAAATCCTTTGCTCCCTATAGGATTTCCATAAGGGTTAGTACAATTTTTCCCTCCAGACCGTGAGATTTTGAACAAACACATTGTTTTTTGGGTATTTTTTCCCCATAGATTTGTACGTTAAGCATTAATGCATTAATTTGTGCATTAAGCAGCCCGTTTATCTGGCTTCGGATAGTGACAGCTACTCTCTGGCATGAAAAAGGACCCTCGTGGGGTATGCATTGTGCAAATAACCTATTGAGAACATTGTCTCAGCCCTCAAACTTTTCAGCCTAAGTGAGAAAATATTAGACTTTCAGTGACAAGATAAAGATATTTCCAACTATACCCCTGAAAAGATTTTGGCCAGATGCACAAATCACTAAGTAAAATATGCAGTAAATTCTGAAATGACATTTAAAACATAATCATTTGTTCTCTTTCGTGTTCCTGGGGAGACAGCATGAGGTCTCAAAAGAGCATGGGAGAAGGAAGTGAAATCATGTATGTTCATAAATATTTTCTCCCCCCACACTGAAGTTTTGAAAAGCTTTCAAAGCAAGCCCTACTCAAGCCATTTCCTTCAAGGCAAAGGGATGAGGATATGGGAGCATCTCCTTGTGGAGCACAGAGACATCAGGGGCAGCAATAACCACAAGGTGTTACCTTTCCAAGCCATTTCACATGTGCCTGCTCCATCCCACCATCTTCATCCTCCCTCAGATTAATAGAATCACAGAATATGTTGAGTTGGAATGGACCCATAAGGATGATTGAGTCCAACTCCTGGCTCCACACAGGACTACCCAAAATCAGACCAAACATCTGGGAATGCTGTCATCTGGGGAAATGCCCTTTCAGAGCTCCTTATTTCTAAGGTCTCATCCAGACAGGGGCTGATGTGTCTAACACACCACATGCACCTAATACAATGGTGGAACATCATACCTGCTAAGAATTTTGGTACCCAAGCAGCAGCACCTTGATTCATAATCTACATGTGGCCCTCTGAGATTTAGCAGCAGGGACATTTCAAATATGCTTTAAAATGTGCTGAGTCTACTAAGATTGGGCCCCAAGTGCTTTTCTATTGATTCTGCTTGACATTTCCAAATACCACAATTCCAAATTTAATTCACTGGTAATTGGAAAAACTGTAATGCATGTAAATGGACAAGATGATGTGGGAAGTCCAAAAGGTCAGACATCAGGAAAGCATGCCCCCAAGAACTAAATGATGTTTGTTTGTCTTCTTGTCACCCTCTTCCACTTGAATAATCAAAAGCTTGGAGCTGGGCAGTTTTCTCAGCAGGATGGAGGAAGAAAGAAAATAAAATAGTACAATCTTTCTAAGCTGCCAGGACAGGGTTCAAAATCAGTTTTAAGCTCCATCACTGACCAAAATCCAAATGCACTGTAGAGATGACTCACTTTGTCAGCAGATGACATGAATGAGTGTTGAATTCATGAAATAATTAATTTCATAACTCTTTGTCACTAGATTCTTTTTAGGGTGGTGAGGCACTGGCACTGCTGCCCAGATTGGTTGTGGATGCCCCATCCCTGGAGGCATTCAAGGTCAGGTTGGATGGGGTCCTGTGCAGCCTGAGCTGGCTGCCCACTGCAGGAGGGTTGGAAAAGAATGATCCTTAAGGTCCCTTCCATCTAAGCCATTCTATGATTTATCTAGAAATCAGGTTTCTAAGGTTGCCTTCCTGCTGCTCCTTGGCTTTACTGGTATTTAGCTTCTCCTTACCAGCCGGGTGAAGGGAAGGGAATGGCAAAGTAAAAGTCCTACCAGGTCTCTCCCTTTCCAGTGCATAAGGTCCAGCCTCTATTCTACTCTGATGATGAACACTGGTAGGCTGATCTCACCTGGAGTCTCCACTTTATTCCCAAGATGAACCCCAACTTTTCTTTCAGAGGCACAAAGGGCATCAGAAAGAAGAAATGCTGCAGGATCACGCAGAGGATCTTTATGTAGAGCCATGGGTCGCAGCTAAGCCGACATCCCCCTCAGTCTGCTTGGATTTGCATGGTCAGTGCTTTGATGGGTAATTAGGCTCTCTGGGGCAAAGAGCATTCTCATAAGACATATGGTACGACTAAATTCCTGTATTCACACTTATGTTCTAGAGTTTTAGGTGCTGGTCCAACCTGCAACCACCAGTGCGTGAGCAATCACCAATGCTCCAATGATTACATGTTAGCTCAGAGGGTAAAAACATGACACAAGCAATAGCTCAATTTATAAGTGGTGTTACAAGGATGAAGGACAAGCAACTTGTTACCACATCCCAATCAGAATTTCCTCAGTTCAGCCCACAACAGTACGTATGAAAACACTTGACAGCTCCTTGAAGCAAACAGTATCTTTTACATTACTCCCTAGATGTTCACATCATCCAGGTTTTGCAAAATAAAATTTAAAAAAATGAATAAACCCGAAGCAAAACAAATAAACAAACAGAACAAAAATGCACTGTCTTTTGGAAGCCTCTTTTCCAGAGTGCACTGGTATTTGAAGAGTTAACAGGCTTCAAGTGAAGGAAGAGAAGGCTGAGCCTAGTGAGAAAGAAAAGGGAGGCAGGAAGAAAAGTGACTCTCTAGCCTTAGCAATCACACACTAGCCTTAAGCCCTCCAAAAGGAAGTAAAGACATTCCTAAAATTCTTCACAGGATGAGAAGCCAGTTGTCAGCTGAATTGGAAGTCCGTTTCTCCAGTCTTTATGCTCCTAATGGCAAATCCCACATGAGCAGTTTCAAAAGCCTCTTTTACAATGGAGTATCTCCCGAGTGACTACAGCACATCTAGGACTTGTCTCGTGTTTACAGAAATGTACATTTTTCCTTTGTGTCTATTAAAAAAAAGCAACCATCAAATGACCTGAGGAAGGAATGTAGCACAATCCAATAGCATCATGCAATTTCCACTGATTGTTTCTGTTACAATAATGAAAGGCACAAAAGAAACGGCTGGATAACTTCAGATTCTCTGAAGACAAGTTATACAAGAAATGCTGAAGAGTTATTATGTAAAGAGAAAAAAAATATATTAAATCACCTTATTAGCTTTTATCTTGATTACACACACTCACCAGCATCTGGATTGCACTCTGAAATAAATATATTTCTGAGCAGAGTTGTCTCAGAGTGCTGAAACTCTGCCTGTCCCAGAGGCAGAAAGCAATAAAATAACTGTGTACTCTTGGACAGTTACTCTCCTTCCCAGTTGTTTTACAGTGTTTTCAAGCCATAAGAAAGACTGAAACACTTTGGATCACAGTGCACACATGGCATGGAAGAAGGAGCATTTACTTTCCATCCGCGTCCAAGCTTTCTGGATGCTGTGAGCTCTACAGCTCCACCCTGGAAGCTGGAGATGTCTTCCCCAAGGTTGCCCCTTCCCAAGGTGACTAAGCCCCAATATTACATTAAATGACAATGCAGCAGTGCACTCCCAGATGACTTCCAAACCACAGGTAGGTTTGGGAGCCTCCATGATCCCCATCTCTGAAGCTGCTGCTAGATATTCAGATGATGACATATGAGAAAAAGGAGATGGAGGCGGTCTTATCTGGGCTCTTAGAAGAATACTATGAGTATTTGGAAGGGTTTAGTGCTGAAAATGCAATGAGAACCCAGGTGGTGCAGATAGCTGGGTCTCTGAGAGGAAAACAACAAACTAAGGTTGGCAGTCTTGACTGCACAACTGCTGTAGAGACAACAAGGTTTCATCTCTTGTGATCCACCTTACATTCAGCTTTACTGGCACTGCTCTGCTACCTACTTCCACCACAAAGCATCAGCTGCCCTAAGCCATCTTCCTGACATGCCATGCCTTGGTTTACCTGTATATAAATCAACTGGCATCAATCTGTGAAGCACTACATAAGATGTGGCTCAATTTCCAAACTACCATTTTGCGCACAAATCTTCCCTCTGCTAAACTGAATAGTCAGTGGAAAGACCTTTCCTGCTATCAGACAGTAGGTCACACCTTAACAAGGCAAACTATTTCAAAACTTGTAGATATTTGACATTTCTCTCCCTCTCGATTCTCCAGAATTCAATACGAGGGGAACCAAGGACCAATTCCTCCCTGTTTAAACTATACTGCAAAAATCATTCAAATACTCCCTCCAGAACACGCAAGATGTTCATATTTAGGGTGCAGCTCAATCCTTTCCTTTCTCCTTAACAGCATCATCAGCAAAATGCAATCATCACTCATTGATTTCTCATGAATGGGAAAGGCGTCTGCAGGAGTATGTACACACAGGTCTGGCAGCCACGTGTAGATGAGAGAACTCCAACCCTGAACACCTCACTGCCTCCCCAGGCTCACACACACCCAGGGACACGGACATGCAAAATGTTCCCACTTCTCTAATACAAAGATACAGTACGAGACATTGCTGTGCACTCAGAGGGAGAAGAAATGGAAGACACAACGTCAATAAATTCAATTTTCTCTAAATTAAAATAAAAATAAAATAAAATTCCAAGGAAACGTCAGAAGTTCCCCCGTAACAACAGCCAGTTGAGCAATAAAAGCAGTCAGTTACTAGGTTTGAACATATGGTTTTTCAGCCAATTTTAGTGAACTTTGGTAATGCGCTGCAGCTACCCAAGAAGAGCAAACAAAGCATTAGATAACTTTTCAGAGAGTGCAGCACTGTGCATCTGTTTCACATGGACAAGCAGGTGAATGTATCTGACCTAAGCAAGCAGCTCCAGATACTGCAGCATATGGAGAGCTCTGCATCTTTCCATATCTTTCTTTTTAAGGTCAGAGGAAAGATAGCGCCATGGGACGGTTTCAGCCCATTGACACATGCGGTCATTTCCCATGGGTATCCATCACGCTTCAAGTATTTCAATATAAATACTGTAGTACATGATTTACACTGTTTAATACAACAGCCACAGCAAAACATAATCTAATTCTTACAGCTATCCTAGGGCTTCATGTGAGCCCAAAGATATGCTCTTTTCTTAATGCTGAATAAAGACTGGAGAATAACATTTCTTACTGATCTCCTCTGTCTCAGAGTTGGCTCTTACTTTGTAAGGGTGAAACAGCCAACAAAGCTGCAGTAAAAGTCGGTGGGATTCAGGTTCAAAACAGATCGGGAGAAGGTGGTTCCTCAGGAAAAGGGCAGGTGATGTGGTGAACCCCTTCCTAGAGGATGCACTGCTGCAGATTTACACGAATTCAGGGGAACACCTGGACAAACTTACAGCAATAAGATGGGACAGGCCACTGGCTGGGTGGGTTTTTGTTCCAGTCCATTCTGGCCAACATACACTTGGCCTTACTCAAAGTCCTCAAACCGAAAAACACCAGTTGCAGAGGTAAGGACACGAGCTGCCTTACAGAGTCTGTTCCGCTCCCCTTCAGACCAAGGCTTGGAGCAGCTTCTCAGTGGGCAGAGCTTTTGCATGGGATTTTCAACTGCTCACTTGCATTTTTCATCTTAACCAGTTTTTAATGTTCTATGTGGCAGGATAGTCCTTCCTCCTTTAAAGAGGAAAGCGTGCAAGAGTCATCAACAACAATGCAATATACATTAACATCACATCACAAATGACCTTTGCATTGAAGCTGAGGAAGCTGCCTGTGCCCACCTGAATGCATCCTGGAAGAAGACGTTGGCCAAGAGTTGGTCAAGTTGCTGGCCAAGGGTTTGAAAGGGAGTAAAGATGTTTGTGCAGGGTAGCCAGACTCAGCTGTCTTAAAAAGGTGCCTGATTCTTGAGGGAGATTAAAAAAGCTCAGAATGTCTCAAACTGGATAGTCTCCATCCCACTTTTTTTCCAGTAGGATGAGGACTACATGTTGTGCTGATATACACCACACGTTTAGTGTAAATTTAACTCCTGTCCCTGTGCCACTGTTTTTTAGGAAGGAGATAAGTAAGATCTCTCTTCTTAGAAGAGGACTTAGAAGAGGTCCCATATTTAAGCTATATCCTCAAGCACGCATGGATGCAGGTATGAAGCAGAGCCCCATGTGTGAGAAGCAAAAACAAGATGCATCCAAAGTCCAGGCAGCAGAATAACATGTGCATCCATTTACATTGTACAATTACAATTTCAAAAGAAAAAAAAGTGTTAGGAAATGTTTTTGAAGACAGCCAGGAACGTTTTGCAAGGATAGCTGACTCAAGCCCTCAATCTGGCTGTTTAGCTGATGACTGGAAAACAGCCCTGGCTATGTTTATTCTTTAGACAAAGTCCAGCTAAAAATGCATCCAGGCTTAAATAATCTGTGTAACAATGACCTCAGAACCCCAAATACAACATTGCATTATATGCAGGTTTCCCAACAGCACAAAGCATTGTCAGGACTAATCCCCAGCTTTCCCCTTTTGACGTACACTCTGCCAACACAGCGTTCTCCTCTTTGCACCATCACGGCTGCTTTTGGATGTAATACACTATTCCAGTTCCATTTGCATTTCAATATGGCCCCAAGGGCTTAACGTGCATCTGGTCCTCACTGTGTTAGTCTCTTCCAAAGAGGCTATAGCTGGAACAGGGTGAGACAAAGGATTCTCTGCATATCGTGCAGCCTGGAGCACTATCGAGCACAGAGCACAGCCTCCTGCATCCCCATCTGAACCTCCGTGTTCCCCTTGCAGCTCTCTGTCCCAGCACTGCTTTACAAAGGGCAGCATATGTCCTTATGCTGGTGTCACGGGTGTGGAGAACGGGAGGAGGAGGCGCAGCTCCAAGCCCAATGTTATGCGTCGGATCAGGAATGAGCCAGTAGGACCATTTGACCCGTCAGTGTCAGAAGATCCCAAAGTTTCCATGCTATCCAGTCAACAAAAGCTTAACTTAAGATACTTTAACATGGCTTGGGAAGTACAGCTGTCGCCCACAGATTTCTGGCTTTATATCCGTCCCTCGTTATAACTGCCCTTGCATCACCCCATGAATGTGGTGAGCATCATCTCTGCTGGGAGAGAACTTCATGTGTTTGTAAGGAGTTTTGCAGGGGCTCAGCAACATAGAATGTAATGCCGTCATCTCTCCATCTTTAAAATAAATATATAATATTCTAAGCAAGGACACATATCAAAGAGCACAGGATGCAGTGCAATGACTCATGCAACCGGCAAAGTATAAAATTGGCTGCATGCATGCCCGCATAGGGCATTCTGCAGCTCTTCCTATAATTAGTCCTTCAGATGCTAGAGGGGAAAGTAACAAATTCAAAGAGGTTCCACTTCCCAATTATTCACATATTTCCAAATCAAATGGTTGTCTGTCAGAGAGCAACATGCCATTGCCCTAGGATATCAAAATGCAAACTGAAAACTCTCTCCAGGAACAGGATTTGCTTTCATTACATTTATATCACCTAATTCATTTTAAGATTATATATAATTAGTCTCTCTTTCCATTCCTTCTCCCTTCCCCTCCCCCCATAATTCAGTATTCTCTCCTAAGCAATTTCAGAACATACCACACATGCCAATGGCTCTTCTAAATCTCCTGCCTTTCAAACAATTTGAGGTTTTTTTTTTTAAGCATAATTTTTTCCTTTAAATCCTCAGACCTTTCAGGTATGCGCTACACTTCTGTGAGGTTTTACTTATTTGTTTAAGCACACACCTCCGAGGAACTTTTACCTTCACTTTTCATTTGCCTGAGCTCATGATTCACCCTCCGTAACATTCCAATGCTGGTTCCCATCACCCTTGGACCAGCACACTGCCTACACCTGAATCTCTTCACTTTCATTTCAGATCCTCCCAAACTGAGCAGCTGCAGCTTTACAGAAACACAGCCCAAACTCTTTGTAATGCTGAATGCACGCACGCCCACTGTGGCTTTAGCAAGGAAGCAGATAACTGCTGCCAAGCCACAGACCTGGGAGCTCACAAGGGTTACGGGGAAGCACGGCCCCACAGCTCTCCCAGGTGCAGACAGAATTTGTTCTGTTCTCACATGTAATTTCTCCCTTCTGCTTTATGTGAGACAAGCTGCTAGCAGAAGGAAGATGCCTCAGCCACTTGGTCGAGGCACAGTGCATATTAAACCAAGCAGGTAAACCTGCTGCAGAGTTTGACACGGGATCATAGAAGCACAGAATCACCTACAGTAGAAAAGTCCTTCGAGACGACCAACCATCAGCCTGGCCTACCTGATCCCATCACTAAACCAGGTCTCTTAGCACTATGTTCACACATCTTCTAAATTCCTCCAGGGTCAGACAAAGCCACTACGCCTGGATCTCTTTCCCAATCTGAGCAATAGGTCATTGCAGCATCGTTCCCAACAAAGAACACTTTCCTTGCTGCAGAACAGAGTGAGCTCTGCATCCTGAGCAAAGCTTTCAGCAATGCATGAGGGGACTCCCGAGATGCTTGAGTTATTTCTGACCAGCTATGAGTACAAAGGAGTTATTTCAGGACTATTAATTTTTTTTAACGAGGAAGGAGGAGGCTCTTTCTCTAGCAGGGAGAGATGGCATTTGCTGCTGCTTCCTGCTGGGCTTCAGCCTTCTGCTGAGATTTCCCTGAATTCAGGGGAAAGTCACATTGATCAGCAGTTGTTTTAGTGCTCATCGTGTTGGGGCCAGATGAAAAGCAAGGATTTCTATTGGATGTGAAGCAGCTCAGTACTGAAATAAGGAATACACCTGGTGGGCCACCACCATCATCCCACCACCATGGTGCCACTCTGCCCAGCCAGGCAGCTCTCAGTGAAAGCACCCAGCAGGTTTTACTAAGCCAAAATTAGCCATTCCCCTATGGCAGGGACGTGTCACAGGAGTGTGATGACTCTTATTATTCTTGGATTCTATTTCCACCTCCTCCAGTTCTGCTCATTCCCCACCACTCACACTGTGATGGATGGACACCTGAAATCTTTCCAGGGCAGCAAAGCCTGGGTAAGTGCACCCTTTTGCAGTAAGATTGTGGCTTTGAAGAACAAGCTCTTGGGGTTCTTCCAATTTGTAAAAGCAATTTATACAAAATCCCTCAAGAAAACAAGAGAAGTGCCACCTCATTCTCAGCTGGTTCCAGCTGTGACCTCTGCAGTGTGCACTGGGATGGGTGCTCCTTAGCACCCAGGCTTTGTGCCTCCTTACGTAGCCATGAGAAAAATACTGCAGCTCTTAGCTCGGGTAACTCCCAGCCTGGATGTAGAAATCACTGGTGTTTTGCAAGCTGCTTGTCCTCAACTGGAAAGCAAAGGTGCTATTATCCCTCCCTCCAAGTCCTCAGATATGACTGACACATCAGCTGCAAGGGATTTTCCGTATCACGGACTCCCTCTCCAAATCGCAGCCCACAATTGCTGGTTGCAATCACTCGGAGGCTTCTGTGCACATGGGGCTGCTGCAGCAGCAGAATATCCACTAGCAAACACGCTTATTTTAGAACAACACTGTTTTGTTGCAGTTTACCCCCGTGGATAGATTGCGATGAAATAATGCAGGTTAAAAATAGAAAGCCCACATTTGCATAGTCATTTAGGAGTAGCAATTACCCATTTATTTCGTATTGCATTTTATTTTCAATAGCACATCTGATCGAATCATTGGCTTCAGTGCTCAAGAGCAGGGAAGGGAACAAGTCCCTGCTAATAGTTTCTGCATTCAGGAACTAGTAACATTTTAAACCAGGTAGGCAAACATGAATGAGAGCATTACAACAGCAGTCCAAAGAGCTCTTCCTAGGGCAGCATCCAAAGCATTTCTGGCAGCAACACGTTATGTGACACACGCAACATGCTCAAGTTTTTCCTTCCAGGAGCAAAGCCAAGGTGGGATGGGGAGAAGGGAGGCAGTATCAGCTCGCTGGTGAAATCTGGGGGCAGCTCACAATGAGGCTGCAGCAGCCCGGTCCCACTGCAGCAGCGGTGCTTCCGCAGAGAGACCATAGAGCACATCACTCGAGGCTACCTTCTATAGCTAGGCTGAGCTAAATCAAGGCCAGAGCCAATTAAGAACAAAGCACACAGCTCTTGGGCTTTTATTTTCCCAAGACTTCCCAACACTTCTAACAGTGCTGTTTCCCTGAGTTAAGGCACCCTTTGTGACTCACCCTACTGCCTTTCCAGGCACCGCAACAAATTACATAGAGCATGTCAGGTTACCAGCTTTGAGCATACAAACACCCACTGTTCCCCAGAGCTTATCTGTATAGGAAACCCCAGCCCCAGCTCCAGGGATGCTGACTGCATCTTTCCACCACACAGCCAAACAAGATGGTGTCCAAGTTGCACTGAGTCAAGGTCTTTCATTTCTAGCCATCATCACTGCAGCAGGATAACAAACAGGCTGCTGCAGCACTGAAGCACAAAGCCCCCAGGAATCCCGCCTCTCTGCTGCTACACACAAAACTGTGGTTTCAAAGAGCAGCGTGCAGCTTGATCAAAGCGTGCATGCACGTCCCTGCAGACCTGAGCAGTTCTGGGAGGGGTTTCCCATGGCCCTCAGCAGCTATCTCTCCTGGCTGCTGGAAGCAGGGCTGACTCGATCCCGAGTGCTTTAGGGAAATCCTGCCTTGCAAGTCATCAGCCTAAGGGACAGCGAGAACCGAGCACTGCACAGCAGTGCTTGAAAGCAAGGGACTCTTCCTCGTGCATTTCAATGCTCAGTAAAGCTCGATGAGGGCGCGGTGTGATTTCTACAGCACGGCAGGAATCCCAAACTCAGTGCATCCTCAGTAGGAGATTAGGAATTGCAATTTTTTTTTTCCCCCAAAGAAGTCATATGCAGCAGCCAGATGTGCCTCCCAGGCATCTCCTCCAGCTGCAACACTCATCTTTCCCCCATTACCCTAAGACTGCTACCTCCTGATCCTTGTTTCCATTCTCCATTTATAGATGCACGACACAACTCCTGCACGGTTCCTCTTGGAAGCACACAGTCTTATCTTGCTGGAATAGCAGGAGAGCTCAAGCAGACTGTTTTTAACTCAAACGCCAGCGCGGATATTAGATTTCACTGCAGTCAGATTTCTTGGTCCCACTCCTTCAGCACAGCTTCGCCTCGGCAACAACTGCCTCTGCCACACCATGGGTATCCCCACGGGATTTGGAACCGATACACCAAGTATCATTTTGCTCCTCAGCCAACCGTGCTGTTTGTAGCTCCACAGAATGCTAAGCAATCTTAGAGGCTTAAGAAGATCGCTATCTTGGAACAGATTTTAAACCTGAAGAGTACCATACAGAAAACAGGCTAGCTGAAGGTATCCAATAATAAAATCCTTCATGCTATGTAGAAGGTTCAATTAATACATCACAGCCCTCCTCAACAACCTTAAATCTACAAAATCTCAAGTCCGTTGTACTAAGCTTCTCCTTTTGTCATCTGAATGCTTCCCCAAATGGTCAACCTATGGCTTAGGATGCCATGGAGTCTTCCTAGCACACAGATGTGCTACAAATCCTGCTTAAGATCTTTCTTACTGAGGTTGGCCAGAGGATGGAGTAAGTTTGATCGCTTGCATTTTAGCCCTGTTTTTAAAATGTACTTACCATAAAGTAAGTGAGAAATACACATCCTTCTCTCCAAAGTGAGGGCACATCCCACTGTGAGCGTGAACAAAGAAAGAGAAAGGAGCAGAAAGGGAGCAGATGAGTAATCTTTATTCTTTCTGTCCTTTTTTTTCCCAACCAGAATAATCCACCTCCATCACTATTGGCAGGGAAGGATGAGCATGTACTCTACATTCTCACCCGAACAACTGCTCAATTTCAAGAGGATGAGAGATGCAGAGGGTGAAAGAGATACAGTCCTTGTGAAAGAGATACTGTCCTTGAAACGATGGCTGCAATGATGTGTGTCTGTGAGACAAAACCTACCTTGAGGGATATCGTAACAGCAGAAATCCAGACACTGCCATGCAGTGACAAAGGGACAACTGTGCTAAGATGGTCCAATTGAGGGCTCTATGCTGAGGAGTATCAAGGCACTCACCTGCCACCCAGATGACCTCTCTAGAAGTTTGCTGCCTGCCTGGGGACTGCATTTGGAACATCAGAGGAGGCTCCCAGGTATGATAAAACCAGAGGACTACTGTCTGCTGAGTCACACAAGGTTACGACTAGGAAACTATAAAAGATTTTAAAAGATTTTACATCCCTAGGGAAAATGTTGAAGGGATCAGGAGCACAGGTAGTTTGATCCACCTGATTGGAGAATGGGAACCAGGCAGAAGGAAGAGAATAGACTAGCTGAATGAACAGAAGCATTGATGGTGTCATGCTCAGGGCTTAAGGTTACATGATCAAAGATGCACTTTTGAGAGACTGGGCATGTTGATGTTGAATGGGATGCAATTGACCAGGAGGAGTAAGAATCTACTCCAATGAATGCATGGGAAATAGGCAGGAGGAGACTGAAAACGTGGTGCAATTAGAAAACTACGATTTAATTGTTATCACAGAAACATGGTGGGGACGAATCACACAACTAGAATACTATGGCAGTGTTACAAGCTTTTTATAATGGGTAGGCAAGACCAGAGGAGTGGGGGAGCTACCCTCTATGTTAAGAAATGGATAGACTGCAAAGATCTGCCTATGAAAAACAACCAGCTGAGAGTGTGAGGGTTAAAATTCAGGACCCAATAAAGGGCATCTGGTGGTTGGGGTCTACTTCAGGAGGCCTTTTTGATTCACTACAAGAGGCATCATGCTCACAGGCTCTCATCCTGATGGGAGATTTCAACCCAAAAGCAAAAAACCTTCCAGGTTGCTGGCAGCCTGCATTGGATGCTCCAAAGCCAGATTCTGCTTTACCTCTACCCAAATAAAAAAAAAACATTTTTTTTTTCCTCACCAACAATCAAACATTTGTGACCACAAGCATTCACTCCCCATTTCATTTAGAGCACACTTAGACTGAGAGTCACTAGCCAAACAAAAGCCATTTACAGTCTAGTGTTCAAAGCGCTGGCAGGGCTAATCTTTCTATATATTATAAAATACAGAGAAATCATTCTTGTAGGCTTATTTTAAAAGCAATCTCCCTCACCTTCCACGTTTTTTTTGTTTTTTTTTTTTTGCTGTAACTAAATGCCAGTGGCAGGTACTATGAGTATTTTGGGTTCAGTAGTCAATGAGCACATGCTGCATTAGCTCACCTCTCAGCGCTAACACAGCTGGCTGTTTTCCCATTCCAGCTGTGCCAGGACAATATGCAGACACACCTCACTAGGACAGGTCACACGTGCAGGGTATACATTTGGCAGCATAAACTGACAAACCGAGAGGTTTTCTGCTCCTTTTTGCTTCTATAAATACTTCTCGTCCTATTTTTGTCACTGTTTAAAAACGGGATGGTGTCAATGGAAAGCACTGACTCCCACCAGAAGAGCTCCAGTCCTTGCTTGCAAACAGCCTCAACGCATCGGGTAAGGTAGATTAAACTGCAGCAAGTATTGGAGAAATTAATGCAAAGGCAGCTCATACCCATAACAGCAGTAGAATAAGCCTGGATAGAAGCAGCACATCTGCTCCTACCATCCTCAGTGTATTCTTCAAACAATGGAAAGAAAAGCCCGGAGAAGCACTGACCCAGGCTTCATTCAAAGAGTGCCCCTGCTCAATTCATGAAAGTTTGCCTTTCCTTTTCAAGTGAAAAGGCCAGAAGAATACTTGGGAAACCAAAAGATCCCTTGGAAAAAAAAAAAAAAAAAAATCACTTTAACTGCAGGAGGCTTCAAACCATCAAACCCCATAAACTTTGTCTAAAAGATTTATAGCAACTAAGGTGATAAGGATTTCATTTTTTTTTTCTTCCTGGGTTTTTAGGGAGCAAAGCAAATACAGGTTGGGTTTTTTTGTTTTGTTTTGCTTTTTTTAAATCAATCCTTCCACAAAGAGATTTACAGCGCTAATGTGCTGAAGCATAAACTGATACAGTGACAAACCCCCTTTCTCCTGAAATGTGCTAATAAGGTTGATCCTTTCTCCAAAGCTTTGTCCTTGGGAGGTTTCTGCAATGAGTTCACGTCTTTCACCAGCACAGAGCCCTTCTCATGTGGAAATCATCGGGCTGAATGCATTCACTGCCTCATCTGCCCCTCTGCACCAAGTCTCAATTGGGAATGGGGCAGTGGGCGAATGACCAGCCAGCAATGCAAAAAAAAAAAAAAAAAAAAGGAAAAAAATGAAAGAAAAAGGGAAAAAGAAAAAAAAGAGAGGAGGGGAGGGTTACTTTCACAATGCAAAGTAAAGCACTGTTTAAAATATCTGTCCGGGACTGGGAGCAGCTAGCACATGGCATCCCCATCCTCGCATACAACTCTGCACTGCCTCAGTGAGACAAATGAGGGATGAATTTTCTCTCTGTCATGACAGCAATAAACCCCCACTATAGATTTAAGGAGAATAAAGGAAACACTAAGCTGAAATTACCTGCAGGCGTAAGAAGCCTTGAAGAGATTCCTCTGCTTGCCCTTCACAATGGAGGCTTGCAGCAGCGGATATTTAAGCTGGTATTTAACACTTTTCGTGAAACAAATGTGAGGATAAATATCACTGCAGACATTTCATGGAATGATAGGGATTTCATTTAACGCCTCACAAGGTTCAGCTCTTGTAATCCCTCTTCCTCCATCCTTTAACCCAGAAGTACCTCCAAACCCCTTTCACTTGTTTCAGCGCCCAATTGGCCAGTTCATCCCTGTGTCCCTAGGAGGTAAACCTGTACTAAACAGCACTCTTCAAAATTACGTTAGAATGGGTCAGAGGAGGCTGGGGGCAACACACAGATGCCCTAACCTCTAACCCTCCAGGTTTCCCATCCATAAACCACTCGGCCCAGCTTTCTCCCCTAGCTGCTGTAGGGATGGGAACCGTGCAGGTTGCGCTGTTTAGGTTGGGAAAATTTCTTCTCAAAAGAGTGGTAATGCATTGGCACAGGCTGCCCGGGGAGTGGTGGAGTCACTGTCCTTGGACGTGTTCCAAAAACATGTAGGTATGGCATGGGTTAGTGGGCATGGTGGGGATGGGCTGATGATTGGACTGGATAGTTTTAGTGATCTTTTCCAACCTTAATGATCATTTGTTTCTATGCAGTCCCTTGGGAACGGGCTGCATCCCATGTCAGCTCCTTCCCCAGCCGCTCCTGTGTCCCAGCTGCCCACCATGCCCTGCAGCTGATGATGGTTAAGGAGTATTTATGGCAGAGATTTTCCTCCATAAAATACACGCAAATGACTTAGCAGTGCAAATGCAGGCTGGGCACGCAAGGCAGAGTATAAATAACCTGCTTACCCTTAAAACCTTTTTCCAACTCACTTATGCCAAGTATTTCTGCAGAATCCCTCTCTTAATTTAGAAACCAAGTGTGTTTGAACAGGAGTGAGCAGTGAGCATCTCCGGGCCAGCACACAGGCTGTGCCAGTGCTGCTGAGTAACCAGCATGGAGCTGCTTCCTTCCAGCTCATGGTTTCACCTATCCCCAGGATGATACAGCAAAGAAAGGCAAGGAGTAAAAGCAGAAATGAGCTGTTCTGTTTGTTATTTAGATATGCCTTTTCTCTCCCTTCAAACAGGACCTGAACAGGCTGGAACAGGCTGCCTAGGCAGGTTGCAGAGTCACCATCCCTGAAGGTTTACAAGAAGAGGGTAGATATGGCACTCAGGGACATGGTTAGTGGGTAAGGTGGGGACGGGCTGACAGTTGGACTAGATGGTCTTAATGGTCTTTTCAACTTTAACGATTCTATGAAAGCAACCTGGAAAGGCCATAGCATGGGAATGGGAATGCTGGTAATCATAGGAGGTGTCAATGCCACCCCTGGCATCACATGTCCCCTACAGCATCAGGGCCAGCCAGCCAAAGGGCTGCTCCAGGCAGAGCTGGGAGCCTGACAGCCACTTGCGTGCCAGCTGTGCTTGGAATTCAGCAGTAGCCAAGGCTCTTAAGGACACGAGTTCAGCTAATCCAGGCTCAT
This sequence comes from Tragopan temminckii, assembly GCA_028571105.1. Lineage (NCBI taxonomy): Eukaryota > Metazoa > Chordata > Aves > Galliformes > Phasianidae > Tragopan > Tragopan temminckii. The sequence continues at coordinate 5,721,319 of JAOWBP010002978.1, forward strand.
CTCGCCCAGAGCCACCCTAATGAACTCAACCTACGGGCAAGGTGAATGAGATGCTGAAGCATCCAAGCACAGGGCACAGCATCACAATGACTGGCTGAGGCTGGCAGGACCTATGGCTCCTTCTGGTCCCACCTCACCCCAGCAGGGTCACCCAGAGCAGAGTGCCCAGGCCCACATCCATGCGGCTTCTGGACATCTCCAAGGAGGACACCCCATCCCATCTCTGGGCAGCTTGTACCAGGGCTCTGTCCCACGCAGAGCAGGTGCACCTCAAAGCCTCTGGCAAAAAAAAAAATAATGAGTGCCCTGAATGCTTTGGAAAGCCCAGCTCTCACAGTAACCATGCACACCTATCCCATGTGCCTTCTGGGCTGTGACACGTGGTCCCTGCTTAACTGCATGCTCCTGGCAGAGCTCTGCTCTGTCCCAGCACAGTGTGTGGATACCAAGATGGGCACAGCTGGGCAGGGCTGCTGGAGGTGGCTCAGCATGCCTCAATTTTTGCCCCTAGTAGCAAAAGGTGGAAGGCCAAAACTCAATTTATACAAGCTGAAGTTCTGTTTACTTATGCAACAGGAGATGAAGGGGGCACGATTATCTCAAGATAATCACTCCCTTGATTAATTATAAAGCAAAGCCAGCTGCTTCCAATTCCTACACGGAGCAAACTGCTTCCCGAGGAGCCAGACGGTACGAGAAAGTTTCAATTGCTGCACTCCTCAACTGTTTAATTCTAAATGTAAGAAAACGATCACACCGCAAGCAGTCCCACATCCACCATCCAAAAGTGCTCAGCGCTCAAACTGAATGGATTGCTGCTGAAACACGAGCAACACAGCCACACAGAACCCAGTCATTTGAGATTCATCTGCGCTCAATTAAAGAACACGGGAGAAGCTGATGAACACGTTTACAAGGCATTATTAAATTTTACAGGGAAGGAAAAAATAAAACAAGCTGAGAGAAATCCAGATATTCAAATTCAGCCAGGATTGATTTTTATTCTGCACAAACAAACAAAAAAAAACCCACCGAGCTGCAGAAGGTTGTTTTGCCTCACCAGAATTGCTAAGTGCAGCTATCAATAATCACTGCAATAAATAAAACACTTGCAGAAAGGAAAATACCTGCATAATGATAAATTCAATGAAAGTCATCTTTCTTGTTATGGATGGTGCTAAGCATCAGGCAGGCCACCAGGCAGAGATTATTCAAATAGCAGAATATCCTGGGATTTGTAGTCTGGAGAGAGACATGGGAACTGCAACTGTGAGAGCAATGGAAGCGGGAACAACTGGGATGGGTTTAGCAGTGTTCCCATATCCCATGCTATGGGAACAACAGTGGAAACCATCCAACCTGTTGCACTTTTTCTTATGGAAGAAAAACTGATGATTTCCCTGAAGCCATCCTAGAAGGAGAAAATCCCCCCTTGTCTCATTCCCCAGGCAGCCCTTGGGGAGCAGCCCAGAGGGTACCAGGATGCTGCATGAAGGCATTGCATCCTCATGACAGCCCAGGTGCTGACCACATCTTCCTGGGATCCTGCTGGGTGCTGGGCTGCCCCCAGCAGCCCCTAGGGAGGACATCTGCAGCAGGTTGTGTGACCGTGAATTCACCCAGGAGGCTACATGACACTTGCATGAAAAGCAACCTGCACCGGGGAGCGATTGCGGCAGGGATCAGGTGAGAGCTCTGGAAGCATCCCTGCTCGTGTTTCCTTAGCAACTTCAGCTCCTGCTTCCCCTCACACATTCCCTTTCTCTCACTTCAAAGTAGGGCAAGACATCTCCATTGCTCTGCCACAAAAATCAGAAAGCTGAGGAGTCCAGTGAGGCCCATCTAGTATTGGTCTAGTATTAAAGGTGGAGGTTGGTGGCCCTGCATGTGGCAGGGGGGTTGGAGATTCATGATCCTTGAGGTCCCTTCCAACTCTGGCCATTCTGTAATTCTATGATCTGTGTTTAGGACAGGTTTCAACCTGAATCCCGTCTCTGCCTATATGACTGAGGAGTTCCCCCCTCTGCAGATACAGTACAAACCCACATGGAGACATGTCACATCCCAAGCCTCTTAGCACTCGGTAAAAAGCAAGCATGAACATCATAGAATCATAGGATCATTTGAGTTGGAAGGGACCTTTAAAGGTTATCTAGTCCAACTGCCCTGCAAAGAACAGGGACATCTACAGATAGATGAAGGACCAAGCTCAAATGTGGATATACCTGGGCAGATATCACCAAAGCCAATGCTCAGCAACACCTTTTGAAAAGCCAGCTGGAAGACTCACATCTGTCAAGACAACACAATGTTTACACTATTTTTTGGGGTTGGAGGTTCACAGCATCTTTCCCATCATGGAGGCCAGGGTGCAACTGAAGGGGGAATCCTGGACCCCAGTCGCTCTGCTTCTTGCTGTCACCCAACCCCAACACATCACCAGTTAAGACAGTTCTTTCATAAAAATGAGTAGGCACAAACACCCAAACCCAAGAATAGGCATCAGTTCACTTCCATCCATTCAGACCTACCCCACAATAAAGGAATTAGTTCATAAAGCAGCTACTTAACCAACTGAATTTGTGCAGCTTGGTAGGGACACAGCACATCTCCTTGGCCACACAAGCACAGATGGAGCAGCAAGGTTTATGTGCTTGCTACAAGTGAAATTCCAGGAACATCAGCGTAGTGTGGGAAGTGACATGACAGTTCAGAAGGACCAAAATCCTCCCCTCTCCAAGGCAGTACATAAGCACATGCTTAACTGAGATTCAGAGACGCTCAGCTGCTGGGCTTAGTAGAAGGAGCACACTTAAAGAGAGCAAAACCAACAAGAAACAGAGCAAGAAATGCTATGGGGGAGAGGAGTCAGACAGGTTTCCTATTAGGGAAAGACATACCAGATTGCAGCTGAAGCTGAAGCCATACTGCAAGAACACATCTTCCTGAACACGAGTGAAATTTTTGGCCCCATGGACTAAAAGAAAACCATCAAACAACTTAAAAAGAAAAAAAAACACCAAACCAGTCTCCCAAACAATCTAAGGATATTTTCTCCTGCTTTTGCACTAATGCAGTAAGAAGAGTCCCAGCCGAGCTCTTTCTGATGCAGTTGGCTAAAAAAGAAAATCCACTGCAGTGCTGGGGAATTCATACTGCAGGCACACACGCTTTGCCAACCAGAAACATTTTCAACGTGCTCAACAAAATACACTCATAAGCTGCATGCTGCAGCTAACCATCACCCAGCTCAGAGGCAGAAAGCACTGCCGGCATGGGGAAAGCCCATCAGTGGGCACCTTCAAGTGAAGCTCATCCATTTGTCTCCTAAAACACACAAAACCCAGTATGCCCAGAGATGGAGTCACAACAGAATATAATAAAAAAAAAAAACAAACCCAAACACACAGAAAAAGGCATCGTGTAAAGGCCAGTGACAATGCAACAGTGCTGGCACGTCCCATCAGCCAGAGGTCTCCTGATCTGTCCACATACAGTAGGGTTTACAATTCAAAACGTCCAGATGGGAGAAAATATTTGACCAAAATATGGCAATAGCACAAACTCATTCAACTCAGCAGTTTTTCAGGGTTTTTTTGTTTCCTCAGGGTTAATGTAGTAAGACATGGTGCCTTCGTAAAATTCAGCCACCGAGAGCAGAGCAGGTGGGCACACAGCACTACCATCCAACATCCCATTAGGAAACCTCTTGGGATAAGAAGCACTCATGGAGAGAAACCTCAAACTATCAAGAAATTATTTCAACAACTTTGTCAAAAAATTGTGATTTTTCAGAACATTTATTGTCGTCTGCATCTGGATACACAAATGTGGAAGATGAAAAACCATGTCTGTAAGCATTAGAAAAGCAGTGAACGATAGGAAGAGCTTTCCCTCCTACGCTCCATCTGCACACGCACCTCAAAAACAGCCTGCTGAACATCTGGCTGATGTTATTAAATACTCAGATTCAGAAGAACATTCAGATGTATGTTAGCCCATATCTTTCAGGTAAAGGCTTTAAACATGACATTTGGACAACATATATAAGTATATGATGGGTCTAAACTAGAACTGCAAGATGTGCTCCGTTGAACTGGGGCCAAAACTGGGACACTGGAAGTTTTCAATCAAAATCAAATCTTCTTTGAATGAAACAATTGGCTTCAATGGTGGGAGGAAAAAAAAAAAGTAAAGAAAAATTTTGTCTTGAAAAAAGCAAAATGCTTGGCTCCTTGGAGGACGTACCACCAGGCAGCCCTGCAGGGAAAGATCATCTCTCACTGAGGATGCTGTAATCCCAAAAATGCAACTCAGACTGCAGCAGCATGACAGACACAACATATTTCAGCTGAATTAAAACACTAATGTACCATAAGTAGCGCTGGCAGTGAGAATGTGTTTATTTTATATTCACATATTGTATTTATGTGTACATGTGTATATACGCAATCTTTTTAAAATCCAATATATACCTTTAGGCAGCCACAAATCTCTTTTTTCTTCAACAAAAATGAAGCATTGCTCTGGTTAACTGGCCACAAATCTCCTCAAATTTTTTACTTTTCTTTAGCATGAATGAAGTATGGTGCACGTTCAGAGACGAGGGCTGTGGATCCAGCCTGCCTCCATCACACATGCATCCTTCTCACCAGGGAACGCTTTGCATCAGCACCATGAGGCTATATAGGAACACAATTAGGAAGGTGACATCTCCCACATAAATAACTTACAAGAAGCCTGCCACTTAGAGAAGAGATGGCAGCCAAAAGGTATCCTAATTCACTGTAATAACGGATTAGAGAGAAAACACAAATTCCTGCATGAAACGTTAATCTTGGCGCTGTCAAATATCTTTTGCTAAGAGGCATCTGCACATCTGCCTGTAAACTATTCTGCCTTTTCTATTCCTCCTTCTTTCCCCTCACCCTTTCTTTTGACGGGGATGAGAAGGGGGAGGGGATGAAGGTGTACATTTGAGGAACACTACAGGTATTTTTACAGGAGGAAAGTTTATAGGGAACGTCCAGGAGCTGCAGATAAACTATTGAAAGGCAGAAAAATCTATATATTGCTCCTCCAAATAAACAGATTTACTTTTGAGCTCAGTGGTCTGATAATTCTAGTACAAAAGCATCACCACTCCTCCTTAAAGACCTTAAATCCTTTACTTATCTTCTACAGTGGATGTTAAACAATTCTGAAGCCATTAAGTTTGTACTGGAACTGGTGTGTTTCCATAAGGGGCATTCCCTTTGCTCTCTCTGGAGACCCCTTCCTTTTCCACAAGTGCTTCTCCATTCGCCCTTTACTTCTTCCTGCAACCTTCTGCCTTGGAGTTGCCACCACAAAGTCATCGATGCCACCAACCACTCAACCTGACACCCAGGTCTTTGCACTCCTCTCCTGTCCTGGTAAAGCCAACATTTTGTAGTTGCTCTGTCCCACTTGATCCTAGCCACTCCTTGCCTTTCTCTTTCCTCCTGCCCCTACTGCTTTCTCCTCAGAAATTTTGGTGTCTTCCATGAGAAAATGAAGCAGGAAACTAGGGGAACAAAAAGGTATAAACAACATTCTTAGCTTATACCTGCTAGCCCACCATCCTCTCCAATCCATCCTTATGCCCAAGAACACAAGCCTGCTTCTCCTTCATATTCTCTCCAGTATGACCCTACTGCTTCCTCAACTCGCCCAGCATGAGGATGCACAACCTCCACAGCAACATTCTGCAGTCACTGTATGAGCTTTCAGTGATGCCTTATGTCACTTTGCTCCATTGTGCTGGTCTGTGGCTTTGAGTAGGTGAGGTGCGAGCCGGTGAGAGGGCAAGGAAAAGCCTCCATGAGGTCTGCCAGAACATCTCCCCTTATGAGGGGGCCTAGAGGCACATACCACAGAGGTGATATATTAAATCTGCAGCAATTACATGGTACAGTTTGAGATTATCTGCTGTTTTATAACAATGGAGAATGGGATGCTCTGGCACCGCTCCCACTCTTCAAGCATAACGAACCTCTGAGGATGCTCAGGCTGTCAGGAGGCTGATTACATGAAATAAAACACTGCATTTGACTATTAATTAATATTGACTTCACTACTTGACCCCTAACACGTAGAAATTTATAGGATCGCTGTCCAGGTTTATTAGGGCCCAATTAATAATCTGATGTGTATTGGAGTCAATCACCTAAAGAACTAAAACCAGCTCTTTGGTATGAAGCATGCACATCATCTCAGGCTACTTTTGGCTTGGAAAAGCACTCGGCTAATTTTCAATTTGTCAAGCAAATCCTTGACAAGCTGGTAACGTGCAACAGAGCTGACCCACGAGAATCTCCCATGAGCTCTTTCACAGCAGCGTGACACGGGGGCATTCCATGGAGCCAGGTAATAACCTGGCAGAGCAGCAATCACAGTTTGAGTAGATGTTCTGCAGACGACCACGCTAACAAAAGGTAAGTAATGCCAAAATATCTGATATATAAAACAGGTTCAGTAGAAATTCTTAAAAGCATCTCAGTGTCTTGCATGTGTTAAACCAGGAGGACTACATTTTGGTTGGTTTATTCAGTGACAAAGGGGAGACTTATGAAAAAGTCTCCAGAAATCTCGCTTCTAAGTCATCGTTTTGTTGACAAAACTCAACATGCTTTTAGAAAGGCCAAACCTGTAACTATCAATCTCCAAACATTAAGAAGGATAAATTTAGTACACCTGCTCTCCTTATAAGAAATAATAACAAAAATATGCACTGCGATGACTAAGAGCCTCCAGCATTTTATCTCCTAAATCTATTTGTGACTTACAGATGCTTAAAAGCAAAGGTCCAAGGCCTGGGAGCACTGTGCTGGAGATGTTAAAAACACTTTAAATCCTTCAAACTGCTTTGAAAAATCTCAGCGCCTCTGCTGTGTGCGGATGTTTTGCACTCCCAGCCAGGAATCAATGTGAGCATTTAAACTTCCTTTTGTCAGGAATGACTTACAGAGGAGAGGACAGCGGCTCATAAACAGAACTGCTGACACCTTCTGCTTGCTGCAAGTGAATCGTGATGCAGCAGTGCTACAAGGAGTGACTTTGGCCCCTCGCAAGTGTCTCAGCACCACTGGGCTGCTCATGGAAAGGCCCTGCTGAGTGCTGTGGCCTTATCATAGAATCACAAAATCAGTAAGACTGGAGAAGACCACTAAGGCCACCAATGCCAACCGCCAACCCATCTCACCATGCCCACTAACCCTGTGCAGCATCTTCACATTTGAGAATACTACCAGGCACAGTGGCACCACCACCTCCCTGTCAGTCTGTGCCAGTGCATCACCACTCTTTCAAAGTTTTTCCTAATATCCAACCCAAACCTAGCCCAACACAACTTAAGGCCATCACCTCTCATCCTATTGCTGTTACCGGGGAGCAGAGGCTGACTCTCACCTCACCACAACCTCCTCTCAGGAGAGGTAGAGAGCAGTGGGTCTCTTTGAGCCTCCTCTTCTCCAGACTGAACAATCCCAGCTCCCTCAGCCATTCCCCATCATACCTGTGCTCCAGACCCTTCACAGCTCCATTACCCTTCTCTAGACACGCTCCAGGGCCTCAATGTCAATGTGGAGCAGCTCCTGAAGGATGGGCCCCGTGGTACAAGCCCGTGTTGGAGCAGTTCCTGAAGAGCCACAGGCCATGGGAAGCCAACACAGGAGACCACCCTGCAAGGCACCAGTATCTGTTTTTCCCAACTAAAGGAGGGCCTGCTTGCACCAGGGAGGTTGGAACTGGATGATATTTAAGGTCCGTTCCAAGCTAAAGCCATTCCGTGATTCTGTTTATCAAAATGTGTGCTGTGCTAATTTGTGCGGGGGCTTTTTGTTATAATTTATAAAAACAAATAACAAGAAGGCACAGTCTGAACCTGTGCCCATATAATACAGCCAAAGCTCTGATCAGCAGTGAGCAACCGATTTTTATTGCCATTCCACTAATGGAAAGTGTCTTTCCTTTTCCTTTTAACCATACTCCATCTTCTCCATATTTTTTTTTTTTTCCTCTCCGCAGCAGGAACTAGAAGTCTGCTTGGCACTGGAATTAACTCCCTACTGCCTCATTTCTGGTAGAAACCTGTTAGTACGAGCACTTGAATCCGATCGGCATCACTGTTATTCGCTTTTGCAACTCAAGGCACAAGACCCCTCTCAACAGTCTCTCAAAGCAAAATTACCAGTTTTTTTCTTAATTACACCACTGGTTAATGCAAACCCTGACAGAGGAGAGGTTGGGCATTTAATCTGGCAAGGTTTAGTGTCAATCTGCATGAGGCCACTGTGCTTTCACCTCCATCTCCATTCTCCTAATGGCTGCTGGCCCTGCCCCACACATCTATCGGGGACTCACATCAGCTCAGCCCCAGTCCCTGGTGCCAGAGCTCAGAGCAGGCAGCAGGGACACTGTGAACCCAGTACACTGATACATACTCTTTCCGACCACTATTTCTGATGTCAAAACCAAGGCTTTCATTAATTAGGAGGGTAATTACACTGCTAATTACACTGCACACCTAAATACGCTGCTATGCATCTCTCAGAAAGACAACTCAGTACATCTCACACTACGGTATGAATTTCAAATAGAGAAAGCAAACATGCTGTAGGAATGCTTGCAGCCCACTCTCTCCGGTGACTATAGGAATTCTTCAGTGAACTTACGGTGTTCTGTTCCTGAAATAACCCTGCAAAACTGTGTGGAGAACTTCCTCTAGCACCCTTTCCAGGATTGCAATGCATGTACGTATAAATATACACAAGAAGTACAGTAGTACAGTAAAAGAACAGTAGTAATGAAGAAGACTTGCTGATCACGGATGATGAATCTTGTTCTTTGCATACTGAATATGCTTGTCATGACCTGGCAGTCCTTCAGCCCTGCCCAAAGCGATGCAATCTGATTGCCTAGGCAAATGAGCACCTTATATACATGTGTTTGTAGCACAATAGCAATTCCTTGTTCACGTAACCAGGAGCTAATTTCAAGTAGCACCTGCTGGATGCATACATAATCTCCATGTTATAGTCTGAATACCTTACAAACATTGTATTATTTTCAGCCTCCCAGTGCAGCACTTCCTATGCATACAAACTGGGAGCTCTCCGTACAGTCAGAAAAAAAAAAAAAAAAGTGTAAAATGTAGAGGTATTGCAACATAATAAGCCAAATTCCAGCCTCAGAGCTAGCACTAACTCCTACCAACCCGCATTTTCCATGAACTGCACAGCCCAGGAGTACTCTGAGCTCTGCATGAAGCCAGAGTGCTTTCGGTGCTGGTTTCTCATGCAGCACCTTCCACCACTTAAACGTCCTTATCCGTTATCTCTCAGTTATTAGAGGACAACACCTCCCCATCAACAGCCCGTGCTGCCACGAACATGCAGACGCCCCAAGGAGGGAGAGCCCAGGGAGCAGCAGCACTCCAATCACCTTGCTTTGCTCAGGATCCTTAAAACATCTGTCCTGCTCCAAACAATTTAACTGGTGCAGTCACGGTAACAGTAAGGGGAGAGGGCTGTTTGCCAAAAACAACAGAAGCAGAATTTTATCACTGAGATAAGAGCATTTCCCCGAGTAGCAAGGTCTTGGCGTGGAGAAGCTCCCCCGCAGCACGGGTGGAAAACTCCCATAGCCACACATGGTGCCAGAAACCACAGCTCACAAGTCTTCGAAGCTGCCTTGGGTCTGCAAGTAATGCTTCCACCTCCACTTCTTTGTGGGCGCCATGAACTATCGCTTGCAGAGTCCCTCCGCATTTGGTCTCTGACCTCAGAGAGCAAATCCCACCAAGCAGAACAAATTGCCTGCTTTGAACAAGGGAAAAGTCCCCATCCACACTTCTCAGTGTCATCCTGGAAGGCTCCTGCAGCTCCGCTGCCCTCCGTCACTCCCATGCCCCTAATGGCATTTCCAGCTGCAGCTCCAAACCCAGCCCCTACCTCCAGAAGGTCCCCTCTGAACTGGTCACCCCAAGGAATGCAAGGAACTGGAGAAGCCCCTCTGTCTCCCAAGCATCCCTTCCTCTTGCAGCATCTCATGTTTCACCATAGGAGATCAAAGCACATTACAGCAGCACAAGGGAAAACATAGATATTTTGCATTCTGCCCACCAGAACATGCAGACATGGCTGCAGCGCTTCTAAAACTTTCTGCCTCCTGCTACAAAAGCAGAAACTACAAAACTCAAACCTAGAACTCCATAGAAGAAGCCTCCATGCGAGGGAGACGTTTTTTTGGTCCACTTACTCTAGCTTCATAAATCAGCCCATTAAAAATATGACTGTGACACAAAGGGCCAGTCATAAAAACAGGCCGATTAATTTCCCTCTAAACATTTCAAATAAATAGCATGCCATTTCTGCGTTTTGAGACTATTCAATTATAGAAGAAAAAATTATCCAGCACTATAATGCAGCGATAGCAAGTGAATAGGTATGAAACCAGAAAGAAGGAGATTTATTTATTAACTAAATTACTGCTGCACTATCTGTACTGTGGGATCGTCGATGGAATAGCATGAAGCACTCAAAAGGAAAAAGTCCCCACGACAGAACAAACACCACAGCATGTGGCTCCTCTGAAGCAGACTCCGCAGGATCTGGGAATATTTGGAGCAGGGATAGTTCCAGTGACAGCTCTGTCATTGCACAGTAAAGATGACCATAAACATTGCAATGGACTGGGCTACCACATAAGCAGTTATTAATGCATCCCGTGAATCTAACCCGTACTGATGGCAACCATTCCTAGAAAACCCATTGGGATGTCTTTAAGTATGGCACATGATAAAGTCAGGATTTACCCTGACCAGGTCAGTTTCCACTGAAAAAGTGTATGTGAGCATTCTGGTACGCACTCACCTCATAATCATAGAATTACAGAATGGCTTGGGTTGGAAGGGACCTCAAATATCATCGAGTTCCAACCCCCCTGCTGCAGGCAGGGTTGCCAACCACTACATCAGGAACCAGCTTAGGCTGCCCAAGGCCCCATCCAACCTGGTCTTGAGCTCCTCCTGGGGCATCCACAGCTCTCTAGGCAGCCTGGGCCAGTGCCTTATTGCCCTCTGAGTAAAAAAAAACTAAAAAGACACTCTAACAACATAACCTAAATTTCCCCTGTTCCAGTTTAAAGCAATTCCCCCTTGTCCTATCACTATCTACCCACGTAAAAAGTTGATGTGCCTCCTGTTGATAAGCTCCCTTTAAGTATCAGAAGGCTGCAATGAGGTATCCCCAGAGCCATCTCTTCTCCAGCTGAACAAGCCCAGCTCCCTCAGTTATAGTAACGGTGTCATTTAATCTGTGCGCTTATATGGCACATAGAGGTACCTTTTTCTTTTAAATATATGCATATATAGAAGATTTTTAAAGTAAGAAATATCTATGCTTTAAAGGAAACTTATATAAATACTTAGGGTTTGTGCACTTGCACAGTCCCACTCACACCAGCATCCTCCCAGCACTGCCACAATGCCAGAAACCCTCCCCACCATTCCCAAAACCTTCAGGACTTCCAGCCGGGTGGAAAATGGGAACCCCCCCCCCTTCCCTCCCCCTTCTTCCCATAGCTGTGCCATTCCTAAATCTAGCCCAGCACCTCTAACCGGAGAACGACCATCTCTCTCCTTCCCACGCTACCTCCGAGCGCTCTGCTGCTGAAGCAATGCTCTGCTTGGCCGGCAGCCAGCTGGAAGCCAAAAGGGGCTTTTCCTTTCCTGCCGCTCAACCTCATTCAGGCGCTTCTTGCTTGTACACAACGCTATTTATAGCTGCTGGCGAGCAACCAGGCTCAACTCCACCGCAGAGCCCCAGCGGTTCCAGAGGAATAAATAAAATAATAATAATAATAATAACAACAACAACAACAACAAGAGCAAAATAAACGGAGCTGGGCTGCGGTTCGGCTCGCATCGGCCGCGTGGCGTGCGGCTGCGACTGCAGGGAGGGGAGAAGCACGACTGGGCTGCTCCCAGATAAAAATAACCTGGCCAAAAAAAATCACCGTGGGGAAGAGCGACCTTTACTACTACTACAGGAAGAGAGCGTGCTGCAGCACAGCCGGCAGCTCAGCGAGGCAGGATTCAGAATAAATGCATAGGGGAGAAAGAGGGGGGGAAAAAAAAAAAAAAGTGCATGAAAAGAGTCTTTTGATATTGCCCCCAAAATAGGATCGGTCCATTTCTTCCCATCTCTAGGATGCAACTCTTGTTCCTTTGGAAATCTCTTCCAGAAATTTGATTTTTTTTAGGGGGGAGAATGGGAAGAAGTAGGTTGGATAATAGGAAAAAATCCTTCTCAGATAGAGTTGGTAATGCAATGGCACAGGCTGCCCAAAGAGGCAGAGGAGTCACCATCCTTGGAGGTGCTCAAGAAAAGTGGAGACGTGGCACTGAGTGACATGGTTAGTGGGTATGGTGGGGATGGGCTGATGGTTGCACTAAATGGTCTTAGAGATCTTTCCAGTCTTAATGATTCTATAATTCTATAAGTAGCTTATTTTCTTGCAGGATAATTGCATTATTATTATTCTGGAAGAAAGATGCAACTGCACTCAGCGCAGAGCAAAGCTGCAGCGGGGCAGTAATTTTCCCCCAAGGGTCAGATGCTCATGGTGATGCCATGGTAAAACCTACCTCCCTTTTATATCCATTTTTCTCCCAAGTCATATCTAATCCTAATGGAAAAGTGCTGCCCACGATGGAGCTGTGGTCAGCACTGCGGTGGGTGAGTGCTGCCGGACTTGGACTCCTCCCCTTTTTCTCTCTTTTTCCCCTTATTTTTTTATTCCCCTAACTGAAATCACTTTGATTTTGCCAAGACAGGTGTTTCAGATACAGCTTGAAAACTAATTAAATCATATCTGCAGCTTGAAAACTAATTAATCCTTTATTCCCTATTATAATAGATAATTACAATGCATGATAGGAAACGACTTGTCAGGTTTTCCCTTTAAAATGCTCGCAGTTTTATAGAAAATAAAATAGGGGAAATGGTTACAAGGCCTTCCCATCCTCCAGGAGCCCACCAGTTGAGACTGCTGCAGGGGTTTTTGAGACATGGTGCAAACAAAACCTACACTCACTGAAAATATCTTCGAGAACAAAAGGTGATGGTAGGTCACATTTCTTGGGTTGCTCTTCTTCATTCCAACATATGGTCAAAAGGCTCCTGGTAGAGTCCTGCCCCCATGTGAACGAGAGAATTGGTAAGATATTTGTAATTAAAGTAATGAGCAAGGAAGGATTCAGAGTCTTCCATCAGGCCATGCTGCGCCCAGTGCTTTATTACACTGTCTTTCACCTTCTTGCTTACTGTCTAATTTTCTCACTTTCTCTAAACAGCATGGTTATTGCAGAGACTTGAACCACCTCCTAATAGTTTTTCTTAATACACATCTTCAGAGAAGATAGGCAGAAGAGCCAACAGCAAGCAAACAACCAGGACCTTCATCCAGCCAAGGCACCTGAGAACGTACTTTGCCCTCAGATTTCTCTTAAATGGTCCAGCATCTTTGCTCCCACTGTGAGATAACAAGTCATGCTGAAAGTTGCCACGACTCCTCTGTTACAAAATAAAGTTTCCAGTTTTCCTCTGCGTATAAAAGAAAAATTGCAGCATGAACCCATCTGAGACACCACCTTTGAGTTATCTCACAGAATTAAGAGTTTCAAACTGTTGATGCATGGACTCTGAAGGAAGCAGGGACTGCTGATAAAGGAAACAAACTAATAAAGCAGGCCTGTTGTCAACATAATTAAAGATGTTCCATGAGATCTGTAAATCTGCAGCAAAAGTGTGGAAAGGTCCACAAAGCCACAAAGGACAAAACCCATTGCGTGCCAAAGGAAAAGTCACACCAAGAGCCAAACAAAATGACTTCATATGCACATGGCAGAAAGAACCAATCACACCATCAACCCAGATGGCCTGTTTCTTTGAAAACCTCAAACTAATCCCACTCTTTCTGCATGCACTTACATCTTCTCCTTCACCTGGATGCTACTCTGTGAATTGTGAACTCCGCGCACCATCACGGTGTTATACACTCCCATTTTGGAGCAGCCAGAAAAGAAAATAAGGGATAGCGATGCCACTCCCTGTTTTTTTTTTTTTTGTTGTGGTGGTTGTTGTTTTACACTTTTGGTTTTGCTCTGCTTTTAGAAACAGATTTTGCTAAAGAACTCCTAGTGAGAAACAGCTTTAACCTCCTGGCTCTCCCATACCACTGCCTCACATCTCCCCCAGCAGCACCAACAAAACGATCATTGCTGTATAAAATGATCTAAAATATAGGCAAGACTGTATGTATTTCAAGGAAACCTAGTGCTGCTCAGGAAAATTTCCAGCTCGGTGTGCCGCTGGCAGCAGAGGAAGGCTGACACAAGCAATTGGCGGCATGGACAAAAATCTTCAGCATGTCCTGGTGCCAAACTCACTCATCATATACTCCTTTAGCAGGATATCCTTGGGAGAGATCACCCAGAGATTGATTGAGGCCCCGTGTACCGTGTTAATGAGGCTAATTATAAACTCCGTTACCAGCAGGGGGACCAAAGAGTGAGAAAACAACTCGGAAGGGCCAGCTTCCTTTTCCCTCCCCAAGGAAGGTGCAACTGGACTCGGTTTTCCTCCTTCCCCATGGTGATGATCAAAGGTCCCACATCCAACAGTGGGTTTGGATAAAACCTCATTGCATACTCTGCACCCGCACAGACAAACCAACTCCTCTGTCTCCTGCTCCCTCCCGAGCCAGCTGTCACCTTGCAAAGCACCTCCTCCAGGTACCAAAAAAAGTCCATTTGCTGCCCAATTTAACTACAGATAATCTGTCACCAACGGGATGAGCATGACTAGAGATTTGGGGAGGGGAAGATGGGAGGAAAAGAGGGGAAATAGGTTTTCAATCCACACAATTAATTGTTTTGGTACTTGTAGATATATTAGATTAGTAGACTCGGAGGCAATTTAGCATCTCTGACAAGAGGATGCCCTGTGGCAAAGCTTACCATCCTCCTGCTGTATGTGAGCTCAGAAAGGACAGGAAAAAAGGGAAGGAGGAAATACTAGTATTTTGGATTAGGTTTTGATCAGAGAAGAACATACATCTAAAGTTTGCACAGCAGGTTAAAATATTAAATTGGAAATAATCCTTTTCACTTCTGCTTTTCTTTAGAAATACAAGTTTTAAATAACAAAACTAATGCTGTGCATGAATAAAGATTAGAAAAAATTAAACCATCAATCTTATTTCGTCTACACTGATTTATTTTCTATTTTTCACCCCAACTCAAAGCGATGTTCGTCTAACAACATTTAATAAAACCCACAATGGGGAGCTGTGTTTCTTCAAGCGTTAAATCTTCTGAGGATACTCTGACCTTTTATATATCCTAGAGCCCATCACAAAATCTCCTCTCTTCACCTGTTACTAACTTTGTTTTCATTGCCACTGTCAACATGTCATAGACTTTTCCACCTATGCAACAAATAGACCCTCCAAGGCCACTGAAGCACAGCTTTGGGCACGGATTCAAAATACCATTGAGGTTATCTCCTAGTTTTGATTACTCAAGCACAGCTCTCCCTCCACTCCTGTATTAATCTCTACCACAATCCTAAACCTGTTTGTCACCCAAGCACTCATTTACTACTTTTTCAGTAATTAAAGTTGCGATGGAATGGCCAGGCAGCATTTAATGGTGATTTTATTAATGCTGTAATGACTCAAGTTACAAGATATTGAGTCATTTTCATGCTTCTGCAAACCAAGTTAACGGTTCCCTATGCTGCCGCTGGGTTTTTGTTTTCCATAGTGCCATTCAAAATAACTTCTAGATTCCAGTACAACGGAGGCATGGCCCAGCAGGCCTTACAGTGGAATTCAGCTCCCTATATAGTCAGGGAACAGATCAAGACATTTCAAAACTATTTATATTTACAGCCTTGATTTTTTCCAGGTGTCCAATTTGCCCAACCTTTAAGGGAGCCAATTTTCTAAGAATGCTACCTCTTTACCTTCTGCATAGAAAACCCTTATTAAAAGAAACCTCAAAGGCCCTGAAGTCACCCACAATATTTGCCAGACAGTGGCCCTACATCTTGCTGTTATGATGAGAGATACTCAGAGGCATCTCTCTTGGTCAGTAGTAACAACATCTTCTTTAAGAAAACTTTGAAGTGGTTTCAGGCAAGTTACTAGACATATTAAATATGACATGCCATCTGCTTCCAAATGCGATGTTTTGCATTGTGTAACTAAACCAATTTAAGAGCTGAAGTCTATTTGACATCTAATTAGTCTGTTTGGTAGCCGGATCACTTGTAGATGTTTTGGAGGGGAAGAAAACACTCTTAACAATCTTGATCTTTTTTTTTTAAATAAAGAAAACAATTAAAAATAATTAGTCACAGAACTGTTTTTCCTTCCTAAATATTTTCTTTTTTCCCATTTAGGAATGAAGCCATATGTTTCTCCTATGTCACCCTCTGTTTCTAGTAGAATGCAAATCTAGTCATCTTTAGTACCTTTTCTGGGGCATCACAGAGTTTTACACAGCTCTGGGACAGGGGGAGAATGTATTGGGCTGCAGAACAAAAAGGTCCATCATCAGCATTCAATATCACACAGTGATTTGCCAGGTCACTTGTTTGCTTGCTTAAGTTGATTGTATTTCTCAGGAAATGCATGGTCACCTCAAGAGTAATTTATCCTAGTAGAGTAATACCAGTGTTTAAAAGTGGCAGGCACAATCCAAGCAGAGACAAAACAACTCATCCCAGTGCACTTAAAATTCAAAGTCTAGGTGCCAGCCTGTGTACTGCACCAGCTTCGTCAAGTTACAACAGCAGAAAGATTAGGACTGCAGCCAGTCAGCAACATGTCACATCGCCAAACAAAAAAGCAGGTCAAACTTCAAATCTGGTGGCATTTTCTCGCCGTAGATGGGGATGTTCAGATTCATGTACCCACCATGAAAGCACATCAAGAAGTGGTCGTTGAGCACCTCTATCTGTGTTGGCACATAAGGCAGATGTTGTACCAAGGAGAGAAAACTATCTTCCACAAATGCATTGATGATGGAAAATGAAGTACATTTAGAGACAAAACAATCACTTCATATATTCCAGCATCAGTTATAAGGAATAGCTCACAGACGCACAACACTCCATGCATCCTTTCCACAGGAAAAAGAAAGGAGATAAACATCAGGCAGTTTTGACCCATGACATTTATGTCAGATACATTTGTACTCTGACATTGACTGGAGAAGTCAATGACATAGTCCAGAGCAGCCACCTCCAGCCACACTTGGAGCTCCCACCGCAGTGCTCTTCAGAGACATCTACTGTAAGCCCTAGATGTCATAGCTTGAAGGTATTTGGGGTTCAGAGCAAAGATAAATGAACAAGATCTACGATTAGAAAAGAGTGACAACGTAGGGAGGGTCAGATCAGGTCACTCCCAGAGGATGTTGTTCCTGGAACCCACGCAGTTATGGTTCACAACCTTTACCAGCTCCCACAATGAAATACAACCACTCTTCTAACCCCTCTTGTTTTTGTGATATTATTTTCTATTGCTCTGTACTAAGCAACTGTCAGCCCTTATCGCTGTTGCCATGGGCCCTTGTGCTTTCCTGTCACCTTTCCTTGTGCACACTGATTTTTTCAGCTTTGCCTAGATGGGAGTTTTGGAATGTGATGAGTTCCATAGCCTGACCTAATCACCCCCTCCCGAAAACGAGTCAAAAAGAAGGAAAAAAATTAAAAAAAAAAAAAAAAAAAAAAGAAGACCATCTTAGTGTAGCACGAGCAAAACAGCTTTAGTTAAACATGCTGCTGCTCAGGAAAAGAGCTGGAAAGAGATGGGGGAATTTGCTAACTTTCACTCGACAGCGGAGCAGAGCTGCTTTCAATGTGCCATATTGACTTACCGCTGCTGGAGGCACAATAAAGGCAGGCCTGGGAGTCAATGCAAGCTCCTGCGGCTCTGTGTAAACTCCGCTTAAAATGTATTTCAAGGAACTTGATCTATTGACATGGCAACTGTGAAAACTTGAGGCCATTTGAAATTTAAATAGCATTTCCACCCCTCTCTAAATGCCAGCCGCAGGGTGGGCCCCACAGCCCTTGTGTGGAAAATGCTTTCACTGGAAGACATCTCCCCCAACAGAATGCCTCCAGACACAACTGCTCTCCTCAAAAGCAGCCAGCACAACTGATCGGGACCTCTTTTTGATGCAAATTCATATTATTCTGTTGGGGAACAGCAGGTGTTCAGCCATGCTTCCCTTTGGAAAAATTAGAACCTTGCTTTCTCCCCCCTCCTCCTCGCACTTGGCTCCTGGTTGGACCCGGCCACTCTCACAGGGCCCATACTTGGGTAGCTTCTGGACCAACCTAGGTGGAAATACGGCTTTTAGAGCAGACAACAAAAGCTCCATGGTGAACGTCCATAGCAGATAGCACCAGTACAAACGTCGAGATCCTGCACGATGTGATTTTGGAGGGTTGCAGTATGAAGGAGTGTTGTTCAACTAATTTGGTTCGATTCATGGAGTTGGGCAACAACAGGCTCTACAGCTTGGCCCTTGCCAACATTGGTGCTAAGTAATCTGCTCCAGCTTTAGGAAGGGTCTTCAAGAAAATAAAGTAAGCTGTTGTTCAGTACCACAAGGTCGCTGTGGTCCATGTGAAGGCCAGATGAAAGCTCCAGGAGGTGGCCAATGGACAGTGCTGTTGGGGAATCACACATGGCACCCAATGGGAAGGGCTTTGTTAAGGTTGTGTCCAAAGAAACATAGAGTGGCTTGGGTTGAAAAGGACCACAATGATCATTGAATTTCAACCCCCTGCTATGTGCAGAATCATCAACCAGCAGACCAGGCTGCCCAGAGCCACATCCAGCCTGGCCTTGAATGCCTCCAGGGATGGGGCATCCACAGCC
>JAOWBP010002978.1:5740330-5754548 GCA_028571105.1 Tragopan temminckii
TCACCACCCTCTGTGTGAAAAACTTCCTCCTAATATCTAATCTAAACCTCCCCTGTCTCAGTTTAAAACCATTCCCCTTGTCCTGTCAAAAACGTATGGACAGGATCCAGTCCTCCCCATGGTGGGAATCATTAAAGCACGCAAGAAAAGGTTCTTGCCCTCCCTACTGCTTTGCACTGCCAACCTGTATTTTGCAATTTCATTTGAGAAAAATAACAGAAAAGGACAGCACTATAGACAAGAAGAGAAATCCAGAACAATTCATGCAGATAATGTGATTTTACATAGGCACCATTAAAAATTCAGGGGGCTCGGCAAGTCAGTGCCCCCAGCCTCATGCTGGAACCATTTCTCCAGAATTCCCTGTATGATCTATTTCAGCAAACCCAAAGGGCTTTTCTCTTAGCATGTGTGAATACCAGCTCTCTTGGGGAACAGGGGAGTTTTAAAGAACAATTTGGACGAAGAGAAAGCAGCTTCACAGATTCATTTAAGAAGCACATTGAGAAAGCAGCCCAGGAGGTGAACAGAAGAGCCAGACAAAGGGATGGTGAAGGCCAGCATCACACGAGCAATGAGGCAAAGCACCCCGTGACCTCAGCAACCGGGCATGGAGCCACAGAAAATCTTTAATGACAAGGAAAAGGAGATTAAAGAAAGATGGTGTAGTGTTAGGGGTGGAGGAAACGGGCTGAAGCAGGGATGCAAAAGGCTGTGGAAAGGCCAAAGGGGTAAATGCAAAGAGCTGCAACACAGGGAAGCATGCAGCATCACTGCAATCTGTCTTAAAAAAAAAAAAAACAGCAATAATATAAAATAATAAAAAAGGCTGTAAATCTATGTTTGATGTGTCTTTCACTCAAGCCTCAACTGAAAGCTGCTATTTGCTGTTGAAAGCACATATTAGAAAGCCAACAGTACCAACATTTCATCCGAACACATTTAAAACATTTCAAAGCTGTCGTTACAGTCCTCTTCACTAATAAAAAGGTGAGAGGGAAGAGTGATAGGCTGAAGCGGTTTTGTTTCAGCTCTTCAGAGTCAAAACAAACATCATGAAACTTGTGGGAACATTAGCCCAATTTAAGCCTTCGATTACTAATTTGAGACCCATTTATTTAAGCCTACTTTAAGAAAGGCATCTGAAGTTATAAAATCACAAGACATTTCCAGTGATTTTGCCAGTTTTTATTGCCAGTAATGATTACTGCCTTTATTGTGGGCTCCAGTTAGGACTCTATTATACTGGACTCTTTATAAAATACAATCTGTAGCATTAAAAGTCTACCTGGCTGCCTTACAGCAGTTGGTAGACACAAAGAGGAATAGCTAATAAAGAACTGCAAGGATGTCTGAAAGTCTTCTATTTTCTTTTAAAGAAATTTTTAATCAAACAGACCATTACTCAGTGGCTCTATCTGCAATGCTAAAAAACACACGTAAGCTGAGTGTGCCACATTAAACTAGACATTCTCTTTTCTCTTCTACAGAAAGCTCAGCAGGTCTGTGTGGAGCAGTTTGGTGTAGGTATGCAACCAGTGCTCGCAGAATCAGTCCCAGCAGTTTAACAGATTTATTTTGTAGATGGACACAGTCGTAAAGCAAAGATGGGCAATATGCTAACGCAAACCAACTTGTTTAAAACTACTTTTAAGCAAGCCCCTCACTATCAAGCTTTTAGCTCCTATATCCCACCATGGGATCAATGCTCAAATCCTTCCCCAGCTTCGCTTGGTACTGCATGCTCTCACTGCAGCAGCAGAAGGCACTCTGAAACAGCAGGGCACTTCTTAAGTGAGGTAAAAAGGCAGAAAACCACTAAAGATGCTTCTTGAGGAAATGCAAAGGGTTTTGCTGCTGATATTCTTCAAGACAAATGGGTGCACAGTGTCCCCCACCTGCTCTGCCAGGATTGCTGTGAGCAGCATATGTGGAAAGGATACAGAAAGAAACGCAGGTTGCTGGGAAGAAATATGGGATATAAATGCAGTACTAAAACTGGAAGTTTTACAATAAAAGATGAACAAGAAATACTTGTGTACCCCAACCATTTCATATACCTGCCCAAATATCCTCTGTTAATCTACAGCTTCGAAAGAGACACTGAATCAAGGTCGACGTCAAAGCACAACGCGTGGCATTTCTTTTTCAAAAATTAGTTATTGGCAGCATCTAAAACGCACTGTGCCACCCCAGCTAACAGCTCTAACAAGAATTACAATCACGGAATTCACTTTTAGCTGCTCAGATCAAGCACAACAAGCATGTGTTTGTCAGCCACACCACGGCTCGAGCTTGCAGCATTCCTGACATCCGATTATGTTTCATTCTGCCTTTGGCAGAAGTTTGGAGTTTCCTTCTTGAAGATGTATAATAGATACTTTTGATTCGTAATTGAATGAAAGATTATAATCAACCTTGGGATGTTCGCTCGCTGATGGAATAAAGCCACTAAGTCCACTATAAATATTTATAATTTTTTCCACATTTGTTAGTATAATTAAAGGGAAGGAAATTCAATGCAACAGTTGGGGGAGGGAGGGAAGTAAAACCTGTTATTTACAGTGTCCTTTAAAATTAAATGTATAGGCATTAATTGCTTATTATACACACTGTTATTCAACCAGCAACACGCAGAAAACCGAGCCAAGGAGAAGAGCCTACAGCTTACAAACACCCCTCAATAATGTGTCCTGACCGGTCATTCAGACAAGAAAAGGCACAGAGCATCGTGTTCATTTCCACCAGCAGACACTACAAGATGCTACTGCAGCAGCTCAGTATTATTTTACAGCACCGTGTGAATGACTGCACAGCGTTAGCTGCTACCAGCCCCATTTAGGAGCATTTTATACTGCTCCAAGACAAATGCAATTGGCCCTGTTATCACTACCTATAAATCACCCATGAGTCCCTGGCAGAAACGCAAGGGCACGTAGTGGGGAGAGAAATGCTGGCTTCAATCTTGCTGCTCCTCTTGGAGAACAGCACCCATCACCCGGTAACTAACTTCACAAAGGCAGACAACAGCTTTGTCCCCAGCTGAGAAATTCCCAGTTTACATTGTAGTTCCAGAAGAGGAACACTCATTTTCAAGAAGATTGAATATTTTGGCTTAAGGCTTTTAATGCTCATCTCCAAAAAGAAGAATGGGCACTGAAAGAACAAGGGAAAAGAGTTTCAAACTAAAAGGGGAGATTTAGGTTGGATAAAAGGAAGAAGGTTTTTACAGTAAGGGCAGTGAGGCAGTGGTACACGTTGCCCAGAGAGGTTGTGGGTGTCCCATTCCTGGGGGCACTCATGGTCAGGTTGGACAGGGCTATGAGCACCTGATGGAGCTGTGGGCGCCCCTGTTCTCTGCAGGGGAGTTGGACCAAATGGTCTTTAAGGATCCCTTCCAACTCAAACGATCCTATGATTTTATTCCATTTCTATCACCTATTCCTTCTTCCTTTAAATAATGTATGCTTCTGTCAAAAAGGGCAGTGCTTTATTTTTAGACCATCCTGTAAGATATAAGAAGGCATCCGCTAGTCTTTAATTCTGATACTGGTAAGCTTTGAGAGCCTGTAACAATGGGGTGCAAGCAGGAGCTGGTCCCAGAGAACCCAGAAAGATTTGCATGCTTAGAGAAAGTGCCGAAAACATGCCCAGCTTTCTTCGACTGCCTGAAATGTGCTGCCAGAAAAGCGAGGAGAGGATGAAACAAAACAAAAACACTGAAGTGCTATTGCCTGGAAACCACTTTAATGAAAGTCACTGCAGAATATGACAAGATACCTAACCTGTGCTGACAGAGGAAACAGGGAAATGAAATCCACACAGCCACTTTTACATGTCCTCCGCTATAAAAATAGCTGGATAATAACCATTTCACAGCTGAATATGTTTGAAGGATCTGACACCTCTCTGAGTGTAAAGACTGTTGTAGTGTGGGGAGAAGCCCTTCTGGAAGCACCAGCTTTGAGGCAGGAAGATCCTTCTCCACTGCCGCTGTAAAGGACAAAGAACTTACTGGAATTAAGGGATGTCTCAGTCCCTTCTCAATAAAACACTCCTTCTTCCCATTTGCTTTGTTACAAATAGGCTTCACATTTTCTTTCTTTCTAACACAGGAATGTGGTACGTTTCTAAAGGACGCTAATTTTTAGGAGGCACCACGCACGCTGCCCAGCCTCCATCAGCTCCTTGCCCTGGGAATGATCAGGAACCAACTACCGTCTCTCTAATTTCTCTCAAATTCATTCCTCTGCAAAAAGGAGTTTCTCCCTTTGGCGCTGAAACTGAACTCCCGTCCAGGGATTTGATAAGCAGTGCTGAGTTAGGCTGATAAAACCCTGACTCCAGCCGCCAGCACGGGGCAGTCAGACGGCAGGATCACATCAAGAACAACAGACGTGGAAAAGGTCAGCCCTCAACCTTTTTCCATTAAGCCCTTCCTAGAGCCCAGCATAGTTTGCTTGGTGGATATAGCAGCATCCTCAAAACCACGTCAGTGATACGCAGGCTTTAAAGTCCATCATCGAACCTAAAACAGTAAATGCCACATCAGATGTGGCAGCATATGCTGAGGGATATTTTGCTTGAATAAAACTAAACATGTTTTAAAACTGCCCCATTGAATAGTTGTGTCTGCCTGGCACTTCAGACCTCTCCACTGCCTACCTGGGAGCAGTGTCCTGCTTTGCAAAAGGTTCCTTGTTTGCTCCAGACACAAGCAGCGAGAAGCTAACCAGGACAGTAGCATCTCTAGAAAGCCCAGTGACAAGTGGGCAAAGTGGAAAAAACAAGCATAGACCTGGAATGACTGCTCTCCAGCCCAACATTTTAATTTAACCCTGCTGTACAGTGTGCCCAGGTGACACAGCCAAGCTGCCTTTAGGCTTATATCCTAATCCCACCTTTGTTCCCTTCAGGGTCATCCACTATTTTATGATGAAATCACAGTTCTGCGGTCCCACAGTTTATGGGGAAAGGCTGTCACTTTGCTCTTGTTCCACCAGAACCACAAAGTGGTCCAGGCAGGTGCTAGCACTCAAGCCCAACAAAGCCCTATTGCTGAGCATCAGGACCCATTTACTGGAGGATTTTGCAGGTATCACTGCAGTGCAGTGCTTCTTCCGAGAGGCTACAACCATATGCTGCATTTTCAGTTAAAGAAAGAAGCCAATTTTTCCTCTTTTTTCTGGCAACACCCAGTACATGTGGAGTACGCTCTGCGGTCACTCAAGCTGGAGTCCAGCTAAGCAGCCTAACTCAAATGCCACTGAACTGAACAAACGTTGGACCAGATGAACCCAGAGGCTCTAACAACCTCAAACACTTTGTGAAGCTTTGAAAAGCCATTTTGCAACCTAGAAGATGCCATGACAGCATTCTCCACGTGGCCATGCACTGGCACAGGCTGCCCAAGGAGGTGGTGGAATCACTGACCCTGGAGGTGTTCCAGAAACATGGAGATGTGGCACTGAGGGACACTGTCAGTGGGCATGGTGGGATGGGTTAGGGTTGGACTTGGTGAGCTTAGAGGCCTTTTCCAACCTTAACGATTCTATGATTCACACACTGGATAGAAACCAGGGGGCACCTGGCCCCACATCACTGCAAGAAAACCAGAGTTGGGGGCACTAGGAGTGGAAACACTCAGTAAGAGCATCTGCACTGCCACATCCACAACTGAAACATTAACCTGGATCAGGACCAACAAGAAGCCAGGCCGCCCTGAGGCTACTTGGCAGAGGGCACCAGTTGAAAGCCCCATTTGCTGCTCGGGGTGTGGCTTCTCCATGATTTTCCCCCAGCCAGAGATGGAGAAGCAACAGAACAGCTGCAGCAGAGAGAAGATGGATACATTTTTTCTTCCCCTTTTGGTCCAGTTCCCTATCACAGTGTAAGTAATCTCTGCTCTCATCATTAAGAATGCTTGCAATGACTGCAGAACAGAAACCTGCTTTTCTCCATCAAGTCCCCCTCCCCCGTCTTGGGCTAACATCTATTTTAAGCTTTCATTTCCCGGCCAGAGTTTTCAGCTTTTGTGTTTTTTAATTGAACCTCTCTGTACTACACACAAGCCTTCCACGTAATGAAGTAAACAGCACCACAATGCATTCCTCAACACTAGCTGAACTGCTAAATAGCTGCTTGTAGTTGGAGGCTGGAGCAGCTGGGTGTTGGATTACAAACGAAAAACAAATGCCAAGGCATGGCCATAGTATGTGCAATACATTGATGACCTACAGCACCAAGCTCTCCACGCTTAAATAACTCCCCTGAAAGCAGGCCGCCCATTCAGAATGTTTTACAGCCAAGAGAAGAGAGCTTGGTTTGTGCTTGCAAGGCACATTTTAAAAATGCACGGGAAAGTTGTTGCATGATTTTTGCACAAGCAGAAATTACACCGGAGGGGCAGGGGGGAAAACTCATGCTGCCAGGGCAGAATTTCACGCTTATGAACCGCTTCCAAAGGGTCCCTCCCACTGGAGCCAGGCACAGTGCAGGCAGGGGGAGGATTTCCAAGGCCACTTGAGCCCCCCCCAGATCCTCCTCTTCTAAGCCTACAGGACAGCAATGCTTTTCTGGGTATGCAGGGTACGCAACCGAGAGCTGCAATCAAAGGGTATGCATGGCACTTTCAGCACTGTATCAGCATAACACAATCTGGAGCACACCTAGTAGAACCAGCTATGTAGTTCCCCAGGTGCTTTCAGGTTTCAGACAAAGTATGCAGGGTCTCTGACCTTGCATGCAATGGGAAGAAATAGGTGTTTTCTCTCAACCTGTAACTGGAGCTAAGTTAAAGCAGCTTGCAAGTAAAACCTGCCCCAGACCTGTATTTTTTTCCATAAGGTAACAACTGCACAATGGCTATAAACCACTCTAAAATCATAGCAGGGAAGCTCTCATCCACAGCTATGTGAAGTCCCAGGAGGCACCTAACCATGTCCTCATGAACATTACTAGTATCTCATCTTCAGGAACATTTCTAGAAGGGGAGGATGTGGGTGCCTGTCTGACTGCAACATGCCTGTTCAGCTGCAGAGCCGTGGTTCCCACTTGCCTTTCCTTCCCTAAAAGTCCCAGCACGGCCCAGTTTAAAGCTGTTGTCTAAAGCCCCCTACTGCCAGACCAAAAGCAGCATCTCAACAATTCACCTTGGTGCTGCAGTGTTAGCTGCAGGAGGTTACACCGCACAATGACCTCTCTGCAACAAGAAACGAATGGCCAACACTCCCAAAGTATCATGCTTTCGCTAACAAGTGTTGAAGGCAAAGGATGTCTTTGGCAGGCTGCAAGGAGCTGGAGGTAGCAGCTCTTCCTGCAGCATGATGAAGGTTTTGCATAGGAAGAGAGACCAAGGACCCACTGCTGTTTCCCATGCATGGAGAGGTCTCCAAGGAGAAGACGTGCCTCCTCCCAGCTAGAGGACGTAGTTGTTTAAACTTTAGGAATGAAACATCGGTCTTACTGGTAGAACCAGTATCTCATAACAGAGCTTAAGCCTTCCTCGCAGTAACAGCGCCCCTGGCTCTGAGCAACTGCTGGCTTTGGATCGTGGAAGATGCGAACTTCACAACACTTTACTCGATCTTAAATCCTCTTTGCTTTCTTTTTGTTGTTGTTGGGGTTGTTTTTTGCTGTTCTTGTTTTTGTTGTTTCTTTTGGGGGAGGGCAGGATTTTGTTTTGTTTAGTTTTGTTTTAAATACTGGCTTCAGTGCAAAGCAGGAATGTCTCAATACGCAAAGACTAACACGAGTTGTTCCTAGAGAGCAACTTATTCCATATCTTGGCAGTGGGTAAGACGCAACCAGAAGTATCCCACCAGCTCTGCTCACCTCACCATCACTTGGTTGCAATAAAAATCGCAGACAAGTGAGTACATCTCAGGCAGGATACATCATGACCTAATTTTTTTAGTTGTTGGCAACCCTGTCCATGTCAGGAGGGCCGGAAGTGGATGATTGCTGAGGTCCCTTCCAACCCAAGCCATTCTGTGATTCTACAACTGCAGACAAAAAGCTAGTGCAGCACAGAAAGCTAATGCAGGAAAAAGGAAAAACAACACTCCCATCTGTGTTTGCCTTATAAGAAAATGTAGGGATTAAGAGGTGACCCAAACTTGAAAGACGACCATTTAAGAAGAGAATCAAAAAGGACATGTAGTTTACAAATCATAGTTTGGCTGAAAAACAATTCTAAAACCACCATCTGCTCTGTACTTGGTCCTGACCCACACAGTTGATCCCCACTGCTTGGGCAGGGAAGGCTCCAAATAGTCATCGTCATCTGTGCATAATGATTAAAGAGTGCTCAAGATACACTCTTGGGAAGGCAGAACATTTAAAGAAGCTGGATAGGGCCCAGGAGCATCAGACTGAGACAGACATGGAGAAACCTCTAGAGGAAACAGAGACTGCCAGCCTGGATGAACATCAGCACAAGTTTACCTGTCTCCAGTGGAGCCCTTCTTCTCCCTAATTCCATCCCCATCTGATTTATCTCAGTTATTGTAAACTTGTCCCTTTTTCACCCTCCTGTTTGGCCAGTCATTGAGCACAACAGAGTCAACTCACGAAGCAGGGAGTACAACTGCAAGGAAAACTCCAAAAGTGCTTCCAAGACAATCTACTCAATGGAGCTAGAGCAGCTCACTCGTTCTGTAATTGCAGTTGGAGAGGTTGGTAGCACTGCTTTTAAAAAGGAGGAAAAGTCTGGATGAATTTTAAGAATGTAAACATACACAGAATAAAAGCAAGTTCGGTTCAGCTATGACTTCAAATTAGAGGGCATTCTAAAACATGACCCTGTCAGGACAACAGTAGCTTTTGCACACAGGGATTTTAACCCAACACAATTCCTTGTAGGAAGGAAAACTCAAGAAGCCACACCAGCAGCACAGGTTTCCCACAGGATGTGGAAGGGAGAAGGCAGCAGCCACCTCCCAAGCCAGTTTCTGAGGTGGGCAGGAGCAACTCTCATCCTGGTGCAAGGTCGATGGAAGCAGACATAGGTGAGCAGTGGAAGTCTTTCCCATAGAGTAAAAAAAACAGTCTTGTTTTACAAAGCTGTCATTCACCCTCAAGATTAAGATGTCGCAAGAAGAATGTGGCAACCCAGAACTAGTCTTTTCCATACAGAACCTCCTCTTTTCAAAGAAGCAAAACGTCAGGTAACATCAGGTCAGCCTCAAATGGGATTTCTCTTTCCCTGCTCTGACTGCGAGCCACTTACCCGGCTTACCTCAAAGGACACGCAGCACAGATCAGCTGAGGTGAGGCCTGACAGGACAAAGCCTACACCATTCCCTTCCCAGGCAGCAGCTCTGTACATACACACCCTGACCTTTGTGTTCTGCAAAAAGATGATTTTTTACTTGAAAAGGAGGGAGGGGAAATTGCAGGGTGCTTGGGAAGGAAAGTAGCCAATACTGGGTTTTGGAGCAACATCTCCATTACAGAGACCTTCCCCACACCTGGTTTTTGTCTTTTCTTGGCCGACTCAAAGGCAGGATTTCCAAAGTTTGCACTTCCAATGACAAATGAGGGAATTAGCTCATCAAACATTTTCAGGGTCAGCATAAGTCCAACTTACAGTCCTGGCTAGAAGCCATCAGAGCTCATGATGGTAGTGAGCCCCATGTCTTTATGGCTGCAGATGGAAATAGTAAAAATAATTTAGATAGCTGCTTCTCATGTTAAGATATCAGCCTGAGACACCTAAACACCTTTAAAGATAACTTCCCCTCATGCTTTTCTGACCCAGGGATTCTCGTATGATGCTTGGGGATTCACCAAGCTGTCAGTACCCCACAGCCAGCATAGGTTTCCCACTACGTGTCTGACCACAGATATGAATTTATCCATGAAAACATCAAAGGGGGCATCAACGTCCTGGAACTTTTCTCCATTACAGTATAACAACACTGAAATTCCTCCCAGCTTTGGCCCTGTTGCATCAAATCTATCCCCTGCAGAGACCATACACTAAAATCTGCAAGAACTTCTGTGCTAGTGGGGCTCTGGGTGCTCAGCAAAGGACTGTCCATGCCACCATCCTTCCTGCTTCTCTGAACACCCAACAGTTGGCTTGCTTGTCCAACCAAAACGCCATGTGCTTTTAACAGGAATTTAACAGATGGGTAAACAAACTTGAAGAAGATGCAGCTATCAAAAGCGGTAAGTTGCGTGATGATACCAAGATCCGGAGGCAGAATTGGTGCAGAAACAAAAAAGCAAGGGAAGTGGTGAAAGGAAACATCAACAGGCTGCCTTGTCTCTCTTCCTGCAAACCTTTCGACTACTCCACTCTTTCCTCTGCAAATCACACTGATGTTTGGAATTCCTAATGGCCCCCCCTTCCTCTCTCCCCCTGGGAACCCACAAAGAGGGCAATTAAGCAAAACGAAAACAAAACAAGAACGCTATTTATTTATTATTTAAGAACCTTTGTATGCTACTAAACTGCAGTTTCATTGTAAACATTCACTTGCTGCCACTCAGCCAACTTTGGCAACAGAAAGGAACTGCTCTTTTCCCCTTTCAGATTCCTATCTGGTAGAGAAATGCAAAAAAGTCAGGCAAACATCTATTTCCAGGCTATGACTTCTTTTTTTGAAGTATCATTTAAAAATAAAACCAAAAACATTACTTTCGTGACACTGACTGCAACACTTAGAGTCCGCAAGGCCTCACTAAATATTTTTTATTTATTTATTTATTTTAAGATGAAACCTGCAAGAAAAGATAATACTTGCGACTTTTATAGAGCTTTGTAAACATAACACAAAAGTTCAAGTGGAAAAGACAGAGTGATTATTTCCCTTATTTTCCAAGGATAGAACAGAAGAGAGGAAAAGAGATGCCTTAACATTTCATTAAGAGGAGATTTCCTTGGGAGACCTCTCTGAGAAGCTCCCATTAACTCACTCCTCAAACTTCTCTGAAGCGACATCAACAGCAATAATTTAATTTGCAGCCTGGATAAAAGGCACTTCCAAAGACACAAAGCTAAGAGACAACTTTGGTAGGGCACTGCTAGCTTAATTCAGTGCAGTTACCTTCTGCCTGCTTGTGGTTTAACTCCTGATAGCTCACCCTCTCCAAAACAGCAAACTGCTGTGGATAACCGTGTGCCAGAAGCCACTGGGGAAGAGCAGGGAACAATTAGTGTGTCTGTATGTGCGAGCAGGTCCTGCAATGTCTGTAAATTGCAGATGAAATGCATGGGATCACAGCAGGCAATGCCCAGACTGTGCAGAAATGTGTCAAGGTGGCTGGGGGAGCTGCCTCAGGGACACAGATGCTCTGGCCCAATAGGGTTGGTAAAGCTCCTTTCCAGGGTCCTTTGAACATTAGGAGCAGCAAAAGAAATACGCACAAGGAATTGCAAGCATCCACCTCTGAACAGCCATTGGGGAGTAAGATAAATAAAAAGCCTTCAGCATACATTTTCTTAGGGACTCCTGACTAACAGTAAGACATCTGTCACTCAGACTCCGAGGAGCAAGCTCAGAGAGAACCTTCCCTCCATGGGGACAAGGAGGGAGAGGCTCTCCTGTTTGAGAAGCTTCTCTTGCTTTCAGTTGGGCTCCTCCAGTCCTGAGGAGCAGCAAGTGTGCATGCATGGTGAGAAGGGTGAAGGAGCAGAGTTCATTGCACAAGCAGAGGGACAGATATAACCACCACTGCACGACAACTTGACTCTTGCAATGGAGAAGCTGTGAGAGGGTCCCCACCTACAGCACCCATCACCTCCTCTAGCAGGCAGGAGAACAGGTCCATTGTCAAAGGTCCTGGAGCAACAGTTGTTACAGCTGTCATTTCTACTGGACTGACTTCAGGCTATCCTACACTGCAAAATGGAGATAAACATCTGCAGAGATACATAATCTGTAAAAGAGCCTGGATCTCCCAGTTCTGCTTCTGCTGACAGGCTCAGCAGCACTGCCCATAAAAACAGCCTGACACGTTCCCAACACACACACAAATAAAAAAAACCCACCAGGCTCACCTGCTTTTGTTCTGACAAGTGAGAAAATGTTTACTGAAGTCAGAACAGAAAATTTCTTCCGAAGACAGAGGAAGGTGGAGAGAGCATATCCAAAGAGAAGAAAAAAAAGCAAACAGACAAGTTGCATGAGAAATGTTAAAAGAAAAAGGTTAATTAAATTAAAAATAAACACAACCCGAGCCCATCCATCTATCAGTTGTTAGTGGCCGCATTTCCCATTAGGAAAAACCTGCTGCAAGCCCCCCCATAAGCAGTGCTCAAACTGGACACATGGAGGAGAGGTACAGAGTCCCATGTTGTGTGGGACATGCCTGATCCTACAGAAGACCTACGAACTCCACCCAGCACTGCCCTACTTGCAGGTATTCTTCTGGCAGAAAATAGGGATGGCAACTGGCAATATCTCATTGGCTCAGGGATATCAACTATGTTCCTTCATGGAAAGTCCCAAAGGGACCCAAGCTGTTCATAATCAGCCGTCCTTCAAGCGGCATATTAACCCACAGCAATAAAAAGTTGCTAGCAACTGAGCTGCGCCCCCAAAAAAGGCAAAACCAAACAAAATCTGTTTGAAGAAAGCATGAAGGGACAAGCTTGATGTATTGCTGTGTCCAGCTGACAGCAGCCAGCTTGTCCCTCAAGATAGAATCATAGAATTGCTCAGGTTGGAAAAGACCTTAAAGATCATCAAGTTCAACCACAACCTAGCCATACTACCCTAACAACCCTCCGCTAAATCATGTCCCTAAGCACCACATCCAAACAGCTTTTAAACTCATCCAGGAATGGTGACTCAATCTTCAGATGTGGTGGCACCAGCTCCTGCCCTTTTCTTCCTTCACAGGGAGTTCTGTCTGCTACAAACCCATCTCTCAAGGATATTTAGAAAAGATGTAAAATGTTACCTTCCATCTCAAGAACAATTCTTGCCAGCCCTCAAGCAATGGGAAAAGATGAAAAGCACAAAAATGCCACCAACGCGCATTCTCGCACCTGAAACCCTGAAAGCAAACAAACACAGGCCACGTACATTGGTCGCAGTTGCCAATATCTAAAGCCATGTCGGCACGTTTTAGCAGGAGGGAGAGAGAGAGCAGGACAATAAACTCATCGTTTTTAACACTGACAATAATCTTCTGCTCAGAGCCGTACATCCAACACAGCAGTGGGATGGGAAGGAGCAGCAGTATTTCATGCTCCCAGACCCACGGTCTCCATCTATAATCAGCTCTCCAGTACCACCACACGCTTCAGAAGAAGACCCAAGGAGATTTATAGGAGGCTGCTCCTGGATTACAAGTCCCCAAGGAAATTTTCCTCCCAACACCCACGTGTCAGAGGTAGATTTATGCCCAACATATAATAGACTCTATTCCTCAGAGACAACTCCTTGTCTTCAACCCTGCTACCATTGCTGAAACTGGAGGTTCCGTTTGTTTTAACAGTTGTAGAGTTTATAAATACTGAAAGCAGCACTCAATTTAGGCTCGAGAAAGTTAAACTAGCTCAGACCAATAGGACACCAAGTGGTAAAGGACAGTAATGAGATGATGACACGTTCATAACCTAAAGCTTTCATTAAAAACATGCAGCCTGAGATAGCTCTCCTGTTCTGAGCAGAAGTTTTTGCTTCTCCTAAATACTGGAAGAGCAAATTTTTGTATGAACCAGCAAAGCCTGGGGAGAGCTCCTGCAGAGCAGCACATGGATCTGCTCCACAAAGTGGGAAAGCACCAGGCAGGGGGCTGTAAATGAGACGGGACACAAAATATTTCAACCACCACTCAACACTTCGGGAAGAATCCACACGGCAAGGAGCCGCTAAGGGTGGTATGAGCATGAGGTCAGGAGCCCTCAGAAAGCCAGTTTGGGAAAAAGAAGGATTCCTGAAAAGGAGATGCTGGTTCCACACACACCTGGGCAACCTTTCTTTATTCATAAGCACAACACAGTCTCTTCTCCAGGTGATGGTATTTTTACCTTTAAAAAACTAGATGATCTTTAAGGTTCCTTCCAACCCAAACCATTCCGTGATCCTATAAAACACTGAGTGAAGCAATGGCACGCAAAGTAACCCGCTGCAAAACCAGGAGCTTGCCACAGAACCTGAGCTGCAAGTGAAGCTACCTACACGGAGGGAGAGGAGATTTAGGTTGAATGTCAGGGGAAAGTTCTTTACTTTGAGAGTGGTGAGGTACTGGAACAGGCTGC
>JAOWBP010002978.1:5770704-5920495 GCA_028571105.1 Tragopan temminckii
TGATGAATGTGGAGACACTCCTTCACCTGAGCCCCACCCTCACCCACAGTGAGGGCTGCGGCCTGTACTGTATTGAGGATGCCACCAACAGAGCGACAAAGCTCCAGTACCTCCCACTGTTGCAGCTGAATGGAGCCCCACTTGGTCCTCAGCTTGCTCAGATTACTTCCAAAAAGCAGTAATGTGATTTAGGCAATCCACTTCAAACACTGATTAAGACTTTTCAAGAGTGGTCTCACGTACACAACCTTGAGATAGGCGACATGATGATCATTCAACACTCATGTATCTCTGCACTGCAGAACAAAGACAACTTTCAGGTCCCCTGATTCACTGCTACAATGAACCTCCTGCATCCAGTTGTAACTGTTCATGCCCAGGAAGAATGGCTGTGCCTCAAGTTCCCAGGAGACACAGGGACAGACACGGCTTCCAAGGACATCCCACATCCCAGAGGCTGCCAGCTACACCAATACATCTGATCACAGTAAAATCAGTAAGAAGCTGCAACAAAATTATACTGCTCAGATAACCAGAATTCAAATGTATATTCACTTGGTAGGCAACCAGTTCTAAGGCTGAGACTAAGTCACATCTTGAACTCAGACAAGCAAAAAACAACTTGGAGATCTCATTTACAGCTGGCAAACAGCTAATTATACCCACAGGTCAGTGGCCATAAAAATCATTTTCAGAGCAACAGAACTTGGTATCAGCTCAGTAGAACACAGCCTACTGGATTTTGCATGCATTTTAAGAATTATCATCCACAACTGCTACATCAAAGTTAATTAAGTAGAGGAAAATTGTAAATGCAAATCAAAGCAAAAATGTACAAACATGCTTCATAAAGAAACACTTAAAGAAGACATTTATGAAAAACCTACTCTGTAATAACTACAGACAATGTGGTTTGGGCATCTGAACACCAAGGGGAATTTAGGAATGCAAGATATTGTCTACAGAACTATTTTCATAGACATGAGTTATATTTGAGAACACTAGTGATATGCAGCATTACCACACTGCCTTTTTATTAACATTTTGTCTCAATATTTAAGCAAGCATAAACTCTTAATACCACCATCATTACATTTCGGAGGTTGTTTTTGGGTTTTGGTTTTGTTTTGTTTTTTCTTAGTAAAATTCTTAAATAACCAAATAGAAGTAATTAAATAGAAATAAACTAATGAAAACAACCAAAATCTGTATTGAAAACTTATTATACCAATATTATACCAATAGGAATCAAAGCATCACAGTGGGAGATGATCTTGGGGGGGGGGAGGAGATTTGAGACTGCAAATCATAATCCAATAAAAGAAAACATCTGGATTTTGTGTTGAGGGACATGGTTTAGTGAGTACTACTGGTGACAGGTGGATGGTTGGACTGGATGATCTTGAAGGTCTTTTCCAACCTTGGTGATTCTGTGATTTAGAAAATGCTACTAGCTTAATTAAAAAAAAATAACAATTTCTATACTGCTTGTGTGTGCGTGTGTGTGTTTTATTGTAACAAAGTAGCAAATGAATGCTACAGAATTGCCAGATAAGTATTTTTCCAAGACACAAAAAGGCAATGTGTTATGATCTGGTATCACTGAAATACTGAGCAAAGGGGAATGGGGGGGGAGTGGGGGGAATGTCTGTCTGTCCGAACTTCTGTCCCAAGTCCAGATGAGCTTTAATTTCCAGAGAGTAAAACAATAGAAGAGCAAAGAATGTTTAAAATCTCCTGATACTACACAGGCTTCATATACAGAGTCGTATGTGTTCAAGCCTGGCTACTTGCTCCATGACATCTCTTCATTGCTTGGACCCTTGCTACTTCACCATTGACAAGTGAAGGAATTTCATAAATACTTGTACCAGTGGTCCAGATTTTCTGAAAGTTTGTTCCTGTATTTATTAAAATTACTTCAAAATCTAATTTTCAAGTGTTTGAACATGAAATTTATTTTTATGTATATAAAAGAATGCCATCACCCTCCCTAAAGAATTTGATGACCTGATGCCTTGTTTCTGGGAAGACCACTCCACTTAAGCGAGGACCTTAACTACTTGTACAAAAGGTTCCCTCCACCCTCCAGCTGACATGGCTGTGATGCTTGCTACTGCAGCTACAGTAAGGTCAGTGGTTTCTGAAAAAGGATGGATTCGGGAGGAGACAAAGAAGCCTTGAGATAAGTGGTTGGTGAAATAGCAGCTGATCAGTCATCTACTGCGCAGATGACATCGTTCACATGGAATTAAATTGAGGAAGAAACTACCATCCTTTGTTAGCCACAGCAGCTTACTGGATCACTGATCAGAGATATTTAATTTAAATGCAAGACCATTTGCAACATTATTACAGCATCTTAGTAAAGCAGTAGTGACTTCACTGTGCTAGCAAATGAAGATAAATACACACAAAACGCAAGTAACAGGATGAACAACTGCAAGAAAAAAAAAGGGAAACATTGCATTTTTATCTGAATATTTCATGTTCTTGAATATTGTGTATTGTTACACATGGGTTAGTTGTATTCAGTGATTTT
Organism: Tragopan temminckii; assembly: GCA_028571105.1. NCBI lineage: Eukaryota > Metazoa > Chordata > Aves > Galliformes > Phasianidae > Tragopan > Tragopan temminckii. Next base: position 5,773,247 of record JAOWBP010002978.1, read on the forward strand.
AACATACTTCTCCTGAGCTTCATTAATTTCTTTGATTGTAAGTAACATGTCAACAATGTGATGACAACTTTTTTTGCCCTATTCAGAAAGAATAATTAATCCAATCAGGAAAAAAAAGTGAGATACACACTTGTAACCACTGATACTATCCCAGAAAGGCTACTTTCTCCAAGAAGGAAAAAATAAAAACTCCTAGAAACTGCTGCTGAACTTGCTATTTTTCATTTAGAACACAAAATTCTGTTTGCTCACTCCAAGGGTCAGCTGTGCCAGTAAGATTAAGTACATCATGGATTTACTAGAAAGCTTCCCAGAGCTGATGAAATCTGAATGGAGGCTATTGGAAAAGATGGCATTTCTTCTGTTTTTCCTTTATCAACAAAATAAATACATACATTCTGGGACGACTTTAATATTTTTGTTCCCTTCTCGCCCTTTTCCCATCTCAGGAAAAGAGATATGAAGCTCACAGGAACCATATGTCATCTGTTGACTTGAGCAGTAAGACGCAGCCAAAAAAACATTAAATCAGTACCTTTGTTTCTTCTGACTCATCTGAATTTATATCCAGCCAGAGTTTTATGGGTATAAGCTTGTTTCAGAACCTGAGGCAAAACATTTTTCTTTAACTGTAATTATTTTTATTACTAAAAATTAATCTACAAACATTTTCTTAATACTCTTGCCAGCAGCCAGAGGTATGCATTAGTCAATCTCAAAAAAATTGTTTTTTTCCACGTACTCAATAAATTAGATACTCTGTACGTGTGTCTTCAAAAGCCTTTTTTAAACATTTAAGTTATTTTTACAGCCAAAGAAGAAAAATCAAAGTTCTGAGTTATGAAGAATGCAACATTTTGAATAGAGGTCTCTCAATGAATAGTACAGTACACTATAATAGGAAGGGACCCTTAAAGACCAGGGCCACTCCAGGGCCAACCAGAAGTTCCAGCATGCCACTAAGGGTGCTGTCCAAATGCCTCCTGAGCACAGACAATCACAGGGCATCAATCATCCCTCTAGGCAACCTACTCCAGTGTCTGACCAAACTCAAGGCCAAGAAACGTTCCCCAATGCCCAGTCTGAGCTTCTCCTGGCACAGTTTTGTGCCATTCCCATCCTGCCATCAGTACCAGGGAGCAGAACCCAGCCTGATATTTTCACAGATTGGCCAGGGTTGGAAGAGACCTCAAGGATCATGGCCATCCCGTGATTCTGCGATCAAGAATCTCCAACCCCCCTGCCACATGCAGGGCCACCAACCTCCCCATTTAATACTAGACCAGGCTGCCCAGGGTTTCAATCACAGCACCGTAATGGAGCCCCTTTCCCAGCATCCCGATTTGTGCCCTATATCCCCCAGGTTGAGTTTTGCCCCCCTGTAAGCAATTCCCTCGGTTCTCCTTTATTCCCTGAGCACCTGGGCGGCAGCCCGCCTCGCTTACATTGTTTCACAGGGAGGTGTTTACCCGCTCGAAAAGCTAAAATGTTTTCACCTCTTGCAACCTGAAAGCACAGGAGCTGTATGGCGCATGGGAATGTTACAGCTTGGGTACGAGGACACTTGAAAACTTCACCAACCTTCAGTGTTTTTGGAAACGGGGCTGGAGGGAGGTAGCGGTTAGGGTTAGGGTTAGGTGCCATCATTGCACCTGGCGGTCTGAAAGCCCTCCTGCACTAAAACACATTCTGTCCACATCATGTGCTGTTCGGAGTCCTTATGACACTCAATCTTTGTCTCATGATGGTTGGAACAAGTGGGTTCTGTGCATCCCGATACCCTGCACGTGATGAAGGTACTGGGATCGCTTAAGCCGGCACAGAGCTGAGCTGCTCGCGTGTCATTTATCTTCAAATCCTATTGTAGCGCTCGTGAGATGTAATTTCTGCAGTGAATGGCAACGTATGCTGACAGAGGTGTTATAAAACACGGAAAATACAGAGGGAAGGGACCCGGCGTTTCCTTTATCTCCTCCTGTGTGCACTGATGTGGATTTATTTTGCAGGGTGCAGGGCAGTGATGCAGCCCCTCTGATCGCTCTGCAGCAAAGCAGAAGCAAAACCCACCTGCAACAGGTGAGGAGCACGGACTGGGGGACCCAAAGCAGCAAAATGGTGTTCTGGTTGCATTTCCCATACTGGTTCCTAATGCAGTGCTGTGGGTAGGATAGGAGGCACGCGCCGTTCTCAAAAAAGAGAAACAGAAATGTGTATACGAGTGTGTGTGCATGACTTTATGTGAGTAACCTTGAGCAAATAAATTCTCGCTTTATCTCTTGTGCCATCAAAGTCCTTCCCAGTAATGCGTTCTATGGAGCGGGGTCTTAGTAACACATAGGCCGCTCCAAAAGTAATGCCTCTTATTTATTTCCATGGAAACTACAACTGATACAGAGCACAATGACATTATTTGATAGTGCAAATCCTCAGCTACAGAACACTGCTTTTCAGCATAGGCACCACCATTAGCTATGCATTTTCACCAGTCATGAACAAGTCTGCATGCCACGCTCATACAAATCTGCAACCACTGTTTCACAGCTGCTATGATGGGGTTATTGCTGGGAGTCTAACTTTCACTGTGCTCACGTCTACTGTTAGGTCTCCATAACCATTCAGCAAGCATTGATGGATGTCAGTGGGTGCCATTTTTTCTGCATGGAGGAATTGAATTCCACATCTTTGCTTCAGAGGCACTTCCATGCCAGACGCTATTTTGTCAGACTGTCCCTCTGCTGCCATCTGTCACACAGCAACAAAATGTAATGGAATATGGTTGGGAAGGTTCAACCTTTTTTTGCCATCCTACCAACATCCACCTCTGATATCATGGGCCAACATTACAAAACAGGAGGCATTACTTTCGGAGCAGCCCTTGTATAACAGTGTCCTAAGTTGTCAGTCGGGAGCTACAATTAACTTTACTGGAATTTCTATATTTGCAGCAGTTCTAAATGAGAGCCAGGACCTCCAGATGCTCCTGTGCATCATCCCTGCCGCTGTCTGAATAAGCTCCTGGGTTTTGCACTAAAAAAGCCCCCTCTGTGCTGACAAATCTGCCCTTTGTGGTCTGGCTTCAGCAGGGCCAGTAAAAATAGTGAGGGATGGGGCAGACACTGCTGCTTTCAGGGCTTTTCTTAGCTCCAGGCTATGGAGCGAGGCATCGGGTGCTGACAGCTCGGGGGGATACAGTAAGCAAAGGGGGGTCTGTTCCTGAGATGCCCCTAGACCAACAGTTTTGTAAACTTCCACAATTTGGTATTTTCCTTTTTTATTTTTATTTTTTTTTTTGGGGGGGGGGGGGGGGTTGTATTTTAAATAGCCGCAGGCAGCATCAGACCCACACGATAAAGCTTCCCAAAAAAAGCAGAGTCCCGGCCTTAATCCACACCCCAACCCTGCCAGCAGCTGGGAACCAGAGCACGTCCGTGCTCAGCATGGAGACTTGTGCACTCAGACAAGGAGGATTATGGGCATCATATGACTGACTGCAGTGACGGTGTGTGCTTAATTGGTGAAGGGCTGCATTTTCTATCTTTAACACAGGACAAAGGGCCAGCGGGCTGCCTCATGCACAAGGTTCCTTTCAGGTGTTTTCTTCACTGCACTTTACCCAGAGAGCTGTGGATGCCTCATCCCTGGAGGTGCTCAATATCAGGTTGGATGGGGCTTCGGATAACCTGGTCTGGTAGGAGGTGTCTGCCCATGGAAGGGTTGGAACTTGGTGGGTCCCATCCAACTCAGTACATTCGATTATTCTGTGATTCTTTGATGATGCTGACACAGCTGAGCTGGAGGGCAAGGCATGAAGCATCGCTGGGCCCAGTGTGTGAGGGCAGTGTTAAATGTTGCACTCCCTTGGGTGCCTGCCAGCAGATCCCATGGGGTTTTGCAGGGTCTGAAGCTCAGGAATGCATCATTCCTTTAATCAGAACAACACATTTGGTTGCTTCCCACAGACACGTCCCGCCACCCGCTTCAGTTACCAACCCATGTAAATGAACGTACTATAAAATCATAGAATGGCTTGTGTTGGAAGGGACCTCGAAGCCCATCGAGTTCCACCCCTGCTGTGGGCAGGGGCACCTCCATCCAACCTGGCCTTGAGCTCCTCCAGGGATGGAGCACCTCACACTCTCTGAGTAAAGAATTTCCTGCTAACGTCTAACCTAAATCTGCCCTCTTTTTAGTTAAAGAACGTTCCCCCTTGTCCTATCACTGTCAGAGCATTAATTTGCCCACATTGTCTTCAGTTGTTGATATTTGACCTGAAAATACAGCTACTCTACAGTGTGTATGGTGACTACAGCAACACAGAGCCAAACACTCATCTCTCCAGCTCCCTCGCCTTCCTCCCTCCCTAGGTGTTCGGTTGGCAGAAGAGCATCATCCTTCAAATTCCAAGTTTTATTTAAAAACCTGGACTTGGCTTTACTAAACCATTTGCAATTTAACAGTGAGAAGGTTCACATGGAAACATCGTGCCACTGAAATCGTCCATGCCAGCAGGGATATTTCAACCAAGAGCATCCCTATCCCTCCTGCTGCCATCCAACCTCTCTGCAGCCAGCTGGACCACGCTGCAGCTTTGGCTTCCAGCTCTTACCTGTGGCCTTGTGCTTTCTGACACACTTGAAGCACACATAGAAGGACCACTAAAACATGTCCCAGAGAATCTGCTGTATTTTTAGAGTTTGTCCCAGATTATTGGCCTTTGTCCCGGATTTCAGTGGTGAGAGTATAGGAATGCCCAGTGGGGCCACATGCATCCTACATTGCGCTCCTGAAGGCTTGAATCAGGAAAAATTCCATTCCAGACAAGGTAAATAATTAAGTTTTTGTGGCAAATACTCTACTGCCATTAGCAGGAGGTGATAAGCATTCAAGACCACAGTATATATAGAGTAAGGCAGATGCACTGAGCTTCAAATTGCAACGGTGCTCTGTTATGTTTTACTGAGTAATGAACTGGGCATCTCTGGTACAGTGATTTTTCATCTGTTTGTTTTGGGTCCAGGTTTTTCTTTTACACCATGGATGATGGTCTTTGCTTACTGGGAGCTAAGTTGTCTGGAAGAGACCCCTCTCCATGTGCTGGCAGCTGATGAAGTGCAAATGGAGAGGTGGTGTTGAAAGGGATCTTCAGGTGTCACCCCATCCATCCTCCTCCCTTTGGCAGAGTGTATTGGACCTCTCTTCAGTCTCCCGCAGCCAAAGTGGGCCAATTCATCTGTTCTCTCTCTCTGTTCAGCCCTCCTGGTTACACTGCCTGACCTTGGGGTGCTGCAGGGCTCCCTGATGGGCTCGTGCAAGCAACTCCCAAGTTTCACAGGCACCCACATTGGTCTTATTGGTTCACCCTCCTATCAGCTGCTTTGCACTCAGATGTCCTAATATGCTGACTGCAGTGGTTTACTTAGCTTCCTAGCACAGAGCATACTGTGTGTCAAAGGAGTACCAGGTGTAAAAGGTATTCAGTTAAGTTCTCCATCACTATTCCATCAATCTTCTAGAGAGACAGGAGAGACACATTGCTGATATGGGTGCAGGTAAGGTACTGCTGCGTGTAAAAAGAACCCACTCTGCTTCCCAGCCTTCAGCTCTTGGATATTTTGGCATGTTATCAGGGAGAAATGCATTCAGAAGTGAGAGCAAGCAGCCCTGCTGGTCACGATGCCAGGAAATGGTGGGCTTTAAGTTTTGCCAGGGGAGGTTTGGGTTGGATATTAGGAAAAACTTCTCCAAAAGAGTGGTGAGATGTTGGAACAAGTTACCCAGGGAGATGGTGGAGTCACTGTCCTTGAAGGTGTTCAAGAACTGTGAAGGTGTGGCACTGAGGGATGTGGTCAGTGGGCATGATGGGGGTGGGTCAATGGCTGGACTTGGTGAACTTGGCGGTCTTTCCAATCTTCATGATTCTATGATTTCTCCATGGATTTCAAAAGAACCGAACAAAAGTTGTTTTACAGCCAGCCTAAAGGTTTTATCTATTTGTAGGTGTCTTGGTGTACAATAAATTGGGATTTTGTCCTTCAGAAAGAATGTTGCACTTCATTTCTGAGCATTGCTGGCCCCCCAGCTTCTCGTGCTTCCAAAGGCCACCAATCTCATTCCTTGTTTTTGCCAATTTTACCAAATGTCACTCATTTGTGTTGAGAAACAGGAACTGGCAGCAGGGAAGTTACCACTAATCCAGCAAGTGACCAGTGTTTCCCAGTTGTATCCTAACTGTGCTGAGGGATAGTGCACAGACACTTAATTATTTCCTGTCAGAGTTTAAATAGATTGCAACTACTAACACCAGATCTGAATATAAATCAATAATAAGGGACAGAGGAGAAAGATTTAAAAATTATGCCAAGGGTGGAATGGGACAAAGACAAGGAGTGTGAGGGACATATGGCAGAAGTACAGGATGGGAGTGTTCTGGTAGCCTGGGTTCCTGCTCAAGCTTCTCCAGGATCTCTTACAGGCTTTGTTTTACTTATCTCTTAAGTCCTGATCAGAATGGGAACAATGGGCTTTGTCCACAGAAGTAATTAAAATGTTGCACTCCTTGGCAGAGGAGTTAAAATCAATTTCTCCAATACAAGATGAGGAGCAATTGGCCGAGCTGCTGCCAGGCAGAAAGGATCCAGCACCGTGATGTTTACGAGTTCTGTGGGAATCCAGCTCTGCCAAAATGTCACAGTGGTGCTGGGATGCCTGTGCAGAGAGGAACCCTGCAGGAGGCATAGGACAGTCTCTCCATTCAGCTTGGCAATTGTGGGGCCTTGGCTCAAGAACAATTTCCACACCTCAGGAAAGATATGGCTCAGCTGGGAAAAGCCCAGAGAGGTGCAAAGAGAAAGACTGGAGGTGTAGAAAACCTGACTTTAAGGAAAAGCTGACAGGGAGAAAAGTGTGTGGTCTGAGGGGGGGACCAAGGGGAACAAAGCGAGCTGCCAAACACATGTGAGGCAAATCCAAAGAGGAGTGGCACAATGTGTCCTTGAGAGGGGAGATTTAGATTGGATATAAGGAAAACTGGATATAAGGATAGTGAATCACTGGCACAGGTTGCCTAGAGAGGTGGTGGGTGCCCTGCCCCTGGATACACCCAAGCTCAGGCTGGATGGGGCTCTGAGCACCTGATGGAGCTGTGGGTGTCCCTGTTCATTGCAGGGGAGTTGGACCAGATGGCCTTTAAGGGTCCCTTCCAACTCAAACCATTCTATGATTCTATGACTTTCTGCAAGTAGGGTGAGGAAAGGGCTTAGTCTTCAACAGACAACGTCAGGAGAAACTTCCCAGTGCTATGAATAGTTTAGCATAGGACACATCGCTGTTTTCACTGCAGAAAGCTTTTGTCAGAGGGCTCGCAGGATGGTTTGTGTGCCATTGGTACCAGGGGCCTCCTGGAGGGCTTTGTCAGACTTTCTTGTCTTGTTTCTTCCAGTTGCAAATGGAATCATTAGAATTCACTGCTTGAGTGTTTGTGAAGACCTGCAACAGTAATAACCCCCATCTGCAATGAAGGAGATTGCAAGAGCAGTCCTGTGCATATTTAGCCAATGTGCAGCTCCTAGGGCTGGTGGTACAGACACAGGCTAGCAAATAGGTGTGCCATAACCACAGAAATTGTTTATTCTACAGCATTACAAATCCAACCTATCTCTGACAAGCAAACACTGCACAAGAGCAGAGCTTTTCTGTGTGAAATGCTGCAAAAAAAATATCAGTTATGTTTAGTGTTACAGTGGCACAAAGAAAATCTCATTAGAACGCACTGACAATGATCTGTTATAAAAGGAACAGAAGCAATTTGTAAGCTCTATGAAAAATGCATCTCTGTTCTGCCCCATTCTCACAGCCTGCTGCTACTCTAGGACAGATTTCCAGTGAGTAGGATCTGTGCCTTCTTGCTTAGTTAGCTCTTAAATACCACGTTTTATTTGCTTGGAGACTTGAACAATAAATAGCAAACACTCTTGTCCCTATTTTAAACACATGGTAACTGCAGTACAGAGAAATGAAATGACTTGTTCAGGGTCACAGAGCAATTCTGTGACAGGGCTAAGACCAGAACCCAGCTCCCTTGTTCCCAAACCCATATTCCAGCCTTCAGCTCTTCACCAACGCTGGATTTTAATCACCTTCCAGGGAAGTCTGTTGGCCTCTTCCAGTTGACTTCCATGGGAGTAGTGCCAGGTACCAAATGAAGCCGCTGGGATGCCAATGTTAGATGCTAGGAGAGAAGTGATGGAAGGGAAAAAACAAATTTTACAGAAAAAGGAGTAAGTTCTAGTGTCAATTCCATAATATCATTCCCCCTTTAATTTGTGTCTGGTCAAAATTAGAAAAAAAAAAAAAAAAAAAAAAGATTAATAATATTAATAGATGAAATGAATCTTGAATTTTATAATAATGGAGGAAATGAAAGGACGAAAATGATACTGTGTTGTTAACTGAGATTTTAATAATGATTCTGTCCTCAGTTGGTGCATTTGTTCCACAGAAAGTAAATCATTAATGAAGAGAGATTGGAAAACAGTGTTATGGTGATAGATTTTGAAAGAAAAGTTGAATTTTGCTAAACTCCTAGAAAGTCTGTAATATACCGGCAGCTCTGAAAGTGAAAGACAAACATCTCAAAAGCAGCCCCCATAGATGGGTTTTGACACCGTGCCTTACAGTGCCGAGGGTAACATGGAGCAGTTCCTGTGGCTTCTCTCCAAGAGAGCTGACGTGGATGGAACAGTTAGTTCAAAGATGTCATTTTGGTTGGAGAAAGGAAGGTTTGAAATACCTACAGAGCAGGAAATCAGAAACTGAAGGAGCCCGTCAAACTGGACTCTTCCTGCGGGTTCCATGGACTTTTTTGAGGTCTTCTTTTCACCATGTCCTCCACAGAGGATGGATGGTCTCTAACCACTCCTGAACCTGAGAGGCCATTTGACTTCCCGGGTGAAGAGAGAACCTGCCAAGGCCACCACATCCAATGGGAGCTCTTAATCTACCCACTGCTATCTTCAGCCACTCCAAGAATTCCAAAAATCAGGGTCCCTTGGAGCAGCAGCTTATTTCATACCCTAGCTTGAAATGTCAAGTAGGGGGAGGATTGCATTCTCAGAGCAGTGGAGAAAATCATCTTGGTAGCTGGGATTCGGGGCCTGAGAAAAAGCAAGAGTGGAACATATATGCCTCCGTGTGCATGATGGAGATGGGGGAAAAGACAGCACTCCTCTGATTCCTTAATCAACAAAGCACCCCAAGGCTGAATGCAGAAATTTGCAAATTAAACAATCTTTTTGTATTTAAATTATCAAATCAATAAAGAGACGCAAACATTAAACAACATTATATGAGAGCCTGGAGTGTCACCACAAAAATTAAGACTGTGTAATTAAAAGTACAATGCAATTTATTTTTATATCGCTCTTCATTCTAATCAACAAATGTTATTACTTACCCAAAAATGTAAAGCAGTCTGCAAACTAATTTAAAAGATAAAGACAAAGTGACTATCGAAGAACCTATGTTTCTTGGTCCCTTAGATCTGGCAGCTGTCATGATTTAATATTTTAACTACTGTAATAGGTTATAGTGCTGAAGAAAAGTGCATTAATTACTATGGGAAACCTAAAAAAAAAAATCTAATTAAGAAGAGTAAAATCATTTTTATTGACTGGGAAAAATAAGACTATGTAAAGGAAAATGAAGGATGAAAAAAATGAAGACACAAATGCTAATAGATGTGGCCTGTGCGGGATAGAAAACATACCTCTGCACTTGCTGGGGGGGGTGGATTTGAATCTGGAGAGATACCGTGGTTTGCCATGGCCAAAGCACTCCTCCAGTATCTCACCCACTGGAAGCATCTTCTAATTACATGCAGCATGGGGTCTGGTGTTTGCTCCAAATTCAGCTCAACGTATCCATGCAGAGCCAACCCCACTGGCTGTTTCTGAAACAGCATCCAAGAGCGTGAGATTGTGCTGCAGTCGTGGGTAGAGTATGGGTAACAACATAATAACCTCAATAGCTGCCATCCTTTCTAAAGAGAGGACGTGTAAGAAATCAGTCCCGTGTCCCAAACCATGCAATACATCATGCCTGGGGACACAGTAGGGATGGAGCTCCACTGGCAAATGCAAACCTGTCAAAATGTCCGTGGATATTATAAAAGAGGGAGATGATGCCAGAGGGTCAGCAGCTACACTAAGTATTTAAACAAATACATGCCTTGTAATTACTTCGGCTGATAATGGTAGCATTTGCACATTTTCAAGCCAGAAGTTCTGCTTCTGATCATTTGTATTTACTTCACATATAAAATAGACTGTAGCAGCTTGGCCAGTACTGAACCCAGTAATTTGTACATCATTAATACCTCCAAATATGAAAAAATACTGGCATAGATTTTGAACACCCCTTCCAGGATTACAAATCTTCATCAAAGGCAAGATGACTTGTCTGAGGAATGACTTCAAGATTCAATGATCACGTATCATGCCTGAGAGGAAGAAACTAAGTGAAATCTTTGCGACAAATGATGCTATTACAGATATGTGCTTGCACAGAAAGCCAGCAAAAGGCCACTGCAACACCACAGCTAACTTCTGGTGATATTATTGACACCCACGGCCACACAACTCTTTGCTCAAAGGTAAGCATGTTCTTCTTTCCCACCTTCACCCGCAGGAAACAAGGTCACAAAGCAGTAGGTGTAGGCAGAGATGTTTTGGAGGGGGCTTTCATTGACTGGGGGTCATTTCACAGCACAGGAACATCACAGCAGCAATAGCTTTTGATTAGCAGAGAAATTCTATGTCAAATCGTGCAAAACACACAAGGATTACTCATGAAGGGTAGGTATCACATAGACTACGTGTGAGAAATCAACACAGGGGTTACAGAAACAGCCGCTAGTTATGAAACATAAAAATAAGCAAAGATTAAATTCACATCTGAGAGAAAGATAAAAGTTGTTGTTGTTTTAATGCAGTAGTATCCACAGGCCTTGGCTGCATTGGGACCATAGAATCATAGAATCGTTAAGATAGGAAAAGACCACTAAGATCATCTACTCCAACTGCCCACCAAACACTTGTATCACCCACTGACCACATCCCTCAGTGCCACATCTCCACACTTGTGGAACACCTCCAGGGTCAGTGATTCCACCACCTCCCTGGGCAGCCTGTGCCAGTGCATTGCCACTCCTTCTGAGAAGAAATATTTCCTAATGTCTCACCTGAACCTCCCTTCGCATAACCTGAGGCTGTTACCTCTCATCCTATTGCTGTTACTTGGGAGAAGAGGCCATACAGGATACGTGGAAATAAGGTCACTGAGCTCCTGTATGGCTGTTGGCCAGGGATTGTATGTTTTAGCCAAACACATGTAGGTCTGGCACCTGTCCTCACTCTGGCATCCCTCAGCTAACTCCGTGTGCACCTTAGGGTACAGAGATACAATGATAAATGCCTGAGATGGATGTGTAGCATCAGAGCAGGAGAACATCACTAGGGCAGTGGTGGGATTAAACTTGTCTCATTTCAGGAATCCACAGAGAAGACATTTCCATCAGGCTGTCACTGGGCTTTCAGGAAGCAAGAAGAAATAAGTCTTTTTATTGTGCAATTCAGCCGCTCTGTTTTAACTGTCTACTTCAGGGTGAGATGAATCACTGTAGACTCCATTGACTGTATTGAGTGGCTCTCCATTGACTAGCAGAGAAGCCATGGGTGGCCAGCCTAAATACAGATTTCTGCTTTAGTTGGGTGAATCTACTCAGTTCTTCATGCCACGGTGTAACAGTTGGCTGTTCTGAGCTGCTTGAGCTGTGGCATTTCAGTCAATAACTTCCACAGCAAGCATAGTATTTCTGGAGAAGCGACACCAATCATGAAGAGTTTGCAATGTAAACAGATAAAATAAATAGTAGTTAGCTAACTGAGGTGCCCTGTGATCACAGTTAGACAAAGGAAACACAACCTACAACTCCTGTACCACACCCCTGAAGCTCTGCACCTCTTTCATAGCAGTTTTCCATATATTCAGAGAGAGACTAGTTCAGATATGTGCTGAATTTCGCAGTCAGTACTCTCCATCCAAACTGGAGGGATATCCAACAGGGCAGGAAGGTGACTGACCCCTTCTACTCTGACCCTGTGAGGCTACATCTGGAGTACGGCATCCAGACCTGGGGTCTCCAGTACAGGAGGGATGTGGAGCTGTTGCACTGGCTCCAAAGGAAGACTGTGAAGGTGATCAAAGGGCTGGAGCACCTCTCCTATGAAGAAAGGTTGAGGGAGCTGGGCTTGTTTAGCCTAGAGAAGAGAAGGCTGTGGGGAGATCTCATTGTGGCCTTTCAGTACCTGAAGGGAGTTTATAAACAGGAGGGGGACTAGCTGGTAGATAGTTATAGGGCAAGGGAGAATGGCTTTAAACTAAAAGAGGAGAAATTTAGGTTTGATTTTAGGAAAAAATTATTTGCTCAGAGGGTGGTGAGGCCCTGGCAAAGGCTGCCTAGCGAAACTGTGGATATCCATCCCTGGAGGTACCGAAGGGCAGCCTGATCTGATGAGAGGTGTGCCTTACCACGGCAGGGGATTGGAATTAGATGACCTTTAAGGTCCCTTCCAACCTAGGCCACTTTATGATTCTGCTGAAGCCAGATGTAATGCTCCTGTGGTTGCCACTGCACCATATTCCCAGCGCATCAACCACCTCTGAGGTACCCTTGGGTCACCAGGAGAGACACTGGCTGGGTCAGCAAGTAAGCCTAAGCTTGAAAGAGAGAAAAAAAGTCCGTCTGTAAATGCATGTACTGCTAAAAACAAAAACCAGCCTACACGCGAAAGAGCGGCAGCCCCTACATTGCGTTGTACGTCCACACACAGCCCGTTGTTCCAGAAACTCCATCTCCCTTCAGCTGTGATCACTCCTGACTGTTTGCAGTCTGTGTGCAATGACGTGCGTGGAATATTACTATGAAAATGTGCGTTCTTGTTAATAGGTATAGTTTAGGATGATTGTTAGCAGAGCATAAGGCCTTATTGATTGAAAGTGGCATATGGAAAGGATGTATAATGATTCACTTTGGCTGCTAGTTTGAAATCCTATTCATGAGAGGGAAAAAAAAACCCACAACACTCTCCTTTGCAGTCAGGCTTCATTCTTTCTGCAGCATGTTTTTCAATCTGGGCCATTTTACAAGTGATCCATAGGGGAGATTTCCTGCTCTCCTGGGTGTGTGCTCAAAGCTCTTTTCAGTCCGGCAAGGGCAGGTCAGAGGAACAAAAGCTGAAGTTATCACACGTCTCTCTAGGAGGGAAAGGTTGACTGTGCTGCAGCTCTCTCCTCTAAAATTCTTTTTCGGGGAATTTAGTGTTTGTGAAGGGTGAAAATCTGATGCTGACATTTGTACCCGAGGTATCTTTGAAAGACAAAGCAGCTTGGCTCCGTGAGCTGCATGGAAGGTGAGCATTTTCTGGAACCAGCTTCACCAGGGGGAAAAATGCATGTTCCTACATGGCATTAGCAAATACAGAGTAATTAGACAGAGGTAAAATCCCAGTGAAGGCGAAGCAGCCATAGTATTAACACATGTGAGCTGACAGAGATAAGCCCTGAGGATCTCATCCATCTTCTGTGTGCCAGCAGGTCCAAGTGAAGCTGGGACTGTCTCCCCTGCTTTGTCCTGTGTAGGCTGATGAGGTGAACACACACTTAATTCAGCACCCACTGCCCCCACCACTGCCAGGAGGGAAGGGTCTTTCCAGGGCTGGTTGAACAGCAACATCTATCCCTGCAAGATGATCTGAGCTGTCCTGCAGCCTCCATCATACAGGGAAAACTCAAGAGACTGAGTTGAGTTCCTCAACTCAGGGCATCTTTCCTCAAGGTCCTAACCCAGGAGGCGATCACCTCATCTGGGGAGCTGGCTGATGGGGAGAAGGAGCACGATCTATTCCTACGCCTGTAACCCTTCAGACCCCACCGACATTTAGCTTGCTGATTTAATAACAGCATGATGTTTGGTGACATCTGGATGTTTTTCTTGGCAGCAGCCCCACGGACGGTTTAAATGGCATTTCCCTCACTTCTGGAAATACAGCCGTTGTGTTTTCCCCCAAGCAAATAAGGAGTGGAGCGTTCATATATGAGAAAATTGATGCTTTCTGGGAATTGCCTACAAGGTGCTAAGTAACCTATTTGATTGTCATCCAGAAGCCCTGGCCTTGCTACACGGTCTTGCATGATTCTTTTTTTCCAGTGAAATACCTCTTCAAGAAGGTCTCGAGGATTTGCCTGTGGTAGGCATAGCAGAGCTCTCTCGAATAAAACAGCTCTGAACAAGCAAATAAACTGAATGCCTTTCATTATACCTGTCACCAGTTTATTTACTCCATGGCCTCTTTCTGCCATAAAAGTCTTGAGTGACTTCCGCATACTAAAACATCTGCAGTCATTTTCAGAAAATAACAACAACTGCCAATGTATGAAATCACTATTTTCTCAGAGAACATCTATTGTTCGGTGTCCGACCCACATTGTTTTTCATCCCTTGCAAGTGGTTTAAATGAAATCCACTTTTTTTTTACTGTGGAAAGCAAAGTATATCAGAGTTAGACAATTGACTGTAAGCTTTCAGTCAATAACCGTTTATTTTTGTGCATGCTGCATTGAAATTGGTGGCGAAATTCCCATTTGGAGGTGCCCATTGTGTCTTGTGCCAGATCCTGGGCACCTGCTAAGTGTAAGCTGGTGTTCCTCATCATGCACCTTCTAAAGCTGAATCCAATCTGCACAGACTCTTTCTGTAGGCTTCATAAGCCATCCTGCAGTGAGCACTCAAAATTTAAGACCTCGTATGAATGCAACTCTCAAGCATCACTTAACCGGAGTGCTGATTAGGAACTTTTGCAAGAGATTGAGCTATTGACAAGTGAATCATCTCTGCACCACAGTGTCTCAGTCTTGATTCGTGGTCTGTGGCCAACATCAACTCCCACTGAAGGTCTTTCTTGCACAGTTTTCCAGTGAATGCTTTGTATGGGGTCATCATATCTCAGAGATAAATACTGAGGAACTGAAGCATGCTATTAAGCTTCTTAAAACATTAGAAAGACAATCATTTCAACAGAATTGATGTTAATCACACTTATATAAAAGCTTTTCATCTTCAAAGCATTTAACCAACATTAATTACATGTAATTGGCTTTTCCACGTACGTCATGCAAAATGCACCTTTCATGTCACTTGTCATTGCTATCTTACCTGGGATTACTGAGAGAAAACTGTGCCTGCTCAGTGCAGCACAGCTTCCTGAAGCCACCTGAGGCCTCATCTTGCAAATCACAAAGGGCAGCATTTAAAACAGCAATTGCACAGAATAGAGACGCCTCAGTTGAACCGAGCGATCTGTGAAAAGGAATGACGCCATCCCACTTGGGTGCCTGTAAAGTTGTAAGAGTCTCGATCTCCATGGTAAAGCTTCCTAGGAGACTTCTTGAAGTCTTGCTGTTCCCTGTGTCTGGGCATATCTTGTTTTCATTATGTTAATTTGGGTCATAAAATGAGACCTCCACAAGCAGTGATGCTTGGCCCAAAGTGTCCTAGACAGAAGGCAAGGAGTCCTCTGGACTCCAGAAGCATTGCATTTGAAAGAATACAGTGAAAAGAGAAGGGTCCACATTTTCCACTGTAACCTTGTCTTCAGACACTTACCCACGAAACCGAAGACTTGGGTCCCTTCCCTCAGCACGAGGAGGTCTGAAACCTCCACCTATCTGCCACCACTCTGTCATGCTCTTCCTGCATGGCCTTTATACAGGAATAACTGCTGCTTTCAGCCACAAGGAACTTTAAAAAGTTAAGATTTTGATTCCAATTTATGACATGTTTGAGAAAAAATAATAATAATAAAAAAATCTTGCCCAGTGAACTGTCAGGATTGAGCTAGGAAATATGAGTTCCACAAGTCCTTGGAAGAGCTGGCTAATATTCAGTTTTCATTGTGTTCATGGCTGAAAAGAAAGGATTTTAGAAGCAGCAGTCACATAAAATAAATTCCACCAAAAAGGATATTGAGGCACTGGTAACGTTTCATGGAGATGAGCATTGGGTTGAAGATAAGATTGAAAACAGGTGAGAAGCCAAACCTAAGCACTAACAGCACTTGGTCAGAACAATAGGACGTTTCCCGGCAGCAATTGGGGCAGGTCCCAAAAGAATAATAGAGTCATGAATGTTGGAAAAGACCACTAAAGTCATCTAGTCTAACCAACAACCCATCCCCACCATACCCACTGACCACATCCCTCAGTGCCACATCTGCACATTTCTTGAACATCCCCAGGGATGGTGACTCCACCACCTCTTTGGGCAGCCTGTGCCACTGCATCACCACTCTTTCTGAGAATAAATGTTTCCTAATATCCACCCTGAACCTCCCTTGACGAAACTTGAGGCCATCACTTCTTGTCTTATCAATAGGTGTCTTCCCTCTGGCAATCTTTCAGAAGTCAACATTGTGGGTGATGTTATTCTTGCTTTCATATTGCATGTAGTGCTATTTCCAAGTTGATAGCCTTTGTCCCTGTCCGTATGTACAGCTAACAGAGCTAAAGGACGTTTTGTTACTTCAATGGCTCATAAATGCATGAAAGCTTCACCTGGCATTCCTGCACTGTGTTGAAGTAAATAAAGATGCTTTCCCCAAAGCCTGTGATTTTCTTAACCTTCAACTTTTATTCTTAACCCTTAGTGACTACAAAGACCAGAGTACGAGTTACCAGCTGAGACGTTCGGACCTGGGATAACAAGTTGCAACCCTCTTCAGCTGCCTCACGCATCAAAAGACTCTCCATGTGTCATTAATATGCATCAAAGATAAGGATGCCTATGGGTCAGGATGAGCAGAAAAACAGTCTTGCTCTGCAAAAGAGAAGAGCCCAGGGACCTAACCCAAATCATCTGGAGGGAGATTTTTAGAAAAGCGTTTAAGTGGCAGGTTCCAGTGCAAGTCAGAACCGTGCTTGTAAATCAACAAGATCCTTTAAAAATCCCACAGTGTCACCTGCCCTCAGCATCTGGAGTGGTTGTTTATTTTGCAGACATCTTCACAATTCCATTCTCAAGATTATAATTCACTTGGTGGTACGCAGTTCTCGCACCCTTGAAGTTAAGTAAATGGTTAAGTGCAGTAGTGGTTCAGAGCTAGAAGACTCTCTACCTTGCAGGATTGAGCCCTTTAATCTATTCTTATTTCCTTTTCAATTTCTGCAAGTAACCCCAAGCAAGCTGGAAACACTAAGTGCAAAGTTACGGGAGATGACTGTGGCAATTTCTGAATGACAAGAGCATTTAAAAGAAATGTCAAGAGTCTGTGGGTTGCAAGCTTTTACGTTTCAAGGAGAAACAAAAAGAAAGGAGGGACAATAAATCAAACACAACCGCTTAGCGTGCTCCATCTCTCAGAGTTAACCTCTTGAAAGCCATGTCCCTGGCACAGAGTGGGCCACACTCTCTGATGGGGCCCATTATTCTCTGCAAAGCAATAGAAATGGCATGGTGGGCTACGCCGTGCGTGCCCAGGGGCCATGTACACTGCGTCTTGCTTAACATGTGCTCCGCATTTATGGGTTAACATCAAACATGAGCTGATTTATAATTTTTAATCAAAAAAGGATTATAACCTAATAAATCCTAATAACATATTCTGTCTGGAGGTTATGTGGTGTAGTTGTATAATATACTGGTAGCCTCATTCTCCTAAGACTGGAAGACTGGGCAAAGTTTTATACTTGTCAATAAACTGTTCCCTTCACTTAAATGGATCAAGACCCTTTAAGCTCCATGATGCAAATGGTCATCCCTCTGAATAGTCTTTCCTGCTATAACAAGTTTTGAAGTACCTAGAAACATATCAGGAAACTTGCTGCACCTCTGTGCACTGGATGTCTCATCTCACTTTAAAGGCTCAGTAGTGCTGGTTAAGGCCTAACTGTTGGCTATTAGCTGAATCTAAGCATGAAGCATGTCAAACACATCATCGATGGTAGTCAGAGTCCTAGTGAGACCTCAAGAACTAACTCACAGAGGCTAAGTGTCAGTTTGTACAGAGCCTTTGTTTTCCAAGTTAAAAAATGTTGTCACAAAGGAAAAGTTAGCCCTCTGTATTGGTTTTTCTGAATTTTGGATCTCCCACCTAGACAGACAGGTATTATTATTATCAGTAAGTAAACCAGACCTGTCAATTATCTGAGGAGGTTTCTGAGCCTTCTGTTCCCAAAGAATGATCATCTTCTCTCCAATCCAGAAGTCTGTCCTGGAAAATCATTTTACTTCCCAGGAGACCTAATTAACACTAAAGACTAATGGAGGCTAAGTGTAGAGATTTAAAAAAAAAATTTTTTTTGACTGCATCGCCATTTTAAAAGCTTCTCTTCCCTGCTCTTTATTTGCACACAACAATTAAAACACCGCAGTGGGGAAGATGTGGCTAACAGACTTATAGTACTTTCAAACTAGATATAAGTATTCTGCTGTTGCCTTGTGCTTCTCTTCTGTGTTTGCACCCACAGGTGGTTTCAGCCTTAACTTCTAGGTACCTTATAGACAGGGCTGGTGTCTTTGTACACAGTGCATGTTCTTGGCATGCTGAAGCTCAATGGCTCTTCAGTGAGCAAGATCTCAACAGAAATTCCTCATCTTGTTCCATCTTCCACTGGGAAAGAGTGTCAGTGGGAATCTGACCCAAGCCACAATAACCTCAAAAGAAGGATAGAGTTATTCCTTTATATGCCTTGAATAAAAGTCTTCAAACCAATCAGGCAGACAAATTGTTCAGGATCAACAAAGCCCATGTCAGTAGGATTGCTCTCACTCAGTTGTGGAGAGCATGGAAAGGACATTTGTTAGAACTGATCTCAGGTTGGATATTAGGAAGAATAGTGGCAATGCAGTGGCACAGGCTGCCTGGGGAGCTGGTGGAGTCACCATCCCTGCAGGTGTTCCAGAACCATGGAGATGTGGCACTGAGGGATGTGGGTGTGGTAGGGATGGGTCGTTGTATGGACTAGATGATCTCAGTGAGCTTCTCCAACCTCAATGATTCCATGATTCTATGATTCTGTGATTCACAGAATTGTAATGATTGTAACAGTTTGGTTTGGAATGTTTCTCAGAACAGCTATAACCTTGAAGACACAGACCTGGAGAAGGCACCTCTTTTGGCTCTTTTCCACTAGGCTACAGCTAAAACCTACAGTTTCTTCAGAACTCAGCTAAAACAAGCCTAGGCTGACATCATTAGTTGCAGTCTCTTATAATTCTTTTCATCAGTAGGCCTTGGACATAGAGATTCATACACTTTTGGCTTAATCCATCTCTTTTTGAACTACTAACATATCACTTCTTCCACCAGTGTTTGTGGAAGGAGGGCACACAGAGTGTCTTCTTTCACTCCCAGGCTTAGAGGAAGGTGTTGGCTGTAATTGTTATTGTACTAACATTGACTGTCTTGCTATAATAAATGCATCTGTCCAGCATTTCAGAAATCTTTGGGGAAGTAATAGCTGTGCTTTCTTAGTCTCACTGAAATTCAAGATGAAAGGAGTGACTGTCCATCTAGGTCCATATACCCTGTTTCTTTCTTTTCACAGTTCAAAAACATCTCCTGCTCCCCATTTCTCAACCTGTCAGAGCACTGGGGCTCTAGCAGAGGAGCAGTAAGCAAACTGATGGGTTGATGGGCGGACTTGAGGATCTTAGTGGTCTTTTCCAACCTTAATGATTCTGTGATTCTAAATGCAGCCAGCATGCCGTTCCTAGCAGACCAGTGAGGCAACCGGTCTGCTCACAGAGTAAGATGTTAGAGCTGAATGCATTTCCTGGGAGAGAGGAAGGACCATGCAAGCAAACAAGAGTTCAGCCAACTTCTCAAAGGAGAAGGTTTTCTGAAACCAGAGTGAGATTTATCCAAAATCCCGACCAAAAAAAAAAAAGCACAGATTTCCAAGGACAGGACTCACTGGACTTGGCAGAACCCAAAATTCCTCCATTTACTTAACTGCTGTGAATGAAAAGGAAAAATAATGATATTTAAAAATTGCAGTTGCAAGCAAAATCCAGCAACACAGCAGAGAAATGAGAAGCAGAGAAATGAGCCTGATCCAGACACAGTGCTACAGATACAGACCAGCCTTGCTCACCACAGCCATTCCCCACCACTAGAAAATTTCTGGTTTGAATAAATAAGGGTTTGGAGTGTGGGTAGTTCTCAGATCCAAGTCAGCTTTTAAATCTGCCTACCTCTTAGCAAAACTCAGCTCTAATCCTGGTCTAAGCAAATGGATGTTAGTAAAACAAAAGCATTAAACAGCTTCCTGATCTCCTTCTCCACTTCTTCCTGCTCTCCTTCTTTCCCCTCCAGCCATTCTTTGCCATATCTGCAGCATCAGGCTGTGTTCTTAATAGGCAGCTTGATAAGTCTATCTATTGTGACCACAATCTTTGCCAAAGCTGGAGGCTTTAAAGCCTAAAATGGTGCGCTGCCACTTTTGGGATTAAAGACACCAAAGGCTGTCTGGATGGAGCAGCAATAGATTGTTTCTCTGAGGATGAGATAGCAAGAGAGTAAAGAAACACACACCTATGGCTCCTACCACTCATCTTCCTGATACAGGCTCTTGGAGGCATGGCACAGGTTTTGGGGAGCTGGGGTTCTGGGTTCACGATGATTGCTGTGATCCTGCTCAGCGAGACTCAGTGAGATGGATACGGGCATCAAGATTTAATGTGGCAGTTTTAGATTCATAATCAAAGTCTGTATCTCTGTTGCTGATCTTAAGGAGCGTATCTGGTTTTACAAAGGCACAGTTCCCATCATGAACTTCTTTAATTGCACATAAGCCCTGATTTCTGCAGCTCCACTTTTATAAAAGTCTTTTTAGCTCTTATTGCCTGGAGCCATCTGAGGCTACAGAATTGTCCCCAGTTTTTTGAAGACCTGATTTTTCAGCGGTGTTTTTGTGTCCCGAGACTTTTTGCAAAAAATGAGAGCTAAAGGCGCTAATAAAGAAGTGGCAATAATTAGAAAACGTCTTGCACAGTACAGATTTTATAACTCCACAGATACCGTGGTATTAACATTCTGTTTGTCCACCTGTTAGAAGAAAGAGATCTGAAGAGTCATAACTCTAAAACAGTGGGTGACAATTTAATGAAAAATTGAGCTCTGCGTTTAATTTCCTTTTAAGTTCAGTTGAGCATTCTACAAGATCAAAGGGGCTTTGTGGTTTGCAAATGATCTACGATATCAGAGAAACAGATTATAACCCGGCACAGTTTGGTATTTAAGTAAGTATCCGCTTTTAATACCAATGTTTAAAGTAGGCTAATGGAACTAAAGCGCGAGTATAATTTCCTATGATACAAGTCTATAATCCAGTTTAATATATCAACCGAACGCTAAAAGCATATTGTGAATTTAATTCTGTGACTTGGCCCTGTTTGCGAAGTATCCTGAGACATCATAAAATGCATCTAACGTAAAAAGAGGCCCTGCCTTAGTTTGTAACTTTTGGGGTAGGGACTGGGCTCTATACGGGTTTGGAACATTAAAAATAGATAAGCAAAAGTAGCGCTACATGTCAGGGAGGAATTTTTTGTTTTGTTTTAGCCTAGATGCTGGAGATCTGCCTAGAAGACACCCTACAGCTGATTTTTCCCCTTCCATGTTCATGCAATGCTACCGTGGGCAGTGGAACTACAAAAACAAATAAACAGAATCACAGAACGGCTTAAGTTGGAAGGGACCTTAAAGATCATTGAGTTCCAACCCCTGCTGTGGGCAGGGCTGCCAATCACTAAATCAGGCTGCCCAGGCCTCCAACCAACCTGGAACAGAGTTACACCAGGTTAAAAGGTACCTCTGGGTTTTTTTGTATTTTATTTTTTAAACAATTTCCTGCAGTGTCAGATTCCACATACTCCCTTTCAGAAATGGTCATGCTCTAGCTTCCATCTAACCAGATTTTTCCCCTACGCAGTTCCAAGAGGCTGCTACAGGGACTCACTTCTCCTGCCACTTGCACGCTTCTTCCTATTCACTAGTTTAAATTTATGGCCAATTCATTCCTGTTTATTCCTGTGGTAATGCTGTCCTGCAGGCTAATAGGTCCACCCCCCTTGATGCTTACCTCCCCGATATGTTTATGAGCATTCATTACATACATTTGTCTTTCCCAGGCTGAAGGAGTTGAATTTGTAATCTGCTCTGGTAAAGCAGTTTGTTCGTTTCCCTGATCAGTGGTCCTTCCTGTTTCAATCTTAATTCATCAGTTGTGAACACCAGCAATGGGAATTGTACATGCTGTTCCAGGAGAGGCTCATCAGCCGCCTGTACGATGGCATTAATACAGCTGTGTCTTTGCTAGCAATGTGTCTCTTGATACATGTCAGCATCGCATTAGTCTGACATGACGTGACATGACGTTGGTAGCTCAGACATGATTAAACACTACATTCAAGTTTTTCTCCTCTGCAGCCTCAGTGAATCCGTAGAATTTCCGATTATGGCAGGAATTAGTGGAACGTGCAAGTTCATACAGCCAGGATTTTACAGTTTCATCCCATTTCCACACAGTTTCATCCCATTTCCACACAGTTTCAGCCTGTGAGATCATCCAGGCTGATATCTGGAGCTCCTTTGTTACTGACAATGCTTCTCAACTTTAGATCATCAGGATATTTTATTTTCTCCCTTCTACCCTTTGTATCTTCTGTCCCATCGAAGAGGTCTCCATCAGCAGAGCTGATGGTCATTCATTAGTTGTTCAAGAAATACGGAGCTGTAGTATTTAGGAGTGTGGTTAGTGGGCAATATTGGTGATAGGTGGACGGTTGGACTGGATGATCTTAGAGATCTTTTCCAACCTTAATGATTCTATGGTTTCTCCTCAGAGCAGTCTTAGAGTCTGCTTCTCATTCTTGTTTTCTCCAGCGAATTCATCATTTTCAATGTCACTGCACAAAAAGCAAAACGAGAGGGTGTTTTAGGTTGATGGGGAAACACTGGAGGTCTTCTGATCAAAGCCCTACTCAATAACAAATTTAGGGTTAGATGCATTTTACACACTAATCTTTATTTTAGGATACCAGTTGTCTGCCATGAAAGTAACAACAACAACAAAAAATGCTTTTTCCTGATTAGAGACAGATTAGAGACGTTGATTACCTTCTCAGTGATATGCAGAGGTGAGCTTTTTTGCTGGATTTGTGACTAAAGCAGCTCATCAAAACCAGCTCAGGTGAGACTGTTGTGGTCAGTTTGGGCTGCCATGCTGTTGATGGTATGTGTAATGATGTTACATCAAATGGGGACTTGGAAGAATCTGTTATCTTCAAACAAATTCAGAGAAATAAGCTGAAAGTTGATAGGAGTTGACACAGCTCCTTTGCTTTGAAAGTCTAAATTTGCATCTGTAATGCTTCCAGATCCCCATTTTTTTTTTTTTTCCTCATATCCAAGACATCCTCAACAGCAGGATGGAGCAGGTAGATACAATATCAAATCTACTCATCCTCCTCAGCTGCAGGTGGGAGATGTTAGACCATCTCAAATGGCACAGGACACCTTTCTTCAGGCAACGGCACAACCATGAATCACTTGCTTCTACTGGCTAACGGAAAGGAGGAACTTTGCAGGAATGTTTTTGGACAAATGAATACAAACCTAAGACTGAAGTTTCAGAAGGAGGGCAAGACTAAAGATTTAAGGGCTGCAGAGAGTCTGTAATACAGGGAGAAGGATGGGGTTCTGGGAGCAGAGCAAAAAGAAGGAAGGGTGAGAGAGACCCCAGCTCACATCCCCAAGGAATTTTTATATCATTGACCCTACTGACCAATTTTTAACTGGGTTCCCCTTTCTTAAACTGGGCAGACTCAGGTCAGCAGCTTTGCTTAGATGGGAGAAGCAGGTGAATGGTGATTTAGAATAAATTGAGACAGAAAAGTAACAAAATTAGGTCATCAGCTGTAGTATAATAGGATAGATGTTTCAGTTTTCACCTTGTTAATCCACTTGCCCCATTGGATAAACAGCTCCGTCTTGTACTTAATCTTCAGATAAATATGCTCTTAAAGCCCAGTGGGTATTTATCCAACATAGGATAACTGTCTTTAGTGAAGCTGAATGAAATGCTTTTAGCTAAACTTAATTTAGCCTCTTGCTGGAATGTTTTCCTGAATGAGGTGGGGAAGTGGAAATGCTGGGCTCCCGACCAGAGCAAGGATGGCACTAAAGGCAGCATGAGCCTCATGCTGGAGGCCGGCTCCTCCTGGGAAGTTCAGCATGCATTATGTGACAAAAGAATACAGGTAGTAATCGCTTCTGGGGCACTTCTTTGTAGTGTGTCACCCAACTTTCAAGAATGGTCGATTCCTCTATCAATCTTGTTAGGTATCTACAACACTCAGTTGAACTGAACTTCACAAATGCATCATATTTCTCACAGTTACACTCTACCCACGGCAGTGGAGTTGCAACTAGATGATCTTAGAGGTCCCTTCCAACTCAAGCCATTCAATGATTTCTCATTAACCTTTCATTTCTTACCTTCTACTCTTTTATTTCATGCCTTTGTTTGGAAGTTATTGAAAAAATAATAAGACCACTAAATACCTTTTTACTGCTTCTGACAGTGCTCTCTTTTACTCTTTATTCCATCCTTTCTCACTCCTTTCCAAGCAGGCTTAGTGGCACCACTGCCCATATCTCGTGGGTTCCTCTTCCCCATTCCCCTCTCACAGCCCTGACAGCATGAGCTTTTATCACGGCCCTTCTTATTTAGCTCCCTTCTACTGTAAACACCACTTATCTTTTCAATCTCTCACCGTATAAGATTTTTTTTTTCTCAGGTCTCAAATTATTCTTGTCATCCTTATCTGAACATCCTTTAATTCCCTTGGCAGTGACATATAGCATTCCAGATGAGAGAGGAGCCTTGGTTTTATACCATGCTGAAATTTACTCTGTCTTATTTCTAACATATCCTAACCTTCTGTTGGGCTGTTTGACAGAAGGGTGAGAGAGAAGAGTGCAATAATGATTCATATACATATTTTTTCTGGTCCATGTTTGACTAGGATGCTTCATTGTTTCTCAAGCTTTCTGCATTCCCCTTTTTAACAGATCTTTCCTTGTGCAGTGCTCCAACCAGGGAGCTACTAGCTCCTTTTCATTGCTGACAGCAGCTCCGATTCTCCAGGTGGGAGAGGAAGAGGCACCTGTAATTAGTGGCTGCAGGGATAAACATTCACTAGCCCCCACAGAGGACTTGTATTGAGCCAATGTATGTCAACATAGCTCAGTTTGTTTTGCCTTAATTAATGCTTTTTAATTAATAGAAGATTTTTAAACCTCATCAAGTCAATCTCTGAATTATCCCTAGATCCCCTGTCACTTATCATTGCAACTCTTAGGATAGTGCTGCACCTGTAACTAAGATATGTACTGAAATTCCTTTTCTCTTTTTATATGGATGGTTTTACATTCACCAGTGGTTTAACTGAAGGATAACTGCGCAAGGAGTCTCACCTTGAGCTGGGTTTATACGGTGCCTAGCAAAGTAAGACCTTGATCCACAGCTAAGCCCACAAAATAATACTACTGCTAACACTAACTTGTCATGTACCTTCACGCTGTCCAGTCACCTAATTCAGTTACGACCTTCAGAAATTCTTTGTCACCTATTCTGGACACAGGAGTGATGTGAGCTATAAATTTTACCACTATGCTTCGCCATTTTTTTTTTTCTCTGTACCACAATTTCTTCTCTTTTATTTTACATCTTCTCGTCCGTTGATCTTAGGCTCCAAGTTGTTTCAGACCTCTCTGTTCCCTCACTGAATGCATGGTCTAACATGTGATGCAGTCTTCCAAAAATAAATACAAATGAATAGCATCTTGTCAGATGAACCATCCCACGGAAGTTAAGAGAACTCCTGGTGGAAAAAGGTACAAGATAAATAACAGTCGTAGAGTCTGTCCCTAAGAGTTTGTCCTAATTAAAAGTACAACTACACACATTAATAATTTACATCTGAAAAGGTTATGAATGTGTAATGCTTAATTACAGAAATGCAAAAAGGTGATATTTGGTTTCCAGCACCCTCCTGAATGCTCAGCCTGTGAATTTAGAAATAACTATAGCTGTGTGGTTTGGACTATAATTAAGATTTGATTAATCCCTAAAGCTCAGTTTAACTTAGATTAGATGTATATTGATTTGTATTTCTTTACTGTTACATTCTTAGTACAGCAAATTTCCCTGTTCACAGTACTAGCAATAGATTTAAGGGGTCTGTCTGATCTCTGACGAGGGCGTCACTAAGCATCCTACAGGAAATGTGTCCACGTCTAGGAAAGGCACCCAACTCACTTGTGCTTGTCATTATGAGAAATGACAGTGGGATATGAACAGAAAGCACCATTTCTTCCACAATTAGCCTCTCCTGTTTGGACTGCATGACATGAATCACAAACCACTGTCCATCAAAGACAAGGAGAACTTTTTCCACTTAATCTCGAAGATGTGGCTATGGGTATTTCCATGAGTTTACCTTCACACACAAAAGGCAAAAAGCCATTATGGCATAAGGGTTTCACTGCCAATGAGATGTGTTTACAAGAACTAGATGTTATAAGGGCTAAGCTGTATGCAGGTGAAGAGTAAGGCTGAGACTTCACAAGGGAGGAATAGACTAAAAGTCTTCACATCGCCTCTGTTGAGTATCTCAGTAACAAGGTCCTATGGGGATCCACATCCTTACCACATCCTTACAGTCATTACAAGGCTAAGAAATCTTGAACCTATTTTAAGCAAGTCCAACTTTCCTGGCTTTAGCAGAGCTGCAGATGATTGTAATGGCTTTCCCCGGTGACCTCAGTACTCAGTCATGCAGAATCAACATAATGGGATGCAGACATTGACTATATTATAAAAGTAATAGGGAATTATATTGTCCTTTCCCTAAAATATACAATAATGCTCACATGATAAGATTAGATAATCAAAGAAGTGAACTTTCTTCTAATCCATACAATAGCACTGCCCCCAGAGCCTGCAACTACTTCTACTTTACATCTTGGTGGCAGAGTTTTGGTCTGAGACTCATCTCTCATGCCCAGTCTTGATGTCCTAGACTTAAAGAAGCCCTCTGTCCACAACTCTTCCTATAATTAGAAACCTGCCTTAACCAAAACTGTAGCATTTCCTGATCTATATATTTCCATATTAAACATTACCTTCAGTTGATCAGGCTCAGGAACTCAATCCAGAAGTGTGCTGAGTTGGAAGGCTGCCTGAACACCCAACACGTCCTTACATGACTGCTTGTCCGGTATCCAACAGGCAGCTCTTCTCACCCAGCTTTTGAAAGAAGTCATGTGTAAAACAGCTCCCCAGATCCACATCAGCTCTGTGGGTGCTCTGAAATTAGTGTTACAGTGAACAAATGCAGCCAGACTTACAACGCATTATTAGGAGGATTTATGATGATTCCACAATATCCTAGAAATTCTGCTTTCTGGAATTATTGGGCAGAATATTTATTTTCCTGGACCTGCTGGCTACCTATTAGCAGCACGTTACCCTGAAGTGAAGCTTTAAAATAGCTCATTCACCTCCACAGGGCAGTCAGCATCATGCCTGTGGAAGGTGAGCAACATTTATTTCCCATGTAAGACTGTCTGGTAATGACAAATTGTTACAGCCATCATGACCACAATGGCCAAGGGTTAAACTCACACTGTTAGATTCACACTCTCTTCTTTTTTCCTGGTTCCCTCTCCATTTTACAGGAGATTTCAGAACCTGGTATTTAACACTCTATACATCATGTCTACAGTATCAAAGTCTTTGGGGTTGAGCCACTCTCTGTTAGGTGATGCTCTGCCTCAGAACCAACAGGAGAGACAGTTTTGGGGAAATAATACAGACAGTCTGTGGTGTGTTGGTTATAAAAGGAAAGGCCTGATTACTATGAGCAAGTCAATGCAGTGCACATGGTATGGCTTTAGAGCTAAAGCAGCGTGCCATGCAGCCTGCATTAGTTCTAAAGTACGTTGCATGGGGTGTAGGACTGATCCCATCTTGCACATCAAGCAATAACAATTGCTTCAATAACAGGGCAATATTTTTTCTTTTTTTCTTCTTTTACATAATCCCAAGCAGACACAGTTACGGAGTATCAGCACACACTGACGTCCAGGCTCAAAGAATCTGTTCAATTGGGGAGGAAGATTTAAATGTTCCCAGTTCAGGTATGTAGAGTCCTGGGAAGATCAAAACACATAAGGAGTTTCAGTCTGGGTTCCCTCTGTTCCTTTGGAGCCTGAAATGGCGCTGTTATAAAAATTTCACTTTATGGCCTCTTTAGCTTTAGGCGTCTGACCAAAAGAAGTTACCCTATATGCAGACACTGCATCCATGGTTGCTCTCCCTCGCTGCCTGCAAGGCTCATGCTTTCTGTTGCTACTTAGGATGGGAAACAATGTTCTGAGAGTGATATTTAGCTTTTTGTTTTTACTTCCATTGCAAGTCTCCAGACATCTCCAAATTTCACGTGAAGCAAGACAAGTCCATGAGGTTTTGCTATTGTTGAATCTAAGGCCCCTTTAGCCACAGGCTCTGAATGCAGCCTTTCAGAACTACACCCTTTTCTGATTGCTGTGAGCTTGTTGACCTCACCAAAAACTCTTGAATGCCATCAGCAAAGCTCCTGTCCATCCTGACAATGTGAAATTGGATAGGTAATACTACGTTATAACAATGCTCCTGAGCCATGTGAACACCTTACACAGACACCAGAATACGGTAAGAGACCTGCAGGAGCATGCTTTCACATGCAGAGCATCCTGAAGATGTAAGCCATGTCCTTCCAGAGAGACTCAAGCACTATCACATGTTCTCCTTGACCTTTTGTTCTGCCTTCTGTAGGCTCCATTCACTGGAAAGTTTTAGTCATGTAGTAGTTCTCTTTGCTCACAGCACTGCCCTTTTCAGATGACCACCTGAGATGTTTCGAGGCCTTTCTTTGATAGTTTGCCCCATGAGAGGAGAAGTCCAGCCTAGAAGAACAATGCGCAGCAGCTACATCTTCATCCCCAGAGACTTTCTTCTGAAGAGATTGCCCTGGCTGGCCATGGTTATTTACTTTCTGTACTGGGTATTCCTTTACATTTTCCTTAATATTTCAGATCAAGAGAGAGGCTTTTTTTTCAGAAGTGAAGGTACGTTATAGTTTGGCAATTAAAGCAGCATTCAGAATGAGAGTAAGTTTCTTATCGCATTTGCATGCCACAACTACTAATATTAATGCTGACCACAATAGGCACTCAAGGAAGAAAAATAACAATGTGGAAGCTGCATTCTTACTTCTGTCTCCAGGACTTCTAAGCCATCAAACGGCTTTTAAGCCATTTACTAGCCAAGAGGGACAAGAAAGCCAGCAGCATCCTGACTTGTATCAGAGAGAGTGCAGCCAGCAGGAACAGGAGGTGACTGTCCCTCTGTACGGGCACTGGAGAGGCTGTGTTCAGTACTGGGGGTTGTTCAGTCTGGAGAAGAGGAGGCTCAGGGGAGACCTCAGTGCTCTCTACAACTGCCTGAGAGGAGGTTGTGGTGAGGTGAGGGTTGGCCTCTGCTCCCGAGTAACATTGATAGGATGAGAGGTGATGGCTTTGTGTTGTGTTGGGGGAGGTTCAGGTTGGATATTAGGAAAAAGTCGATAGAGTGGTGATGCAGTGGCACAGGCTGCCCAGGGAGATGGTAGAGCCACTGTCCCTGCAGGTGTTCCAGAGCCATGGATACATGGCACTGAGGAACATGGTTAGTGGGCACAGTGGGGATGGTTTGACAATTCCTCATTTCCCTAATTCATTTCCTTACTGAGAATGCTCTGAGCTCCAGAACGAGTACCTGTTGGTGATGAGAGGGAGGGTAATAAAGGCTGCCAGATAACCTTCTCTGTTCCCTGCGCACCACAGTTACCCAGAAGCCCAGCCACCTAGCATAAAAGGAAACTACCCACTTTAATTAGCAGAGCAATCAAAAGGCTCTTATGCAGGAAAGCATTTATCACCAAATAGAAAATGAATGGTACTTTAAAATTAGAATATGCAGAATTTGTAGCCAAAGGCACTCAGGGGAACCGGAGCTTTGCACCAAACCAGACAGGGATTTTTTTGGCTTCAGTCTAATGAACTTTTACAATAGCTATCAAATTCTGTCTGGCAGCCTATTTCAGCAATAGGTCTGATTTTCAGAAATACTTTGCAGCCCTCACCAGTGTCAGGAGGAGGAGACCAGCTTTCAGGAAACCCTTATTAACCCATATTCAGATCTCAAAGCCAGATCCACGGAAACCTATTTTGTAAAAAAATATTACCTATACTTTCAAAATACTGTCCAAATACACAGCAGGAAATTTTTATCTTAATTGGCCATGCTGATGAAGGCTTCACTGTGTCCCACTTACAGTCCAAAATGCCACTCATCGCAGGAACCAGACAACAGCGTATTTCATTATCAGCAGGATGAGCAAAGCTTGAATTGGAAGAAGAGGATGATTTTTTTCTGAGTCTTCACTGTATTTAATGAAGCAATTGAATTGTCCAAAAGTAAAGGAAAGTCTAGAGATAAAAATCCCATCCTGTCACCTTGGAAGCTCACAGGGATTTTAAAGTATGGGAGATTGGAGAAGTTCTGAAGACAGTAGGAGATGCTGTCACTAAGTCTTCCTGGAAATAATTAAAATGCAAAATGCAGAATTTTCCATTGTCTTTACAAATATCATCTTGTGAGGACGCTGAAAGCTGAGAGGATGGAGGTTTAGCTCAGCCAAAATGCTTCCTACCACGGAAGTTCTGTAATTGCTGCAAAAAGGCAACTGTAAGTCAGCCTGCTACAAACTCCCAACTACAGATGGGATTATTTGATTGTAACATTTCAAAATGCATTCAGATTCTTTAACATTTCGAAAGCTTCTGTTCATATGAACACAAATTATGCAAGTCATCTCAGGTCTGCAGTGTTAGGATCCCACCTGTGGTATCCACAGGAAAGCTAAGATGAATGCTGAGTAAAGCCATAATGACAGATTTACTCACTGTAACTATTCAGCCATTTGAAGCACAGAGAGCATAAAGGGAATGAGACAGGGTGTGAGCCCTGATAAGCTGGAGGGAGACAAATCAGGAAGTCGACCTATATTCAGCCTCTTTGTTTCTGCTTTCTTCAAAGGCTCTCCTCTCTTTTAAAAAGATCTGTGACTTTATAGACCCACTGCAGCTGCCATCATCTACAGACTGCAACTTCGAGGACCTGGCTTAAGATAAACAAAAATTGCTTTGAACTGGGAATGTAAGATGGGACCCCATTAGAATGCTCCATCTGCATATTCCTCAGAAATAACCGTTCTAGAAGTGGTCAAGAGATACTGGTGCCCTCGTTTACTGTTTGAAGTCTCTCAATTCTGCTTTTGACTACTGTTATAAACAGGCACTCACATGACCTGACTACAATGGATTGGCTGGCTCAAAAAGAAGTAACACAGAACAGCGTAAACAAGAAGGTCCTTGTCTGAACCCAGCCTCACTTCACATCTCCATGCAATGAAGCAGCTCTAATTCCATATGCTTCCAGTTGGTACTTGCCTTTTGAGTTTGGTATTCAGGCTATTCTGTGCTTCAAAGATACAATAACCAGCAAGATCACTCTTGAAGTTTTATGCACAAAAGAATTAAATTTGTCTACAGAGACTTTAGATGCAGCTAGTAAAACCTATTACCCTGTTATTTACCTAAAATATCTGATACTGAATTACCCTTGGATGTCACGGTTCCAGGTGTCAACAAAGATAGGCACAGAATACTCTAAAGCAGTGATGGTGGCACAATGACATCCTTGGGGCTTAGTCGAAGATCTGAACTTTGTTCACCTTGTTCAAGAAATGCTTCTACCTATGGTAGCAGCCATAAACCACTGTCCTGTAGTGGAGTAGGGAGGGAGGTGGCTGGGTAGAGCCTTGCCTATCAGACCCAGTGCCATCTGCCAGCAATGGCTTCAGAATAACTTGGGATGTAAAATCCATAACCATTTTTCCACCTATGGTTTTGATGGCAGTACAGATGGAAGATGCACAGCATCCCAGAGAGGTGGTGGATGCCCCATCCTTGTAGACACCCAAGGTCAGGCTGACTGGGGTTCTGAGCACCTTATGGAGCTGTAGGTGTCCCTGTTCATTGCAGGAGAGTTGGACCAGATGGCCTTTAAGGGTCCCTTCCAACTCAGCAGATTCTGTGATTCTATGATATTTTGGGTCTGGCTTCAATATACAGCACTGGGCAAAACATATTGATGCACCAGCTTGAATTAAGTTTACAGCTCCCCCAGGAGTGTGGTGGTCTGCCCAGGCTCCTCAGGCCTCCATCTGAGTTGCAATCACTTCTCCAAATTTGCTATAGACTCTCTTTATCTTTTCAAACTTCTACTCTCTGTTTTAATAACCTCCAAGGTTATCAGTATAGAGACAGAACAAAGAACATATCTTAGCACATCTTTTTTTTTTTTTTTTTCCTTTTGTGTCTTTGTATAGGACTCCAGCAGAAACAGAAGCAATTAGAGCTTGAATGGTTCCTACCTCATTGTGAAGTGTTGTGTGCATCTCCATGGTGAGTTTGCACTGATTTGATAATAGCCTGAAATAAAGAGAACAGAGATCCACAAAAGTGATGTTTTAAAAGTATACAGGCTAAACACAGACATGAAAATAGCAGGCTATCTATTTACAGCATAAAATGAAACACTGAGGTTCTGATGATGGTTCACATACACAGAAAGGAAAAGAGAAAGCCAGTTTCCAGAGAGGAGTGGTGGTAGCTGTTGCTAGGGGAAGGGTAGAGTTGCCCATACAGCTCCTGCAATTGCAGGAAACTGTGATCCTAAGAAATGGGCACTTCTCGACACTCCCAGTTTCCAGGTAGTAGAGACAATGGAGTCCAGGGCACTCTTCACATCATCCTAACATTCATCAGAAGGGTCGCAATTTCTAAAGATTTATTTCTCTCCCTTCCACCATGTACAGTGACTGGGGGAATTCAGGGGAATATCAACAGTGCAGACAACACCAAAGGTACTTTGAGCGAAATTCATATTTTCTGTCTCCTTGGAAGTAGATTTAGGAAAGGATGGAATCTGAAGAAAACTCAAGTGCTGAAATGAGAGATTGATAAATAAATAAATAAACCATAATTAATCAAAAGTACTCCACAGGCCGATGGTCAAGAGTGGTGGGGGATGCATTGCTCATTGGTTTCAGCAGCTCTAAGACAAGAGGGATCATTCTGCTCACTTGGTGTTCCGTCCCATATAACGTAGGCTAGAGATCCTTACAGTGGGAATCATGCACCAGGCTCTTACATCTGAGCTGATTTAGAGCATATTTTCTATGAACACTTCCAGACTTGATTTAAAGATGTCAAATGATGGGGAATTTAAGCAAGTTGTTCAAGGAGCTTAAAGTCCTTATGGTTAAGAGCGTATGCTTGTTTCTGGATTGAATTTCGAGAGATTTAGCTTTCACTACTGGATCTCACTGCATGAGGAGTAATGCACCCTGCCCCAAATGCAAGATGCAAACATACAGCACGCTGTACTAATGCTCCTTGTTGTAACTCTTCTCGAGAGAAAATTTTCTCCACTCTGAAAGTGAAAATGGCCCACTCCACACCGAGCTAGGATTGTTAATGCTCACTTTACCTTCCTGAGCAACAGCTTCCCCAGGTAGCCTTTAATCTGCAAGATGAAAGAGCCTTCTCATAGCATATCAGGAAATTTACCTGCACACTGTGATTAAGTTTTGCTTAAATTTCTGTTTGTTAAATTAAACAGAATAAACATTTCTCTCCCTCCCTCCCCATTCGTGGCTAGCACAGAAGTTATGGGATGCTCCAAATCCCAGGAAACCCTGATTGTTTTCTGTCCCGAAGGCATCTAGTTGTTTCTTCCTTAAATCAGAAATTGCTAAAGATGTACATTTTAAGATATACCGTGGACAGGGATTATTTTTTTTCTGCACTACATAAAATAAGGAGACATGAACAGAATGTCTATTAGGAACTCGTCTGATATGAAAGTATAAAAATCTTCGTGTTGTTAAAGACTATTACAAGATCCTTAGGATCACAGGCTATTTACTCTAACATCTCTGTAGAAGCTGTGGAAGCTGGCAACATTAAAAAAAAATAAAAAATATAGCAGAAGCAGTGTCTTTGGGGACTTCTCCAGTGACAGTTCTTTATTTATGACTCCATTAAAAAAATTTAACTCAGTACATTTATTTGCTTATGATGGGACTGGCTTTCCCCCATCTCACATGCCTTTGTAGTGGAACAAGGGAGCACCAAGAGCTAGCCCTATAGCAAATGGCCCTGTGGGACACATTAGTGCTCTCTCTCCAGCATTTTTCCTACACCCAGAGCGGGAAGAACATCATGGCTTAGCAAACAGGAAGCCAAGGCCTGATGTAGGGGGCTGTGCTTGCGATAAGTGAGACATTAGGGTAGATGTGAGACTGAGGGACATGGTTTAGTGGTCATGGCGGTGATGGGTTGATGGTTGGACACTGTGATCTTAAAGGTCTTTTCCAACCTTAATGATTCTTTGATCAGTGAGTGATGCTCAGGCCAACTTTCAGCATCATGGGGACTCCGGTGCAAATTTCTGTAAGGGAAACAACCACAGTCACAGCCACCTCACTGACAGAAAGCAAACTCAGGCACTGCCAGCTTCCCAGAAATGACACCTCCTTTTGAATCACACTCCACCATGGATATGGATCACTCCCAAAGCCATAAACAGGAGACTATTCCTTTTCCTTGCCCCCAGGAAGAAAAGCTTCAGGCTCTTTGAGAAAGCATAGAGATAAAATTCAGGAAACCAAAAGCAAGTCAATCTGGGACAGTGAAAGGAAGAGGTGTTTGGTCAGCGTGGAAGCACATCACTGCAAACTGCACCCACTTGGATTTCCACGTCAGCTGCTCAGCACTGAAAGTATCCACATCTCTGGAGGCAACCAAGTCCAGGTTGGATGGGGTCCTGGGCAGCCTGATCTGGTGGGTGGCAGCCAGTCCACAGCAGGGGATTGGAGCTCAATGAGCTTTAAGTTCTCTTCCAACCCAGGCCAATCTATGGTTCTACGATTCTGTGATCCACTATCTGCATCATTTGGTGTTTGAAATGTCCAGAGGTGCTCTAGCAGGGAAGCATCAAAGCCTGTTGTGAGATTCTCCTATACCTCAATACCTCTAAACTTTGTGACAATAAATAGGTGCGCATTTTCTGAATTAAAGATGAAATTGAAAGGTTTTGGATGCACTGGATTTGCATCTGGCTGCAGGACTGGGTTGTTTTAGAGAAACTTCACAGTGCTTGAGAAGGGATTGTGCAAAGGCATCCGTGCCCCTCTGAAAAATAAATGTTTAACTGCTCTGAGCTTTGTTTCCCCATTGTCTGCCTTCAGCAGCCTAGTAATCCCACTGCTTTGCTGTTTTACTTTGCCCTATTCAGAGAGAAACCCCTTACACAATGAGACCCCTTTGGCAGAGGCAGAACATTGGAGGTGCTGAGCTGTGAAGAGATGTGCCAGCTGTAAGTCTGCTCAGAAGCAGGGCGAGTTTTTTGTCCCTAAAATTGGATAGAAACAGGGGAAGAAAAGGAAGGAAAAGGAAAAAAAAAAGGCAGGGTTCAGAGGACTGTGCACAGACGTCGTGAAGTCTAAACGATAGCAGGAATGCCCCATTTCCAACTGGAAACCCCAGTGCCCTGTTGCATGGGCAGGCAGATGCCTCCTGGACTTAGGTTGCAGGGACGTGGTTTTGCTACCCAAGGATTGAACGTGAAGATTGGATGTCTCCTCAAAGCAATATGGATTTACCATGCCAGAATGAGTTTGGTAGGTGGCTTTTACAGAGCAGCAGGGCCCAAGCCAAGGGGCTGGGTTTTTGTGTGTGTCTGTATTCATCTCTCCAGGCAGGTCTCTGAAATGTATACTGTCCTTTAAATGATTCCTTAATATTTAATATCATGGTAGGATGAAGTCTGATTTTATGGTTAAAAATGTCAATTTTCACAGCTGATTGAGCTTGTTTAAATGGCAAGCAGTTTACTTGTAT
This sequence comes from Tragopan temminckii, assembly GCA_028571105.1. Classification (NCBI taxonomy): domain Eukaryota; kingdom Metazoa; phylum Chordata; class Aves; order Galliformes; family Phasianidae; genus Tragopan; species Tragopan temminckii. Next base: position 5,809,477 of record JAOWBP010002978.1, read on the forward strand.
TGAAAACCATATAAACAGATCAACTTATTTACTGACATTAAAAGAAGAGGATACTTTATACTCCAAAGCCTTTCAGTTTTTGAAACTGAAAATGAGCAGAGATGACTGAGTTCATTTTGCAGTTTTTCCCCCAGTGGCAGATTGATTGTAGTTTATAAAACAAGCCCATGCATCTGGCAGCAGAAGGAATAGCTTAAGACGCTAAGCCACCCTTTCAAAAGTTCTCCATAATTAATTATTAGCTGCTTGGAAGTCCATTCTATTTTTCCTTTTGTTTGTATTATTTTAATGGTGACTATAATGCGCATATAATGAGAAAAGCAGCATCTTGTAAACATACAAATAAATCTTAAGACTTTAAGCAGGATTAAGCAAGCTAAAAAAGAATAAAAAAAAAAAACCCACCCTGAAATCCAGATCCGTGGAATCAGAGAAATCAGCTTTGTTAATGCTTTCCCATCTGAAGCCAATTAAAGCATACATGGACACGAAGGAATGAGGATTCATAATGGCACAGATTCCCTCTGCCTCTTCTTAAAAATAGCTGCAACATTCAGACCGATGTCTGCACTAATATATATATAAATATTATTTTGATTCAAGAGGAGCAGGGAATAGAAAGTGGCTTAGACATGGATAACATGTCTCATTCATGGGTCAAAGGACTCTGCTCAAAGTTTGGCTCGGGTGAGGAACTCAGTTTGAAATCCATCCATTAGAGGGCAATGCACTATCCACAGTGACATCTTGGAGATAGAGTAGCAGCAGGAGTTTGAGGAAGGGGCAAAGAGAAGGGCAGAAATGATAACTGAAGAGGTAATCCAAGAATCAGTTCTGTGACTGGGGTGGTGCCTAAAGGATATGCTGGAAGATGCATGATACGAGGCAACAAGCAAACACAAGAGAGGAGGGTTAAGTGGAGCACTGAAACCCTGGCAACACTTGGCTGATGGGAACTGCAGGTTTGTCCTCAAAGGAGAATAGCTCAAGAGGGTTATTCCTGACACACCAGTGATTATAGAATCACAGAATCATTAAGGATGGAAAAAACCACTGAGATCCCCACGTCCAATCAACCCACCCCACCATGCTCACTGACCACGTCCCTCAGTGCCACATCTCCACGTTCCTTGAACATCTCCAGGAATGGTGACTGCACCACCTCCCTGGGCGGCCTGTGCCACTGCATCACCTCTCTTTCTGAAAAGAAATTTCTCCTAATGTCCAGCCTGATATCCAATCATCTCAGCTTCTCCTGAGGACATCAGTTCCTGCCTCCTGCCTATCATTCTGATGGATCTGCTTGTAAGGAGGCTTTTCTGGGAGACCCCCAGGGAATGACTGCTTTCCTCCCTGCTATCCAAGCAGACCCCCAGTGTCACTGCTGTCAGGAGGACACAAGCTCAAAGCTCAACAAGGTTACACAGTCACTGTCCCTGTGACCATCTTCCCTAGCAGGTATTTGGCTGGGGCTGCTCTCAGCAGGCAGCTGGGATGTGGCCACCCTGTTTTTCAGAAAATGATTGGTCCATGGCCATCGTGCCATGCCAGCTGGTCTGAGAATCACAGAATTGACTGCAGCCTTCTGCCTCCACTGATAGAGGCATCGCCTTGGGCTGTGCTGGCTGGGAGCAAAGGAGCTGTGCTATAATTGTTGTTTACTACCCACCTCTTCATTGCAAAGAGCTTTGAATGATGGTGCAGAAATTGTTCAGTGAAGAGAGAATGAAGAAGGCACTTGGATATCACCGTGACTGCAGCTTTCAAGAGAAGAGTAATTTGTCTAATACACAATCTGTCATCCTTCCTTCATGCTGAAGAAGTGAGGAGCTGCTGGAAACTAACCACACATATGGTGACATGGCTCTGTCATTAGCTTGGGCAGGAGACAGATCTCCCTACATCACTGGCATGCAGCACTGAAAACACTTATCTCTTGGGCTCATGTTAAGGGCTGGCCAAGATGCACTCTTCCTTCCACCCGTGCTGCTGTGACAACAGAGCCTCTTCCAGTAAGTAAACGTTTCTCATAACTCAAAGCAACTTATCCAGGGTAAAATTAACCAGTTATGCTAGGGGCCTCTATGCCATACATTTAACAAAACAAAATTCATTGTATATCCATATACATTTCAACAATTTAAACTCAGTTTAATTCTTCTCTAAATCAAAATATCATAGAGTTTTTTTGGGGTTGCTTCCAAACTGAGCTCATTCTTCTTAAGGGGTTCTCCACCTGCTGCATTTTACAGGACCAAGGAGGGCAAGATCTATTGGTTGTAATAATAACAGTTAAGTTACTAATTCAGATACCATGTCTACTAAGGATAACAGTAGCCTGCAAATTGTTATTTTAAGGCCCAGATCATTGTCAGAAATTTTATGGCAATCTTTCTGAGGACACCTAAGAAATCCAGCTTAATAGGAAGAGAGATCTTCCTGAAAGCATTGAAATGTTAGGCCTGCTGGACAGAAATATGCACCATGTTTGGAGTGGTGGGATTCTTACATCAGCCCCATTATTACAGATTTCCATCAGTGCAGCTGGAAGCAGAATCAGGATGTGAACCTTTAGCAGAGCATATAAAATAGTGACACATACACCTGACATACATCAATATTTATTTCTAGCTTCCTCCCTTTCCCATGGCATTCAGATGTATGGGCAACCTCTGCTGAATATTTTAGTTGTATTGCACGTAGCTGGAAAAGTTTATGCTAAGTGGGAAATGGTGCTGTGTGTGAATACATGCCATCTACAAGGGCCTTTACATCGTGCTGGGGTTGGTTTTGCTTTCTAGGGTTGGCTGCCATACTAAGTGGGCACAAAAGTGCTGACCCCATCTGTCTGGCAAAGCCAGCAACCGATCTTTAAAAGGTCCATGGGATGCAGACCCCAAATGAGACGTGTCATAGAATCACAGAATCATTAAGGTTGGAAAAGACCATTAAAATATCTAGTCCAATCACCAACACACCCCCACCATGCCCACTAACCACGTTCCTCAGTGCCACATCTCCACAGTTTTGAAACACCTCCAGGGGTGGTGACCCCACCACATCTCTGCGTAGCCTGTGCCAACACATCACCACTCTTTCTGAGAAAAAAATTTTCCTAATACCCGACCTGAATCTCTCCTGGTGCAACTGAAAGCCATTACGGAGGGCTGATTGGCTGTTATCTCTCTGGCCATAGGGTTTTGCTTCTGAGGTAGACCACGGAGTAGGTATGAGGGCACAAGACCACTCTAGAAAGAAGCTAAATGATTTCCAGGGCTAAATAAATGATATATATGCATATATTTGTAATAAAAGACCACGGACGTGATAGCAAAAGAGGAAAATTATTCCATCTCCTCAACCTTCCCCCAGTCTTCCCTCTTTCCCAAAGCCCAGTACAGCAGATAGACTTTGCTGTCTGCCTATGAAAACCATCTTTCAAGTCATTATCCCAGAGCACAAGCACACTGTGAGGTCCAAGGAGCTGGATCACCTGCCTAAATCGTGGATGAATTTCTATTCCACTGAGGCAAGTTTCTCTTTATGCTAATCCCTCGCTCTTCAGGATGTCACAGAGCACGGGAAGCACAAAATCGTGCTTTATGAGCACGATCTGTCTGCAGACTCAGTATCACTTCCCTCTCCATCTTACCTGCCACAGCCAGCTAGGGATCATAAATACACCCCTAATGCCACAATTAGCATACGCTCTTGAAAGAAAATTGTGCTTGTAGCAAGAGCCCCCAAGGGCCAATATCAACAGAGAGACATTACAGAGCAGAAAACAGAGAATCGGGGCTGAGCTTTCAAGTACGTGCTCCCTCACTCGGCAATGGTCTCTGCAGAGATTTCTCCTGCTTTTAGCAGGAGTAGGCAATGCAAAAGGGCTGCACACACTAACTCTGCCTTGACTTACGTTTCAATCATTTTTTTGTGGGGCAGTAGCCAAAGCCAGACTTTCAGCTCCCAACTTCACTGCACTATTCTGGTTGAAAAAAAAAGTAGAAAAGAAGCCCAAGAAATACGAATGCTTGCCTTAATTTTTATTTTTGTACTCCTCCATCCGTTTTCTAACCCATTCCTGTTGAAGGGGACCAGCGTTCTCTCCAGCTCTGGTGGGACAGATTGACAGGGAAGAAGGACAGATGAAAGAGGCTGTTTAGAAAGCAAAGGTAACGAACAAGGCCCGCTTCTTTGATTTGTGTGTTTGCCTCATCAAAGCTGATCTCATCTTCTGGAGCCCCACATGCCTTTATTCCTAGCAGAGTTAAGCGCCTGCTTACGGGTTTGCAGCAAGGTATGGTGCACTGCAAACTCTCTGTTAGTAGGCTTGAAAGAGCATGGGTTTGTCTACCGCCCGCCCTAACAAGCCTTTGATCTAACAGAGCCTTCTAATGGGATCCAATTGCAACCGTAATCATAAATAAGTGAAAAACATAAAATAGGTAACAAAAGCGGCATAAATGTGTTGCCACTTGAAGGTTTTTAATTCCTCCCTTGCTCAGCGAGGTTCGTGCAAATAAATGGAAGCAGCAGATCTGGGATACGGACATTTTGCGGTGACTGATTTGTGATGCAGTGGGAATGCTGGGGGGGCAGTGGGGACAAATTTTCACTTTATATTCTGCTCAAATGAGACAAAGATTACAGTTAGGAGTCAAGTACTATCAAATTATTTATTGAATTCTGTTGGGGTGGAGAGGGTATTTGCTCTTTTTTCCAGAAAAAATATCGATTTTAAGGATGGCTTTGATATCAATTAGGCTCAACGTGAGAGACAGGCAGTCACTTTGTATAGGGAATTTAATTAAAAGCTCTGTACTTAGTCAGAAGAGTGTTCTAAGGATAAAATTGTTTTCCCCCTTTGGGTCAATTTTCTGTTATGTTTGTATAATGCAATTAAAGAAGGACCCATGCCAAGCAATACTTACGTCTGGTATAAATCTGTCCATATATAATGACTGGCTCTTTGGACTTCCAATGCACAAACAAGCGTTAGCTGCATTTGGATTTTGCTGTCTTTTGCATCGTTGTCACAAAAAAACCTTCATTTTATAAGTGCATGCCTCTGATAAGGCTCTTTAAAGGCCAGTTAGACATGAACAAAGACATCAGCAAAGAAAAAGAGAAGGGTGATATTTCAAAAAGCACTTTCCTCTTGAAAAATTAGAAGTAACAACTGACTTGACCTGGAGCCACTCAAGTTCAGAGGTGCTTACTAATGAAAAGACTGCGTCAGCACTTGTAACAAAGATTAGTCTTTAACATAATGGCATGTAAACCATCAGCTTTTGGGAGGGAGTTCTGAGGGGCATGGAGCTGTGTCTGTCAGCTGCCCTGGATCTGAATGGCCAGTGCTGAATTCCTGGAAGCCTTCCTTGGAGCTGGAGGTCAGCCCAAGGCTTCCCATCACATCAGTGGGTTTGTGGCACTGGTGGTGGTGAGTTTTGGCTGTGAAGGAGCTTGGGAACCAGCAACCTGCTGGTGAGAGGCTGAGCCTCTTGAAGAGCCTTGGACTATCCACAGCCTGGGACTCTCCTTGGCACTCTGAATGTGAACAAATGGATTTTTTCCCTCAACACATTTATATGCTTGGCAGGTTAGGGTTTATGATGTTGAACAAAGTTTTGAATACAGTTTTCTTTCTGCAAATTCTATTCTATTCTGTTTTCAAAAAATATGTATTCCTCACAGCTATTTTAACTCCTAATTAGAGAAGCAACTACTGATACTAAGCCCGGCCAGGTAGGAAAGCATCTGCAGTCTCTGAAGCCTCTCTGATTTTCTGGAAAAATCACATTCCACTCATTTTTGCTTGTTATAGGATCAGAGGATGTATTGTAACCCCAAACACTGCTGTAGGGCACGATACCCAGAGAAGCTCAGCCTGGGCATGGATCTACTCCCATGGAAGCTTGGCTGTAGAGCCTTGGAGTAGAGCTAGAGCAACATCTCAGCATAACTGAGAATCCCAGCCACAATTTCAGAGGAAAAGTGCAAAGCCAAACACGTACAGGAAAGAAGCCAAAAGAAATTGGCATTGTGGAGGATGATTCCTGCCTTAGACATTGCAGTGGTGGGTACTAGGGAAAATAAATACATAAGACAGATATGTAAACAGCTAGGAGAGTTACACAGACAGATCTATACATACACAGGACTGATGCCAAACCTGCTGGAGTCAATGAAAATCAGAAGATGGATGTACCAGACAACTCGAGAGCAAGTTTATATAACGAGGGGAACAAGAGAAAAGACTCTGCTCAAAGTCACTCTTTGGCATTCATATAGCCGCTCAGAAGACTTGAACACAGTGCCGAGCTGCTCAGAACAATGTGTGAAGGTGTCTTTCATCCACTCATTCTCTTGCTGTAGCACATGCCGTCTTCACACGTCCTTCTAATAAGACAGAAAGCCCACATGAGGCTCCTGCATCGCCCAAACTCTCCCCACACGGCATGCAGCATCCTCTGCAGATCCTCTGTGCTGTAGAGCCTCACTCAGATTGGGTTTATCACACACGATAAAGCCAGCATATATCTGCTCTGTTGTAATTTTCATTTTTCAGCAAGAGGCTGGAAATCATTCAAAAGCACTCAGGTCCAGATTCTCAATGGTGCCCAAGATTTCAAGGGCAGGTAGGGATCTAAATACCTTGAGGGCTGTTCATAGCTCATGTCTTCTCCTCCTCCTCCAGCAGTGATTTTCAGCCCATGCTGAACCAAATCCTTTCCCCCGCTGCTACGGCAGCAACAAGTTTGTGGACCCTTTGCACCCATCAAAGAACGTATGGAGGCTGTGACCCCACACGAGGCCCTGTGTTCCAAGTGATTTCTCACTTGAATGCCATATGGATATGCCAGCACATACCGTCTTTTTTTTTTTTTTCCTTCAATTTCCATCTGCTAAGAGGGAGCTCAAGTGTAAGGCTCTGCAAGTAGCAGATGAAAATGCTAAAAACCTGAAAAAAAAAATCGTTATTTGGGGAACATAAATATAATGCTGTTTATTGGCTCTGGGTTTTATGTTGTACATGAGGAAAATGGCTTTGCTCTCCTTGTACCCTGCTCTGTCAACCTCTCAGTCTATCAGAAGCAGTTGCCTTAGGGACACCCACAAGTACATGCAATGGCTTTGATTTTAGCAGGACTTTTCCAAACTCATCCTTTTTAAGGGCTGAAACCTGGCCTCGCCAATTCTCACTGCTTTCTCAGAAACCACAGGCTGGCCTGTTGTCTTGGCTGCTCACAGTAACACAAACCTCTTAATTATTAACATTTTGATATTGCTTTTTCTGTCCCACAGTTGTTATTTCCCCTTACTGAAATTATGTCATGAAAAATAAGATGTGGACGCTAGGCATTGCAGACTCATGCTTTCTCATCATAATCATAGAACTGTAGAATCATTTGAGTTGGAAGGTACCACTAAAGGTCATCTAGTCCAACTCTCAGATAATACAGAATCTGTAGCGGCCTTAAGCCTTGGTTGAATGATTGGCTCCTTCTGGCTTTGGGGTCAAAGTGCTGGATTTAAGACCACAGGACATGCAGCATTGGTCTGCTGGGGGCTCAACAGTTGTTCACAGATTAACCTCATATCAGAGATTGTTCTGCCAGACCATGGATTTAGGCTTCCCATAACTGCGAAGATAATTTCCATCCTGGCTGTTCGTAGGAGAGCAAATATATGACTGCTCAAATTCAGATCTGCAGAGGTGACTGATCTGACCTGAAAGCGTGGCTTTGGACTTAGGGCAACCCATCCCAAGCTGTGCTTCCAGCACGTTACTTTTTGAATATTTTGTAGAAGTAGAGCTGTGGGAGCAGAGACAGCACCTGGAAGGCATTTACAGCCATGTGCACTTAACTGGCCTTAGAAATGAAGAGAAGATGAGCAGATTTCTAATGACAGGCAATATGCTGAGTGCAAAAAGCGTGAGATGATCCAGTGCAACCCAGCCTGCTCTAAAGAGTGAAAACGCCCATTACTTACAGGAAAGAAGAGACTCATTTACCTAATCATCATATGCAGTTAAGACAGCAAGAAGGAGGTTGCACAAGACAAAACAGAACAACGCCGAAGCTCTCCCTTGTGAAATGAAGTTCAGCGATATAAATGTACAGGCTTTCAGTGCATTTTAGCTGTGCCCTTCAATCAGAGAGCCGGATAAAAGGGAAAGCATCTCACTGCCAGTAATCTTGGGAGCTAGAAATTCCCCACAACACATCTCAGTGAAGACCAGTGAGCATTATGGGTTGGTACTAGCTAGCATGTTACGCGCTGCAGGGAGCAACATCAACCACTTCATCAACCCCTTTGTTGTGGGATGTCCTACCTCTCCCTTTATGGCCTGCCAGTACATAAAGGGAGCTTATAAGCAGGAGTGAAATCATTTTACACAGGTAGATACTGATAGGACAAGGGGGAATGGTTTTGAATTTAAAGAAGGTAGATTTAGATTAGATGTCAGAGGGATATTTTTCACTGAGAGTGTGGTGAGGCACTGGCACTGCTGCCCAGAGAGCTGTAGGTGCCCCGTCCCTGGAGATGCTCAAGGCCAGGCTGGATGGAGCCCTGGGCAGACTGAGCTGGTGGGGAGCAGCCAGCCCATGGCAGAGGGACTGGAACTGGCTGATCTTTGAGATCCCTTCCAACCTAATCCGTTCTGTGATTACCACTGTGCTAATTTCTCACTGCTGAGGGCAGCTTTATCCCATAATATTGCTATAAAAGACATTTTTCTATCAGGCTCCCACACTAGCCTGTACATTGTGTCCTCTTTTTCTGCAGCCTGGTAAGAAACCCTGCAGAACCAGTGCAGCTCCAGTTGGCAGCAGAATCGCGTCCAGCATTCAGCATAGCATCCCTCCCCATACCCATCACCTCCAGAGGGCTCAGCCCCATTAGCTCTGCTGCAGTCCCCTCGGAGTAACCACAGCAAGAAGCACTACACTCGTCATATGGCAATGTGATTCTCCATTCTTTGAGTCTGCAAGGATCACGTTGAGGAACCACAGCAGAGCTCTCCTCAGGCTCCATCTAAGCCCACGCAAGTCAGAGGGAGTTCTCCCGTTAAATGGGGTCTCCGATGTGTATGCCTCAATGGCAGGTATTCTTGCAAATGGATTATTTTCCTGTGCTGGTTTCAGAAGGTGCTGCTAGAACAGTATTTCAAAAGATGCTGCTACAGGCATGATCTTAACAGTTAATTGCTTAACATTTTAATAATCGCTTGAGAGCATTTGAATATGTCTCCCACCCTTTTGATTCTGCCAGGTTTGTTTCTCTTAAAAAAAATTAAGCAAACAGAGCAAATCAGGCGCTGGTTGTCTCCAGCTACTAAAGATCTCCTAAAATTTCCCCAGTGGGTACAGGCACTCCACATCAGACAGATCATCATTCATACTGAGAAACTGGGGAAGAAGAAAAGACAGAGAGGGAAGAAAAAAAAAAAAAAAAAGAGGCTTATGTTTCAAAGATCACTACAGGCCAAATATTCTCAGGCACCCTGGCTTTTACAGAGAAATCCTTAACAGTGTAGAAATGGAAGCACTTCAAAGATAAAATAAATAATTTAATAATAGTCTGTTTCTCCAAAGGGTTTTGAACAAGTTTTAGATTTGCCAGTGAATGTTTCCCTTAGGCAGTAGGCCAGTGGAAAAAAAAAGAAAAAAAAAAAAGGCACAGTATGCCTCTTCTTTCATAAGACGTATTTTGTGTTATTTTATTTCTTGATAAGATCCCAAACAAATTCTTTCCTCTCTCACCCACCCTTCAAATATATATATATATATTTATATTAAAAAAAAAAATAAAATGAAAAGCTGAAGATGGTGTAGATGCAAATGATCGCTTGCATACAGCACACACCAAAATAATTGCTGAAATAGATCCAACATACAGATTGCATCTTTGCCTTCCTGGTTGCTTCTCTTGCTATCACATGCTGAGAAGAACCCCAAATAATACCATGAGGTATGTATAAAGGGAAACTATTTGAAGACCCCAACTGACTTCTGCGTAAGTAAGATTACAATATTTATAGGCAAGCCTTTACAGTATTTATAAACGAGACTCTACAGTATTTATAGGCATGGAAGGAAAATGCAGAAGACTAGACTGTGTCATTGAAACATTCTTGATAAGTCAAAGAGATTCCTATTCGAATAAGAAAAGAATTTATTTGGCAATCTCACAAGCACTAGGGAGGATCTAACTGAAGAAGTGTCTTCTTAAAATTGGCTTATATGCGCTACTTAGTTTAACCTCAGTTTATACAATTTTTTAACTATTTATGAGGAAAAAAAAGAAGAGAATCTCCATTTTTGTTAATTGCTGGATGTTGTGCTGAAGGATCTTTATGGGTTTTTACCTGGTAAGTCTTGTCTTCAGGAATCCCAGGACCAGCAGACCAGTAGGAAAGTGTGGATCGAGATACCAAGACCCATCCTCGATACAGAAGGATCTGGTTAGGGAACACATAAAATGGAGTCCGTGAAACTTCATGGAACACACTCATGAGCGTTGAAGGACATGACCAATGACATTGAGGGTCTACTCCACTATCTTTGAAAAGTCACTGGTGACTGAGTGAGGTTCCTGAGGAGTGGAAGAAAACAAATGTCATTCCTGACTCCAAGAAGGGAGAGAAGGATCTGGGGAGTCATTGGCCACTTGGGTTCACCTTGATCCTCAAGATGACGGCACAAATCTTCCTGGACCCATTTCCATGAGAAGGCACCTAAAGCCAAGCAGTTGTGATCAGAAGCATAAAATGGATGCTTTGAGTATTATGGGCTGTGGTATGGCTCCCAGCAATGACAGTAACAAAAACAGTCCTTTCCAGTGATTTCACCACCTCTGTATTTTATTCTGTGGTTTTCTCATCTTATCCAAGCATATGCCTGTGATCATTTTTTCCACCTCCTTCTACCCAGTAACTTTACTTGACCAAGGTGTGCTAGGAGACTGCTGAAAAGTATAAATCATAAGGCAAATTATCCCTATTCAGGAGTGATATTGAGGTCCATGCTTTGGCCAAAGGAGAGAGAGTGGGAGATCACAGCAAGAAAATTGAGGAGTAGTGAGTAGTAGAATCATAGAATAGCTTGGGTTGGAAAGGACCTTAATGATCATCTGGTTCCAACCAGTCTGTTTTGGTCAGGATTGCTACCCACTAGATTAGGTTGCCAAGGGCCTTGAGCACCTTCAGAGATGGGGAATGCACAGCTTCTCTGTGCAGTACTGGACCTGTCAGAGCAGGAGCAACAGGCTTCAGCAACAGCAGATTTGGAAAGGAAGAAGTTAGCTTATTTTATAAGGGAGCTAGGCAGAGAAATTTGGGTAACTGCCTGACCCTCCTGAACCAGCACAAATCAAGAATTTTTCTGTTGCCATTCAGTGAGTTATTAGGTTGCTAAACTGGTGTGAGTGGAGAAACAGGCTCTACATCTTGCTGACGCTTTGTCAGTAAAAAGCATTTTGAGTTATTTCACCTGTGTCACACTGATATTTACCATCATAACTGCCTTTGTTTGAGTTTCTTTATTTCCAATTCACTTGAAGCTGCTCTATACAGATACACAATATTACCTTTAATGTGCAAGACCAGGCACCTTTCACCAAGGAGATGACATACAGCTAAAACGGGGAATTTTCACTTCTCTTTCCTCTTGCATCCTACTGAGCATGGGGTATGCCCGGAGATTACACAGTGAGCCCGATCTTGATCACAGTTGCAGCCTTGGCACTGATTCGAATTTACACAGATACAGCAGAGCAGAATTGACCTCGCCGTCTGTCTCTTCATCATGCACGCACATCACGATTCAGGATTTTGTTCTGACTTCAAAGCACATGTGGTATGTAGATTAATACACTCTACCTCAAAGGAAGTTGTCACCAGGCACACAGAGTGCTTCTTCTTTTATGGTAACTCATAATTTATCAAAGGAAATCAAATCAATTTGTTGGTAAAAGAAACATGTTTTTCATGAATTTAGTCAACACCAAAGGTTTTGATGACAAAGCGGGAGAAGGCTGTATTAGTCAGACTTAGCATCTAACACGTAGTGGGGAAGCACACAAAGCTCAACTAGAACGTATTTTCTCTCAGGGTCTCAGCCCCCAGATGGCAGCTTTGTCCCCTGGTGTCACTCATACTCCTTTCTCAACTTCTTTTCTAACATGCTATGATTAGATGATCTTAGTGGTCTTTCCAACCGTAATGATTTTATGATTCTATGGAGGCAGTGGGCTGCTGACCTATGAAGATCAATAGCCACACAGAGTGGATGTAAAATGCCAGCACACCCTAGTAAGTGTAAGTCGCTGCTCAAGCAACAGGTCACTGGAGAATTAGCCAGAAAGCTGATGTGCACAGACTGGACTTGTCTTTGTTCCTGTATTTACATGGTGGTCTCCCTTGCTACAGGCATAGAAATGAAGGCCAATTTTATAACACATCCTAACAACCAGAAGTTGTCCCTCAAAGCTGAGAAGTTTTTCTCTCACTCTCCAGCATTTCAGATGCAGAGTTTCCATTAGTGACCTCTCTATTCAGTTCAGAATCAAGGAACATTCCTCAACACAACACAGAAAAGCTGGAAGAAGATGATGCCATCAAATGAAAGGGAAAGCAGAGCAGCATCCTACAGCTTGAATAGAAAAGTGATGGCTAAAATAGTCATGTCTAGTACATATCCTATACCGGGGCTGGATCCCAAGGGACATTGTGTGCAGACATACAATACAAAGATTGTTATGAACAAGGATTACTTCACCACCTCCTGCAGCCACTTCAGAAGTGGGTTAAAGGTAAAACTTGAAAAATACTGAGAAAAATTGCAGCACATCTTAGAGCAAGTGGTGATGTATTTATAAACGAACAGAACTGAAAACACTGGGGCTGGAAGAAAGATGCTCAGTCTTAATGCAGGCTCACGTTCATCTGAACTACAATGGACTTTTTTCACCTGTTCTCTAACTTCTCCCTTAATGAAGATGTTAAACCTCCCCCAGGACAGATCAAAGCAAGAATTGCCAAGAGGTGGCAGAGAGCAGACCTGGCTGTTTTCTGGTAGAAGAGTTCAGCTACACACAGGAGAGCTGGGCTGCCTGTCCCTAGAGACTTGGACCATTTCATTTACTAGTGTAGATGGAGCCCCCTTTACCAAAATCTTTTTAAATTGTTTAAGCAACCTACTCACATTTTTATCACCATTTATTTGTAGTTCTTCTGAAGACTTTTTGAGATCAAGTTGGAGGGTGAGCACCGGACACCACATGGTATCACAGAATTGTAGAATTATAAAATATTACGGTTGGAAAGGCCCTCTAAGATTGTATAGTCTAACCTACCATCAATATTGCCCACTAAACCATGTAACTCAGTGTCACACCTCCACAGTCCATGAACACCTCCAGGGATGGTAACTCCACCACTACCCTGGACAGCCTGTGCCAGTGCTTGACTGCTCTTCTGGAGACGAACTTTTTTCTAATATCCATTCATATGAAAGATGCGGCCAAATACCATCACTTCCACATGGAATCTTTGCAAAAGGTTTGATTTTTCTGTTGAGCGTGCCCATCTGTGACATCCAGTACGTTGTTTGCAACACCAAACAATATTGCTAAAATCTTGATAAGCTTAAATTTAACCACAGGGCACACCCTCAGACCTCTGATAACTGTGTCTGGTTACAGAAAACTACAAGAAGAAAGGATGATCTTCCTTGCTGACACACTTTCATGTCTTTGTATTATTAGTTGTTCCTATTTGAAAGTAAGTCAAATGAAATGTGCCCTCTCATGATGCATTTTTTAACATGCTGATATAATTCCTTAAGTACAATACTCATGGCACCAAAATGCTCTTCACCATTAATTACTATGACAGCAACATGGACTTTTTTGTCAAATGCCTTCACATCTTATCTGGTCGAGTCTCCTTTTAATCATTTATGCACTCTTCTCTTTGCAGTAATTCCTGCTAAGCTTGTGATGCAGCCTGAACTCAGCGGATGGGCCAGCTTACATCATGGGAGAGCAGAAGGACAAAACTCGTTAGTTTGGAAGCCTGTTCTGGAGACAGACACGATGTAAGAACCTTTTCAGGGTGAGCACGAGGCACATGCTCTCAAATTCGCTCATGCTAATGAGAAGTTACAAGACCAGCTGTAATTTATATGAGCTGGTTGGTCATGATTTTCTTTATAAAAACAGACAACATATGCTTTCACTCTAGCATCACCTAGTTCAAAGAAAACAATAAAAAAAGAACAAATGTCAAAGAACCATGAACACCAGCACAGCAAGCATGTCTTGTCTGTAGCAGGCGGTGGCCATGTCAAGGTTTCAGCAATGGCCTCTTGCCACATAAGCAGCATGCTTGGAGATGCAGAGGAGTGCTACGTGGAGACAAGATGCCATAATTTCAGCCAGAGCCTGAAGCAGTCACTCTCCTTCCACAACGAAATGATAATCATGCAGTTCTTAAACTTTAGGCAGTAATAATAAGGCCAAGATCAGTTTTGTGCCAAGATCAGTTTTGTTTGTTTTTCAATGGGAGCGTCACTATTTTCTTTCCACGAGATCCAGCCTCCTGATTACTTTTCACTTGTCTGGGCTTGGGACTCCAGCCATTCACTTTCTGGTTCCCCAGTGTAAGTCTCTAGTCTGTGATTACTTGTGGCACGTAGTAATAATGCTTGAATTCTTCCACCTCCTCTCTGGGCTTCAATTCAATGCTTGTGTCTTGCTTAAAGCAACAAGCAAGTTGCAGATTTGTTAAAAAACCTTGGGTGTTTTGTTCTTCTCCTTTCCTGTGCTGGTGTTGATTGGCCTCATGAAAAAACTTATTTTGTCTGTCGACATGTTTGGTAGTGTCTTCCAAATTGCCCTGTGAGAAGGTGGAAGGCATAATCTGTGTCTTATTAATGCTCAGATCTCTCCAAGGGTTCTCTCTCCCTTGGCTGAACTGGCTGATGCCTTAAGAGGCAGGCAGCACGTTGGGGCACAACAGAGAACACAGCGGGTAATTTCACCACTGATACATCCAAGAAGTAAGTAAACAGCACATGGCCTCAGTGACATGTGAAAATGCCATTTTCTTGGGCTCATCTTTGGCTGCACCACTGCAGCGGACTGCTGGCTCTGCAGCGCCAGTGCCACGCAGTTCAAGGTTAGCTGCCAGGTGTTCCCAATGATGCCAGGGCCACTGATGTGACCATAGCCTAAGGAAAATTATGGGTGTTGCAATGCCCACCGTTTCAGATCCTGAACTAATAAGGTCTTGAAGTTGCACAGAACTAGTCCTTTTGATTGTAGTCTGTCATGACAAAATTGTTTCCAGACAGAGATGAAGAATCAGGAGATAAATTTTAACCAAAAAAACATAATTTACGTTAATCTATTACTTTTCAATCTCTTCCCATTCTTGTGTATGTCTCCATTAAAATTTTTGTGCCTAAAATATGATGCGCATATGGCTTTCTAGATCAGCTCCTACTAACTGCACATTGCAATTTTGTCTCATAAATTTGCAAAAAAAAAGAAGAATCATAACAGCAAGTTTATTGATTATAGCAATGACTCTTACAGACCTCTTCTACCTTGTGTTCTCTATACCTCTTTGCCATCCATCTTTGCCTCAAGAAGACTGGGTAACAAAACGCATATGTAAACACTGGGTATGAAAATCAAAACCACCAAACTACTTTTCAGCAGCGCTCTCCGTGCTCCAGGCTCAAACGTTAGAAGGACTTTTGCAGTCCTCAGGCTTCTCAGATAATTTATGTAGCAACAGCCACTACACTTATTGTACCTCCTGCTCTCAATGGGACTCATCGTTCAGAGCTGTTGAGCAGTTGGTAACAATTACAGAGGATAAACTGAATGAAATATGTGACGCTGTGAATGTGTCAAGATTTTGACCAGTGGAATTTACATACATGAATAAATATTTAAAACTGTTTAGTAATGAGGCTCCCTGCCTAGCCTCTGTTCTGGGCATCCAGGGATGTAAAAATAATTGCTACCTTTATAATCAGTTACCAGCTTTAACAGCAAGCAAGAAGCGGCTTCAATCTGTGAGGCAAAGAGGGAATTAGGAGATGTATCTCCATTAGCCTGTGCAAATAGTAAAAGCTACCTCTTAGCTCTTCTTTCAGTAGGGATGGATTGTAGCTTTCTCTTAGCCTAAATTTAGATTAGGACAAACAGAAACATGAGCATGTTGTGGATTAAGATAAATTCCCTCAAGAAGTTGCTGTAGAACTATTAGGACAAAAAGATGGATTCCAAAAGTCAACTGAGCAAAGCTGTTATTCATGGAAGAGAAGAGATCTCCAGACACACAGCAATTTCACAATCCTGGCTGGGGCCTCAAGGTTCAGGGAGGTTCATTTCCACCATGACTCAAGCCCCAAATAACTCTTATATTCAGCCAAGCATTTCCTTGGCTCGCTGGAACTTGGCAAAACATCTGGTGGGTACAAACACAACATCTGAACTGGAATTGCCTGTATATTAGCCAGGAAAGACATCAATACTTATTCCTCCCCAAGAGCACGTGCTTTGTAAGATGGTCTGTAGAGCTCATAGCTTTTGGATGGGTAGCATTTTGTCTACAGTATTTCAAGTCACAGATTTTCATTTCAGGCTCATTTGTGCATCCAAGATTTTTGCTTCCTTCCATCACAAAGAAGAAAAGAGACATCATGCCATATGAATGTGTTCTGCTTCCCAGCAGCATAGACTTATCATTAGCAGGAACAAAAAGAACGTGTAAAAGAAAAGGCCACAAGTGAATCTGAGAGAAGATTTTATGATGATCATCAGCCATAACGTCGCAACTCAGGACAGCATCATTGCACAGGGTAAGCTGGAGGCATTCCTGATGTGAAAGCAGCTGGGCAAGTAATGGGCAAGAATAGAATTAAGCAAAATACCCAGTGGTTTGAAGATGGCTTGGAACCAGGTCATTTAAAAGGTAGGGGGCTGTATTTGCTGTTCATGAATTCCTAGACTAACTCTTAAGCATTCAAAGGGAGCTTAGGCACATGCGGCAGTCTGGTCTAACTTTAGACTGTTTGGTCTAATTTTAGTTAGACTCTTGCCTTGCAAGTAGAGCTAAATGTGAAGCTGTGGGTTCAGTTTAAGGCTCTGTCATGACCTCCTGCACAAAGAAGTATAGAATAATTCATCCAAGTGGAGCTTCATGAAGCTATAGGGATAAGGATTCAGCACTTCTCCTATCCCTTCTCCGCTCCTTCATCTACTAAAGGCTCTTCAGTGCAGGGTTTGTTTCTGATGATGTATCTCAACTTTCTGTAGGAGTCTCCCCTTTGCATTCCAACTGTTTCGGTTCCTGTGGACGGGAAGGTAAGCTGTGCAGGGGTAGACATTTGTTCATTCCTCCTTTTCATTCCTTCTCTTTCCTATCACAAAGTCATTAGGGTTTGAAAGCTGCATTATCTCTTGATCACCTCTTGCCAATTCATTTATTCAGCAGTTGCTATTGCTTTCCCTGACAATTAGATGGAACTAATTGCAAGAGCTGATGAAGCAACACAGTTGGGATCCCCTTTCTGCAGGTGCTTTGCCTGGTACAGACCTCACAGGAGTGCACCCGCATCATTCCCTGTGCAGGCACTCATGTCTGTGGAAACATTCCTACCCCAATAGTGACACTTGTGGAGGCAATAACTGGACAGCTTACAGACTTCCCAGACACAAATTATAATTTATTATGAAATGTAGCTCCCAAAGGCTGACTG
The DNA here is from genome assembly GCA_028571105.1 of Tragopan temminckii. NCBI lineage: Eukaryota > Metazoa > Chordata > Aves > Galliformes > Phasianidae > Tragopan > Tragopan temminckii. The sequence goes on from JAOWBP010002978.1 coordinate 5,827,260, forward strand.
ACATCTTCTGGCCCATGAGCTTAGGCGAAGTGATAAACACCCACTTTACCATTTTGTCAATCAGATGCTCCACCTGCAGATTAAAAATATCTATCAAATACTCCACTTGCAGATTTAAAAAATGGAAGTATTTGTTTAACCTACAACATGCATTTAAATAAGATATCCTCATCAAAACACCAAGTAATATTTTCCCCATAAGCCATCTGTGTTTTCTGTTTCAGACTTTGTCCTTTACTCATTTTTTCCCCAAAATTGAAGGCAAGAGGTAAAGGGAATATTCCCTTTCTCCTGTTCCTACAGCTAGCTCTAATGTATAGTTAAATCCATGTACAGTAGATAGATGTGTACAGATACTTTGCTGTGCAGCCTTCAGCAGCAGCAGCAGCAGAATGGACTCGACCCCTGTTCAGTAGAACTAATGAGTTTCTGGACAGTTTTAAATCCCTCACTCTGACAAAACTAGGAGCAGCAGGAAAACCACCTAAGCTACCGATTTCACTCAGGAGCTGGCAATATTTTTTGGTCCCATGCAGACATTCAGGTTCCAAAAGGACTTTCTAGAAAGCTGTGGATCTAGGGATTTTGTTCCTCTTTAATTAACGTTTAGTTGGGTAGGATCCAAAGGCAATTTACAGAGAGAAACTTCCTACTACCCACAAGCTATTGGCTTTTTCTTGTCTTGTTTGTATGTAAGCTGGATATCCAGAAGGGTTATTTAGGTTTTGAGGGAGAGGCACGCTGTGTAAGAAGCATGATTTTCATAGAAAGGGAGCGTTCTGTGCTTTTGGAAAATTGGATCTCTAAGGTGATTCAGTTTGCACACACAAATTGTGGCATCCAATCACCCATAAATCATTGCATTTGTAAATCTTGGCCAAGTCTTAGCTTAGTAATTATTCTAATGAAGACTTTTTCCTTTTTCTTGTTCTTTCTCCATTTCTCTTTTCATTTTCCTTTTCTCTTTCTTTTCCTTTTCTTTTTCTTTTTCCTTTTTCTTTTCTTTTTCCTCTTCCTTTTCATTGTTTTCCTTTTCCTTTTCCTCTTTCTTTTTTCTCTCTTTTTTTTACTCCTTTTCTTTCTCTCTTTCTTTCTTTTTCTTATTCTTTTTTCTATTTGCTTTTTCCTTTTCTATTTTCTTTTCCTAATTTCATTTTCTTTTCCTTTTTTTCCCCTTGTAATCTGGCACATACAGCCACCATCTACGTTAGGCTAGAGAGACAAAACATTTCATGGACCACACACCGGTTCTTTCACTCCATAAATTTTCTTTCATCCCAACCTGGTCCAAAACAGGATTGAAACATATTAGCATGACGGTGTCTCACCCTGCCTGCAGTCTATGCTGTCACTGTTTCAGCAACGAGCAGAGTTGTCAGTCTGGCTCTTTGTACCAGCCTGAGCACACTTAAGAATGTATAAACACCAGCAAGATAGAGAAACTTCCTGCAGTATTTATTTAACAGATAGGATGGGAGATGTCCCCTCTCTTTCAGTAAGCAACATGCAATTTATGACCTTCTCATGACAGTTTTATGCCTATTATGATTGGTTTGTCTTTTTTTCTTAAATAAAGAAAAGCAAATGTAAAGATCTAACATTCAAATAACATTTAAAACAGAGATAAAGTGACAAAGCTATGCAGAGCAGAAGTTACGAGCGACATTTTGTCCTTTGTTGGGGGTGGCAAAAAGACAGAAATACAAGAAAAAAAAAAGGATATCACTTTCAACCTTCTATTTAATTATCGGGTTCTCCGTCAATTAGTGTCACCATTCATCATTTTAAGGGTAGCCCCCTAAAGATGCAGCAGCAGCTCCTCTTTTAGCATCTGATTTAGCTGAGAGCCTTCCAGAAAATAATCACTTTACTGAGGGGACAAACTCAACAACAGTCAGAAACCTCATTTTTATTCCTGCCTTCTTGGACAAGTTGCTATTTCTGTCCTTAAAATGGTGATAAGGATCTTTGGCTGAGAAAGGGTAAAGTAAGGATGACACTAGAATTATTTATAACTCCAGAATTTTTTTTTTTTATTCATGCATTTTTCCCTCCTCCCCTACTTTCATAATTGAATACTTATAAAATAAATTGTTCTACCCCCCCTTCTGTACTTGGAACACTGTGATTTATCAACATAGACAGTCTGAGGCCCAGCAGATAAAATGCAAAGCGTGAACTGAAGTAAATAACTGAAGTTCACAGCATGAACTAAATCATGTTTTATTACCTTTAATATTTCAATTGCTTCTTAGCATGAGAAGCAGAGACCAGGGTGCATTCAGAAGCTCACTTAACCTCCCTCTGCACTGCTTTAGCTCTCCTCCTCCTCCTCCTGGGGATCTTTCTCCACACAGAAGAGCAAGGATCTAAACTCATCCTCTCCTGGAACCAGTGCTGTGACAAAGCAATTTCAGGATTCCTTACTAGGCCTCTCTTCCAGATTTCCAAGTCAGAAGCTTGATCAGCCCAGGCTGCTTCTGTAACCACGGGAGGCAGGGCTCTCTAACAAGGCATCCAGATCTCATATACACCAAACTTCTGTCCCCACAGGTGCATTTTTCTCTCTGATATTTATCAAGGGCATCTGAAGTACTTTGGCCATCCTACCAACGAGTCTACATGCTTAGAAACATCCCCAAGTCACCTTTTCTCCTGTCATTCTTCTAATTAGCTAAGCTACTAGCCAAGACCAGCTCTGGTTTCCATTTTGATTGTTGTTTCTCCAGAGTTTCTCTCTGTTTTTATATATTCTCTCTTCTCCAGCAGACTATCTCTAGTGTATTCAGTCCTCTTCAATAAATCAGTGCCTCCTGGAGGGCTGATTCCAACTGAACTTTGCAGCTGTACGCAGGCTGAATGGCAACAGATCTTCCCAACTGGCTTCTCCATAGTCCCTCAAGAGAATTGAAACACATGGGACTTAAAAGTACTTTGCATGAAAAACTGTAGGCTTTAGCTCATTAGTGGGGACTGTGACTTGATGGCCTGCTACAGGAATTTAAGCGTGGAACAGATTGCTGAGAGCAAAAAACTTTCCCCTCATTCTCAGTCATGAACCCTCCATTTTTGTGCTCTACCACTACTGGGTGACATGCTGGATTATCGGATCCACAAAGAAATAACCAGAGGATATGTTGAGTATACTGCTTTGCATCTTTGAACATTCAAAACAAACAAACAAACAAATAAATAAATAAAAGAAAAAAAATCACTGCATGAAAATTTGTATGTTCACTGAATAACATTTTAGGCATTTCTGCTCAACATCGGCCATTTCTTGTGTTTAGAAGCCAGTCCAACTCTAGTTTCTAATAGAAATGACGTAGGGCAGACCAATTATTTTAAATCGGCAATTTTATCAATATTTAGTGTTACCAATTCTAGCAGCAACTTTTGGACCAATGGGAAAAAGGAGAGGAAGAGACCATAGCACAACATGTTTGGGTAAGTTCCCTGTCTTGCAGACCAACAACTGCAAACTTTAATTCAATTGCTCTCTCAAAAGGCTTTACAATTTCACACACAAGTATACTGGCAGTCTCCAGTGAATGAATATGAGGATGATTCTTTTCAAAGAGATTCCTGGAAATGTCACCTTTGGTTGATATTCTCCTTTTCCAGGAATGCTGAGAATCTACACAAAAGATGCAGTGGAGCTGCACACACAGAGAAACGAATGCATTATTCTCAAACCACTCTGCTGCTACTTTCTCACCATTTTAGGCTTTTTACACAGCCATTCCGATCATCTTTTCATTATCAGACAAATCCTTAAGAATTTCCTCTGGCAACTTATCCACTGCAATAAGAGAATGTTTTCCTTGAGCAAGGACAAATCAACATTAGGTGAAAGCTTCAGGATTTCACCAAGGCTCTGAAAGGCCAGAGCACACCAAGCTAAAGCACAACACGTCTTTTGAGCTTCGTTCTTCTTTCATCCACAATGCTTGATGTAGTTCTGCTGCTTTTACACCCACCAGCCCAAGAAGCCAAGCATCCCAATGTATATCTTCTTCCCCAGCTCACCTTTCTCCAAGGAGGGAAATAATTACAATGACAAACAGTTTTCTCCAGCATAGGTGTAGCTGAATACTAGAGTACGGACTGAAAAACTGCATTATGCATTAAGCATTAAGTTATTTTAACAGCGCTCAGAATCGTTTTCCTCCCAATCAGCCAGAGATCCAGCAATTCCTCTGCATTGGGAGTACAGGTAAATATTTGATCTTTTCAGACTGCAGCCAGCTAGCCAAACAGGGACTGACTGTTCCACCAGCCTCCTTATTTTCTTATCCCATGCTCTTTGGAGGGATTCTTAAGTCAACAGACTCTCTCCCCCTCCTTTCTTCCCATTCTCTCTCCCAGATAATGCATCTCAACCCAATTTCACATTGCTGTTAAACTCCATCGTATGGTAGTAAGTGCCAACCACAGATGTTGCCACAACATCCTTATGTTCCATGAGCATGACTAACTCCTCCTTGATAATTTCCAGGGTTGCAATGTAACTTATGACAGAATGTAGGTAAAGTGTTAAAACAAGGGGCTGACAGCTCCAGGGAGCTCTCTGATACACATATGTCCCCGCTCACAGAGAGTTGTTTCTCAGCACAGGGAAGTGCTTCTACCTCTATGTCATGATAGGAGTGGCAGTGATTTCCCACGGCACAAATGCTCCAGGCTCCCATCATCTTTGTGGCCCTTCACTGGATGTGATCAGTGATTCAGAATGTTTTTTTGATGCACGTACATTTTCACAAGCTGCTGAGGACCTGAAAACTTAAATCCCTACCTGGCATCTGCAGAAATCCATGGTAAAAATGAACCAAAGAATTATAGAATATCTGAGTTGGAAAGGACATATAAGGATCATCAAGTCGTACCCCTGGATCCACACAAGCCCACAGTCAGAGGATCATAGAATCACAGAATGGTTTGGGTTGGAAGGGACCTTTAAGATCATCTCGTTCCAACCCTCTGCTATAGGCAGGGACACCTCCCACTAGACCGGGTTGCTCAAAGTCTCATCCAGCCTGGTCTTGAACATCTCTGGGGTGAGGACATCCACAACTTCACTGGGCAGCCACCCGTGAGGTTGGGTACAGAATCTTGGAGCCTGTGGGACCCCAGCGTACATCCTAGGGGGTCTGAATCCAGCCTTCCTCTTCAGAAAGCTGGGGCCTGGACAGGCAGGAAGCAGCAAGACCAGGAAATACATCTCGGCAACCTAATCCAGTGGTTGGCAACCCTGGCCATGGGACGCTGTTGGAGCTCAGTGATCCTTCAACCCAAGCCATTCTGTGATTCTATGGTCTGGACCGGGACTGAGGTCTTAATTCCTCTCCCTTTCCACTTAAATACTTGAAATTTTGCCATCTCTCTTTCCCTCTGCATAAATGAACTAACTTGAATAAATAAAAAAGAAAATGAACTAATAAAAAAAGTTCTCGATTGATAACTTTCTTTGGGAGACAAAAAGTTAAAAGCTGGGAGATGCTACACGTACAGACAGCTGGTATATTCTTGTGCTGTCAGTTCTCTCTTGCAATCAATATTATGAAATGTTATGATTATTATCAAATATCATTATGTTAATTCTGAATCTGTTACAAATCCCATCTATTGCAGTCATTATACTTTGAATAAATGATCGTCTCAGTTTTAAAAAATAAAAAAAATATATGAGACAAAACTCCCTGCCTTGCTATTAGCTAGCAAGGAGGATTTAGGTAGGCAGACGGATCTGCTCCTAGTGGTGCTAGTTTGATAAATTGTGGCTTTCCTCCAAATAGAGGCAGAGTTCAGTATTTCACACCATGACAGGTTCTTTCTGTACTTTGCGGATAAGGTTGCTTGGATCAGAACCAAGCTCACATCTATTCATGGAGGTGGGAGAGTTCTGAAAGGAGCATGTCTTTATTGTATTGTGGTGCTGCTTCCTAGAGGCTGTGCTGAGCCCCAAGCCCTGTTGTGGTAGGCAATGCATAAACACAAAGGAAGAGACAGGAGAGCTTAAGAGTGGTAAGGAACTGAGTCACAGGGAGAAGCCAGAGAAAGCCCATAGCTGGGCTCCTAATGCCCAGTCCCTTGCTTTGTATCTAGTGAACCGTAAACAGCTTCTCAGAAAACAAAGCAAGTATACAACAGCAAGAAGAATATACTGAGCTGTGCAAATGGCACCAGTTTGGGGGTTCAGGAATATCTATGAACCACCCAAAAGGAATCTCAGGAAATCACCAAGAGCAAAGGCTGCTTTCCTAAAGCTTCATTTCATCACCCTTTCAGGGATCTGGAACTTTATGCTGTTGTCTCCGCAGCCCTTCAACTCACCTGGATTTCATTTCACACTTGAAGCTCAGCTGGATTTTGTTGTTTTATCAGGAGGGTGGAGGAACCCAAGGACCTGTGGTGTGTCCTGCAGCTGATTTATGGCTTTACAGTGCAGAAGCCAGGTGCAGACTTGCCAGGGGGTAAGGGGCTGCCAGTCCCCCATTACAAGGCTTGTTGCAGCAGGATCCTTCCCTCTGTGTGAGGCAGGAATGTATGCACAACCTCCCTGCAGATCTGTTCTGCATCCACCTCTCACGAGCTGGATGAATCCTGCAATTTCCTTGTTATTTGCATGCCAATGCAGGAAGAAAGCAGAGGGCAGAGTTAAGATTTGCTGTGAGTTAGGGATTTGTGAGAATGCCAGATTCGGAGATGCTCCAAAGGGCAGATCAAGGGTGCAGACACAAAGGTTAAACAAACAAAAATAAAAGCGTTTGCACCAAACCCTGCAAACAAAAACCACCCAGCTGACTTCAGCTATGAGATGCAAGTATGAGGATTAAAAAATACATACTTTGCTATTTCAGACAGAAATCTAAATAAAGCTTTCCTGCTCTTCTTGTCTCAGATGCTAATAAAATTAATGGCTGCTTTTTTTTTTTTTTTTTTTTTGGCCAACGATTCATTAGCCTCTTTTCCCTGCTCCTTAAACCTTCATAAAAACAAGTCAAAATCCTCCCCAAGATCTCGACTACAGTTAGGTTTTGCTTCTCTCCAGGCTGGTGTGAGATTATAATGCTTCTCAAGGTGTTCCCTTCCTCATAATGAAGCTCCATCTGTTCTACAGATGGTAAAGATCACAAGAACCAGCACTAAATATCCCTCCCCCACTAGAATTTTTACCTTATGGTAATGCTGCTCTTTGTTTTCTCTGGCTTTCCCAGGAGCAGAGGAGCGTGCTACAGAGCACAGGGACTCATCTATTGCCCCAGCCAGCCCAGGCGATGGTGGCTGCCTCTGCGTGAAGAGCATTTCCACAGATTTTGGCTAGGACTGAGCCAGAGGAAGAGCTTTCTGACTGATTTTTTCAGGAAACTCTGTGCCCTTGAAATCACCAGCTGTATTTTTCATCCCATCATCTCTCAGCTACTAGCCCCAGCTTTGCCCCTGATAGACAGATCTCCACACTTTTCTTCTACGTCTTGCTGTCACGTTTTTGCTTCCAGGGCAAACAGAAATCTGTTGCAGCAAGGACTTATGCTTTGAGGCACAACAAGAATTCAAGAGGTCAGGTCCCAAAGGATAGGAAATAATTTTATAGGTCTTTGCTACTCATTTCTGGGTCTTTTTCTTCAGATATCTGCATGAGCTTTTGAGCCTATGAAGTACTCAGTGGGGGTGAGCTCCTGGGTATGCTGCCAGCCTCTGAATGTTGGCCTCCTCTCGTATAACCTCTCTGAGCATCAGAAACCAAAGCACAGAAAATGGAGCCACCTTTGATGATCTTCCTCTCCATACATAATCAAAATAATTAGATTCACTTAACTAAACAAGTTTTAGTTCTGCAACAGGATAAGCACACTGGATCTTTAGACAATCCTCTAAGGCCGCTGGCAATGGACTAACTCCATTTATGTGGTTTAACATTTGCCTAACAGAAAGTACTGCTACTTTTCTCTTCTTGACAGGTAGATAATCCTAAGAGGTCTGACAACCGTATTAACATCCAAACCACAAATGATGGGTAATATGAAAAGCTGGATTTTCTGACATACACCCTTTACATCTGCTTTCTACATCAGAGCCAGAATTAGTTCTACTGTTGTGTTTGTATTAAATATGTGGATTAATGGAGCTCAGTGAGAGTGCTGAATAAGCTCTTCCCATCTCCAGTGGCTTTGGACTGCATCTTTCCATGCAGAGACAAATGTGTAGCTTGTTATATTCTGTGTTTTGCACTTGGAAAAACTGTGGCTTGGTACTAAATCAACAGCTGCTTGTTCGGAAGAAGAGATTCCAAACTTCTATTAGATCTAAGCAAATTTGGGCTGGCGGTGGCAATAGGGCTGAAATCCTAAAAGGAATCATTTTGCTGGTCTTGGTTCATACCGTAGCCCACCAACAGTGCCATTGCTCAAAGAGAACTGACCCCTCTCGTGCATACCAAAAGACCAGAGTCCTGATCCAGGAAGATTTGATGGCACCTGCAAACCCAAACAATAAAGATACGTTGCTCCAGTATCCTGGCTCAGTCACTGCTCAGGTAATTACATCCCACTTATCTAAATTTCTTCCTCAGTTTTCCCTGGCATTTAGTAATTTTCTTCACTTCCTTTCCAAAACAGCAGTTTAACAGTCCAGCTGGCTGCTGAATAGTCACCATCCTTTGAATGATGGCTAAATGTCTCTTCTGTGCATAATTATGTGCACTTTGCAAGGCACCTTGGGACCTTATGAATTGGGGGAAGGAGAGAAGCGATATACAGAGTGATGGGTTTTGTTTTCATTTTTATTGGTCTCACAACTGGGAGCACTATTGGCACAAGATCTTAGAAGCTGAGAACAGGTAAAAGCAGCTTTTCCCTAAATTAATAACTCTACGGAAATAAAGCCCAAATCACAATAAGTTTTTCCATACAATTCCCTCCGGCAAATACTTTGTTGAAGTAATAATTTCAGCAAGAGTGGGACCCAGATGAGCTCCAAGTCCCAGAAAATACACGTGTGCCCACAACAGAGGTGCACAGAGACAAGTTTCACGGAAGCCACTGCACAGGGCTGGGTCCAACATCAAACAGATTGAGCCCAGAGGTTCTTAATGCTTTGAGTGGGCTGAATAGGGCATCACAGACGAGAGTTTGACATTGCATCTGGCTGCAGTTTTTGGTGCCTGAATTAGGGCCGTGGAAGGGTTTGCAGCAGTGTCACCCCTTGGGCTGTTTTCACAGAGCTGGACGTACAGGAACTGAGCTGATGGGAAAAGGTAGGTGGGAGAAAACACGTCTTCCATGTTTTCCTCTGCAAAGTTGAGCCTGCAGATCCCTGTTCTGCAGGTTACAGCAAAACCAGGGGGATGGGCCTTCATTTTTCTTCTTCTAAACACAGGCAAGTGTGCAGGAATCATGGGATCAGAGGAGAAAGCAACAGGGGGTTTGGTTTTGTTGTTCAACATTTGGGAAGAGGAGATCTGCATCGTCATGACTCATTCCCTAAAAATACCTGTCTCTCTCCATTGACTGCGCAGGGAGCCCAGGGTGACCAGCTTGATGTAGAAGTGAGCTGTGGAGATGTCTGAAATTAGACGAAGCGAATCCCATCCCTAAAGCCAGTCTGGGTAGGAGGTAGTGTGGGACGGTGCAATGCAAGAGTCTACATGTGAGCTGGAAGTCTGCACTCCCACTGCTGGCACTGGGGATCTAGTCAACGTGGTCGGCAGAGCCCAGGAAGCGATGCGTCTCACTGTAAAGCAGACTCCTACGTTTGGTCAGTGAATCACTCTCTATACGCCTACATTTCAGTGAGATGGATCCTATCCCTGAAGTTAGAGATGAATCTCACCCTGAAGTCTTTCTCCTCTTTTTTGTATCTGCTGCTAAGTTTCCAACGTGCTATTACACTAAATCAATTGCTCAAGCTAGCTATCACTCCACCTTCCCTCCATCCCCAACAGAACCATAACAAACTAACATATTTTCATGTTCATTTACCAAACTTCATTTCCAAACTCAAAGTAAAATCTTCCAACATTCCTCAGCTTCCATCAAGCCCTTCAGTGTCTACATACCTCACCAGCACATTAGAGCTTCCTCCAATGTCCGTATAAAGCTTTTGCAGCTCTCCATTATTGCAAACAGATCTGAGTATCTCTTAGGCTGCAATGAAAATATCGCATATTCTTCCACCATTTTTCTCCTTTTTTCCCCACTTACTGTGCAACAATACAAATGTAGTTTCTGTCAATACTAGTGCCAATGCATTCTCAAATAACTGCATGTCAGGTGCACAAATTACAGGACTAATAGAGGCTGTGATTACATTTCGTGTATGGGTTCTCAAGGCATATGATAATGAATATTAATAGAAACTATTTCTCCAGTAAATGATTGTTTTCTCAATAGCTGATATAAATAAAACCACTTGGATAGGAAACAGATTTTTTGATGTCTCTATCACAAACGCAATGATGTATTTCCACAAGAAAAGGCACACCTGCCAGTATACACTAGTAGAAATGTAAATATTTGCAATTTTTGTAGTAATTAAACCCAATCCTCCAAGGCCCATCTCACAGCATCAGAAGACAGAATGTAGGTTCATAAGCTAACAAAGAATGAATGAAGTATCACAAAACCAGATGGAATCAAAATTAAAACTCAGAAATCAATCGGAGAAGGCAGGGTTTGTCTCACCAAACTTCAGGCACCTGTAAATGGATGGCTGCAGGTGAGTTAGTCACTCTGCCAGTCATTCCTGCATAGTCAATGGAGACAAACAGGCAACTAAGGTACGATTCTCTCATCCACTTTAAGTATCTAATTTTGGATGAAATGAATCACTGTCTCCCTGGACTCGATCTCCACTGTCTGCAGAGGGAGCTGAGGGAGACTAGCTGAGATTCAGGCGCTTAGTTAGATGAACACAGGCATAATAACCTACCTTAAAAACATACTTTGTAAAAGAAATGCACAGAAAACAACTGTTACCCATTTAAAAGAAGGGAAGAATTACAGATCCCAAACTTTGTTTATTGGAGAGGCTGTATAACAATGAACACCATCTTTTATTCCACTGTAAAGCCAGTGCAGTGGACCTGTACTCTCTTCTGCATTGCTTCATTAGGCAGCTAAATCTCATCTAAGGATGGAGTTATGGGTAATGGGCACCAACAGCAACTCCATGAGGACAGCAGGAGAAAAAGTCTTGAAGGGAAGACAAGCCAAGGAAGAGCAAGGGAGGAAAAAGGGATGGAAAAAGGAAAGGAAACGGGAAGGGAAAGGGAATTTGCCTGTAAATATTTGTGCTTTTCTCCTGAAGTGGAGGTCTTCTTTGGGAAGCAGATGTTACCCCTAAAGAGTTGTGTTTACTGAAATATGCAAAAAAAAAAAAAAAAAAAAAAAAAGAGGAAAACAAGAAGACTTTTGGCAGATTATTCTGACTTCCTACAGTCTATTTGCAGTCAAATCTGTCAGTGGAAAGTGGACGGGGGACTTGAGGGAATATCTGCAGAAATCCATTCCAAGGTGATCAAAGGGAGCTTTACCCATGAATTTACTGTCCTACTGACTTATTTTTTTAGAAATCCTAGACACCTGGAGAGGTGTTAAAAAGATGAAAGGGAAAAAAAAAAAAAGATCAACAACATGCTGCTCTTCAAAATTTCAACCTATTCCATCCTCCAAACCTCACTTCAACACCTCTTGAAAAACTGGAACACATATTGAAAGAAAAGAAAAAGCTGTAACAGATCCATGAGCTTTTATACTATTTATACTTGTTTGTTATGGATTTTTTACATACAGCTAATGGCTCTGCTAAGCCACATGTGTTCTCCTCATCCTCTCCGTGCAGCTTCATCCTCTTTCCTTCTTTCTCTGCAGCATCTTCTCTACATCATCTTCCATTAGGCCATAATCTCTTCAAAGCAGGCATCTTCTATTTGGATTTAGGTGAGCAGGAGAGACTTCAGTCGTAGCTGAAGCCCTGAGGTGCTATCCTGATACAGATGAATATGAAACAGAAGGGAGAATGAGGCTGATGTTTTCCAAAAGGATTCAAGGAGCTCAGGTAACCTTGCCCTAAAACCATTTTAGCTTTATGAGCAAAGAAGCAGAGCACCACAGTCCCAGTTTTGACACGATACTTAAGCATGTGTTTCGATAAGATCTTGAAGTTAATGGGATTAATCAGAGGTGGTGTACACTGGGCCATACAAAACATGTATTTCTAGATATCACTCTAAAGTGTCCCAAATATGAGCCTTTCTGAGGGAAAACTTTTCCATCACGTATCTTTTGTTGCATCAGGGGGAAAAAAAACATTCCTGAGTTCTTTAAAGTGCCTTTCACAGTCATCATCAACTTTTCATAGAGTTGTAAATGAGACAAAAGATAAAGCAAAGATCCAGATACAGCAAAGACATCATTATAAGAAATATTTGTCCCAGCCCTACTCATGCCAACAAGCTTACTGTTCCTTGTCCATAAGACTGATCGTCCATAGCTCACACTGACATGACCCAGTCCCTCAAAAATAAAGTAGTTTATGATTATTTTCTCCCAAAGACAGTGACAGTAGCACAGTTAAAGCCCTTAGCAGAAGCCAAGTTCCCTCCCTGCCTGGAGTTCAGGGATAGGAGTCCATGCACACTGGGTGAATGGCTTGAAAACATCTACATTTCAAAAATTCAAGCTTCGTGGGTCAAAAATGTATCATGCAGCCTGTTGGTGAATGTGTTCAGGCATAGGCAAGGCTCTTGGGGTTCTGGACTGTTTTCAGTCATGCTTATGTCACTGATATTAGAAGACATTCCTTAAAAACACAGAAATGACTATGAACAGAAGCCCATGCTTCAGTGCTAGTGTCTTTTTTCCAACTGAACTGTGAAAAAAAGGAGAAAAAAAGCACAAGAGCAATAGAAAAGTGAACAAGCCAAGAGGAAAATTCAGCCCCATTTCTACAGCATTTAAGTGAAAGATTCAATGAATACATTGCTTTAGGTTGGAAAGAGAGGATTTCAGCGCTACCATTAGCCTCAGTGTCAATGGTCTGAGACACACAGCTGAACTTCACACACAGCTCAGTCCTACTGCTGTTTAACTGCCAATACAAAAGATACTATCTCTACTGAAGCATGAACACAAAGCTTAGATTTTCAGGAAACTGGCAGGCAAAGCGGTGGGAGGAGGCAAAAAAACAACAGCACCCAAAACATCTTGTTTGCTAAATCTGTTGGTGGAAGCGGTAATGCAAGGGCTGAACCCACCAAAAGCCTTGCTGGAAGTTGTGCAGTCTCACCAGGCTGAGCTCAAGACTGTATGGTCTGTCCTGTGAAAAGTAGATGAGAAATCCAAAAATAAAATAGCTGACTGTAAGTTGCGATCAGCACACCATACATATGTAAATCGTTGCTGACCCTGAGAAAAGCTGCCTCTGCATTATGATAAGGTCTGAAACCTGATTGAAATGTTTCATAAAGGGCATTATTTTGGAGGTGATCTTTAAACGAGCAGAGCAGGAAAATCATCAGTGTCTTTCCTCAATAATCAGAAGAATAGGTTACCGATGAGAGGGACTTAAGCCAAATTAGTTTCTTTGAAATTCAACTGGTGCTGGATTTTGTGTATCTCAGAGTTCTCTTTAATGACAGCATAGTTCTGGGACACAATTACATAATTATTACTGTATTGATAATGTGCAAGCATTTGCTGGCCTTACTGCCCCTGCAGCTCTAATCTAGCTCATAAAGCCCTCTCACAATTGCAATATTAATCATACCAGAGTCTGCTGGATGCAGTATTGCATCACTGTCCCTTCCTGGGTCCTTTTAACATCAGCAAGGTGATGACACAAAATGACGCCGACCATTTCCACAAACACACGCATTCAGGCCATTAGTATTTTTACTTATTCATAAGGATAGCTGAAACAATGGAAATCCTCAGAGTTCTTCCCACTTTGATCAGCTACAAAAGGGTCTTCTCTATTTTTTAAAGAAGTGTGAGAATTTTCCAGAATTCAGAAGCCCCAGCAATTTCTGTTTTGCTGTGAACATGCCAGGCTGACAGCTGGAAGGGTTTTCTGTCTGCTTGACATGTGAACTGTGCTCATGGAGCTTGGAGGAGAAAGGGGAAAGCTCAGTGTTCAGAGATGCTCTCTTTATGCTGGTGCCTTCAGCAGCACTTCAGCTGCTCAGAAACATTCAGATCAGACCTATCTTCATCGAATGTCTTTCTCTTCATTCCTAGCACTTCACATCTTTGGCTCAGCCACGTCTTTGCTGCCTTCTCAACAACCCTGCCCATCTGAAAGGCTGCAGATGTCTCAGCTGCCTTGTTCAGGACAATCTTCTGAGCTTCCCTTGCTGTAATTGTGTTGTATTTCATGCTGGGCTATGTACCCCTCAACACTGGTGAACTTCAGCTATTTTCTTTCAAAAGTTCAATATATGCTGTGGAATGGACCACTTGGCACAGGGAAATCTGGCCAGATATCAAAGGTCATTCCGCAGTTTCTAAGTAGTGACTCTTCTTGTTGCACAGCCTTCCACCATCACCTGGCAAGCCCTGAGGAACCCACTGTTTCCATCTGCTGACTCACCAACACTTCTACCTATCTTCCATTATATGATTTTATTGGAGATGCACTGGAACAGGTTACCCAGAGAAGCTGTGAATGCCCCATCTCTGGAGGCATTCAAGGCCGGGTTAGATGGGGCCCTGGGCAGCCTGATCTGGTGGGTAGCAACCAGCCCAAGGCAGGGGACTTGGAACTGGGTGGTCCCTTCCAACACAAGCCATTCTATGACTCTATGATTCTATGATTCTGTGTTCTGAATATGCTCTTTTGAAGGAGCTTTTTCCTCCACTCCAGGCACTGTTAAAATGTTGCTATGTGCAGACCTCTGAGCGCTTGTATGCTGCTCTAAATAAGTAATCTTTCCTAAATTAGCTTTGTAGCTTCCCCTCCAACACCTCTCCAGGTACATCTTCTTCCTTCCCATCTCCCACTTACAAAGCAAGAACGTTCCTGATTTAGTCTTCTCTGTGTTTCTGCCTGTGGGAGTGTTTGTAGAGCTCATAAATGGAAAAGACAACTCCAAGCTATGAGCGCTCGTACACCTTCTACTCTTCTTTCTAGCCAAGACTGCTGGAGGAGAAGAAAGTTGTTTTCAGGTTCATCTTGGGGCAGGCAGGTCTGACTTCTGTCTCCTGATCAGAACAAGGGCAGAGGGACCTATTGGACACACAGAGCTTTTCTCTCGACATTCCAGAAAGACTGACTGTTCTTAATCTGTTCTGTCTCCTGCCTTAGCTCTTTGCAGCTAAACTGTTACCCAATATTTTGGTCATTGTTTAATGCTATTTTTCATCTGTTTGCCAAGTTATAGAAAAACGTGCATCAGGAATCTGCCACTGCACGACCTGTGGTGAAGAACTCCCTTTGCTAATCCACGTACAAGTAAACCAAGTCTTCATCTCTGCCTTAGCTGATGCTCTAAACAATCATTTCCAGACACCATCAGACTGAGACCTGCACCTGCCTTTAGACAGGAATTAGACACACAGTCTATGAATTTATATGGGGAACAAAGAGGAAAAACTTCCAAATAACTTGCTCACAGTAAAATGACCCGAAGAAATTTCAAATGAGAGAATTTGGGGGTGGAACATAGCTTAATATTAGTTTTTATATGACTAGCGCTGGGGTAGTAGACATTTAACACCCACAAAAATTTAAAGGATTATTTTTTTACCCATTGGAAGAAACCTATACCACAAGCATAACTGAAACAGATTGAAATTTACAGGATGATGAAAGCAAGATGTTTAAATTGGATTAAAATCACCAAAATGCTTGAAGAGTTATACAAGGCGTATAATAGGGCATAAAAAGATCTGAATTTTGATGTTTGTGTTAAATAATATGAGACTGGAGTCTTGACAGAATTTCTTTTTTTAAATCCAATATTTTGTTCACAAATGTACCTATAGTTGATGCATGTAATCCCCATTATACATCATAGGTAAGAATATTAGAGCTTCTTTAACCTTGGCTTCAGGTAACTACCCAGACTCTCAACCTGAGACTGTTTTCTTTATTACCTCCAGTTAGACGTATTACACATATTGCTATTCTCATTAACAAACAGTGGTTTCCCTGTACATTACTTCAACGACCAACTATTTTTATAATTACCTTGCAAATTTCAGCTTGAAGTAACATTCTCCTGTCTAACGCTGTTTTAACAAATTCAGCCCCTTCAGCTTAATCTGAGTGACAATCCATTGAAATCAGTGGAAAGTCTTCCGTGGACTTCAAGGGATTTTGGACCAGTTCCTATGCATATGCCATAATTACTGTGTAGAAAGACTGTTATTTGTAATCTCATCCATGGGTGAACAACATCATTGTTTAGGATGCTAACTCTGTATTCTACTAATCAAAGCCAATGCTTTTCATTAAAATGTTCTGCTTTTCATTTCTTAGACTTCTGGTTGAATAAGAAGAGGTTTTCCATACTAAGTGTTGCCTCAGGTCAATTCCCTTCAATATAATCAAAAGCAGTCCAGACTTTTCTGAAAACACACCTGGGAGAAAAGGGGGAAAGAGTCCAGTATGCTAATATTAGATATTGGCATTCTTTTTTTCCAACACTCCACACTACTCCTTTCCTTGGGAAGACTGACTTCACACTTGGGCAGAAAGGTGGCATTTTTCATAGCATATTTTTCATTTTATAATTTCTTGAGATTTTTTAGATATTCTATTTTTTATTAATTCGGTATTTCAATTCTGTCTCTATAGCTGCAGATTGTGGAAGAGATGTAAAATACCATTTTCTCAGTCAAGAGTCTTCCTTTTTTTCTTTGCGCTTTGTTTATTTAACTTCTGTTTTGCATTTTGGTCTAATCGGACCACAAAATTGGCAAACACTGTGATCTCTGTGACCCAAATTAGCAGCACAGGCTACGTGGCAGGTAAGGCCATCTTCCTCAAAGCCTGTGAATGCTCTGGATTCCTTTCTCTTCCCAGGGATGGGCTGCATGTCTTTAAAAGCACTCAGGGTGCTACTATTTTGGTATTTCTATCAAAAGTTCAGGCTGCCATTCTGTGCAGAAAAAGCAGAAAGTAAGATCTCTAGAGAGCTGCATTTGAGATTTCTAAAGAACAAACAACGTATTCTGATACCTCTTTGGTTCTGGTCTAGACATTGGTGAGGTTCTTGTTTCTATATCTGTGTGGTAGTGTGGCTATCATTGTCTTTCCTATATTGGACCTTTGCATCAAGGTTTAGCTATGACTACCCATTTTCCTATACCTTTAGGGCTGGACAGAGAAAGCATTCTGGAAGCTACACTACATACTGCAGGAAGGCTTACAGATAAAGTGATACCTCCACGTTCACCTGATAGGAGCAGGAGACATAGGAAAAACAAGAAGTGACCAAAGCATGACATTTTGCCTTATCTCTCAAGACCATTTGCATCTCAGCAGAAAAAAACACCAGAACTCTTTGCAGACACACACAGTGCCATAGGACTGTGAGGGAGAGGCAGATAGTTATGGGTCTGCATGGACATTCATTCTGTTCCCACTAAGATGAATCCAGGACCTCAAGCAGCTTGTTTGACAATGGATCATCTGTTCATCACCCTGCAGCCTCAGGAACAGCATTCAAATGCAAAGGATTACAGAGGTTCAGCAGGATTTTTGCAACTCATATTTTTATCCCACTGGTAAATTACCACAGAAAAGCTTGAAGGAGAAGAATAACTCTGATTCTGGGGCCAACACTCCTCATCTCCATAAGCTCCACATCCACAACTGAGCCCTTGCTGAGCTGACAGTCCAAGCAACTACAACTGTACTGCTACCTCTATACCAATCAATTACTTTGCAAAGCATACAGAGAGCGTACAGCTCTATATAAAGCTTAACCATTCCCTGCTGCGTGGTGCTGAATATGTCAAAAGAAAGAAAAAAAGGAAGATAAGAGAATTCCACTCCAACTGCAAAAATGTTTATTGTTGCTGTTGTTTCAGAGCTCTGCACCCAGTGCGAGACAATTCCTCCCTCATTAAGTCATGATGAATGATAGATATGGCCAGCGGCTAAGACTAGTCCTTAGATTAAATGTGAGAAATGTCTCTCTACCACCAAGCAGGTGAGATCATTTCTTTTTCCTATTATACTGGTTTCTTCTCTCTGTTTCTGAATAACACAGCATGACTTGATAGTTTCTGCCTCTAAACTATTGACGTATATTTGCTTTGAGGGGGACCTCCTAAAGAGTGAAGAATGGGCCAAAGAATTCCTAACTACTCACAGTGAGTGTAGCCATTAGGCTGGAGTCAATTTAGTGCTTAACCCTTTGTTGAAGAATTAGGGGACTCAGTGAGGTCTTGTGGGATTTTCTTCTGGAGACACAAGAAGGTGGCTTTCCTGCTCTCTGATCATCTACTGTCTCTCTTGATGTCCAGATGGTCTCTGAATTAGTTGCTTGTCTTCCTTAAGAGCTTCTGTCTGCACATCTCCAGGTGCAAAGAACTACGTATAGCTTCTCTGCTGGAGAGGAGGAATCACTTGTGAGGGCTTGGATAGAAAGGAGAACGTAATTTTCTTCCTGGTACTACTCCTGGATTGATTTTGACCATGAGAAAGCTGCTCCATCATTTCAATTCTCTCACCATTCATTCATAACCTTACCCTGTGCATTCAAGTTTCCACATGTGAATTCAACAAAGTTGCATAATGTTGGATCGGTGTCTTAAAATTGCAAGGGAACATCTACACAGCAAATCAGAAGGGAGCTAGGGAGGAAGCCCAGGAGCTGGACCTTTAATCACCTATGTTGTTAATTGTTAACTTGCCTTCTGTCTTAATAGTGGTGTACAGCCAGGCCTTAGCAGATACAAGTCCTGGGACTTTTTCACTCTTACTTGGAAAAAATACATATATATTATATATATATATCCCATGTGCCACGAGCTCTCCTGCAAGTGTTGCAAAGCAGGGTTTGGAAACCTTAAATGCCTGACCTGAAGGTATAAGCCTGGATTGTTCACAAGTGATAAAACAGAGTTGAAAGCTAAAGGACAAATTCTGAGGCCTCGTGTTATTTGAATAAAACAACTTTTTAATTAAAAATACCTTGCAATATCTTGGAGAGGAATGTGAGTTGCAGAACTTTGGTCTGGATTCCAAACTCTCTAGCAGTTCCAGGATATTTATTCCTGTCCAGAATTTTGGCTTAATTCATTGGTGGGAAGAGTCAGCCATGAATTTTGGATCTAACTTCAGACTGTGCTATCGTAAATCCAAAAGAACTGGATGTTCTCATCCAGGAATTCTTTTTTTTTTTTTTTTCCTTTAAAATGTGATTCACTCAGCATGACTAAGGGCATGTCTACATAGATAGGTGACCAACTTCTTTCCACTCGCCTTACAGGCCAGCTCTTTTCCAGGGATCACACAGCCACCTTGGCACGGGGCTGCATGTGGGTTAGTAAGAGCATCCACAGTCAGTCCTCGCAGTAGTGCTGTGAAATGAACAATAACGTTTTCCTCCTTTCAGGTCTGACTCTAATACAGTGATTAAAACTCAACGAGTGCAGAAATTCATCAGAATAAATAAATATTCTCACTTAGTTATCCAAGTCAAAATTAGATGTCCTTCTGACAAAGAATTTTTAGCTTGATTTCTTGTTTCTGAAGGTTTTATGTCTTTAATATCTATAATATTTGATCTGAATTTCTGTTATCACTGAAAGTTCATCAGTCTTATAAAAATCAGGCTAGTTGTAGTTGAAGAGGTTTAGACTTCAGAGGTCTGCCAGTAGAAATCGATGTTTGAAAATTTTGGTCTAACCTGAAAGTAAGCGTCATGGTATAGCCTGAAATGTCATGTTTTGTGTTGGGTGGGTAATTACAGCATTCATTTTCCTTCTTAATTGTAACTTATGCAAATATCTTCCACATCTCCATTGGAAAAGACTTTGAGAACCATTTCTTACGATTTTGTGTAGGAAAAAATATGTTTAGAATTGTTTCAAAACAGAATTGCTATTTATAAATTAATTTGGTTGCTTTCATATTATTTCACGACAACTCATTAGTAGCAGTGGTTTATAGCTGTCATATAATGGGGTCACAGCACAATTATCAAAGTGTATATTTTTGTTCTTATAGCCTTGAAAAGGACTTGTGATGTAATATTGATTGAGGCATCCTATTTAGCAGCCCATCCTCTTGGAGTTGTAAAGAAATAGCTTCATACTTTGAACAAGGATGGAAGTGTATAATTCAGTGTATTAATTAGCATAGTGACTGGTTTCAGTTTCTTCAAAAAGATTTCTGAGTATCACAATAAATGATAGAGAAAAGGTGTGTTTTTTCTAATGATTCGAAGTGCATAAATTGCGCTTCTCTCCCCTGAGTTTATTGGTAGAGCAGTTCTTTCCCTATTGACTGTAAGCAAATCAGCCTAAGCATGGGAGACAGCCTCACCCCAGTGCAAACAACTAAAAGACAAAGAAATACTCAGGAGATATCCCTCTGGATGCCAAGCTTTGTGTTGTATGCATGGCAAGATTTTCTCTTGGCTCCGACCATGGGTCTTAATGTTGCTATTCACATGGCCACATTTTGTCCCTTTCTTTGGGAAGTCCCAGAAAAATGCCATCTGGAAAGGCACTGGAGATTTCTGGATATTTGGATAGTTTGTTTGGCATCCACCCTACAACTTCTAAGTCAAATAAAACCCTCACTTCCTCAAATTACAACTTCAATGCAAGATCTGCTCCTGTTTCACAGGACTTCGTATTTCCAGTAGGATCAGAATTCAACCTTTGAACTGAAATCCATTGAAGCGCAAAATAATAGAACATCTCAAATTGGAAGGGACCTACAAGGATTACTGAGTTCAACTCCTGGCTTCACCCAGGACCACCCAAAAGTCAGATCCTATCTCTGAGAGCATTGTTCAGACACTCCTTGAACTCTGGCATTGAGGTGACCTCTCTAGGGACAATTGATCTCATTCCTGAATTCAAATTTGTACTGAAACCTGGACAACTGCTAACATGAGTGGAAGAGATGAGATACAGAAATTGTGCTTAGCCAACTTCAGGATGATTATTTTAAAACTGATTAGATCTGTGCAAGCCTTAGTCCAAAGCTGACCATCCCTGTGGCTGTAGGTCCACTATTCTACATTAATCCACATACCTTTTTGAGAAAACATTAGCTCTAAAAGTATCATCCCAATTCCCATACTGGTTGTGATCAGAGATGACAGTGAGTTTGTGGACCCTTGATCTGACCTAGTAGGTTTCTATACCAAGCTGCAAGTGGCATGCGTAATAATATACAGAGAGAACACTAAAAATATACTGCTAGTGATAAAATTCAGCATTTTTCAGGATTTTTCTCGCATCTTCCCTTCCTCTTTCCCCATTAAAAAAAAAAAAAAAAATTGGCAGCAAAATGAAAATCAAGATTTGGTATTTATCTAAAGAATGCATATGGTTTAGGCAGCTCCAGTGTGACCTTCTACTCAGGTTTGACCTATGAAGAACGCAGCTAAATTATGTATAATGGTTTTGTGATGAAATGCAATGCCAATTATAGGAGTGAGATGAGGCCATAAACATACTGCACATAAAAATCAGAGAAGGAACTTAAATCCCAGTCCCAGAACCAAAAGATTAGTGCTCTAACCACTGACTGCAGTCAAAGCTTCCTTCTGGAAATGAAGGTTAAATTTCTTCTTGCATTCCCACTGTGTGGTCAGAAGAGTAATTTAAATGCTTTCAATAATACAGAGGTTAGAATTTTCATCCTTTCTCTTTAGGAGGTTTTCTACAACAGTATGATATTTTTTAATCAAAATTCAGGCAGTTTACTTGTAATGCTAAAAATGGATAATGACTTTTCGGTCAATTGCTTTTGACCGTCAATATGAAGCCTGCATTACCATTCCACAGTATCATTAAACAATCAATAGCAATTAGTGTCTAGTCAAGCCTGGTGTTTTAATCATTTAAATCAAAATGTCCATAATTGTTATTGTATGTAAATATTTGAAAATGTTTATAGTGGAGATGAATTTTACCCATCTAGCCTGGAGAATTAGAATTAGTGAGCACAAACACAGGCTTCAAGCCTCATGTTGCCTCTTGCTGAAACCAGGATAAAAAGGAATGGGAACTCTCCATATCTGGGATACACTCCTGTCCTATCAAGGGCAATACAGGTTTGGTGGTGAGTTAACATTTTGCTGGTATTGTTTTGTCTGTATAGCAGTGATCCATAGCGAAATGACAGAGTGGTTCTTCCCACTGCTGGCCTTACCCAAGCTGTTGTGGTGGAGCACTAAGACTTACATGCAGTGCTGGTACAAAGCTCACCAAAGTCAGGCAGAGGATGAATTGGTCCTATTAAACACACCAAGAACCTTACTGAGGGGCAGCACGTGAACATTTTAAGGGAACAGAATGTTCTTTCAAACACAGGAGCAGATCATGTGTCCCCCAGTCCACCATATCCATGTTTCTTAAGTACAGGTCCTTGGTTCATCTCATCCTTAGAGCAATTGCTCAGTTGCTCAGTTGCTACAGGGGAGATTTTCACGGAGGCATTCAAGGTCAGGTTGCATGGAGCCCTGGCAGCCTGATTTAGTGATTGGCAGCCCTGCCCACGGCACAGCATTGTAGCTCAATAATCTTTGAGGTCCTTTCCAACCTAAGCCATTCTATGATAGACATTGTTCACGGTCCTGGATCCTATTTCAGAAGTCATATGGCTGGAGAAGGTACTTGGATTTGCTCCTGGTATTAATCTGAGATGATTCAAAAGGCATTAGGAGAGAATTAGATGGACACAGAGAAGTTTGGAAGAGGGATATATCACCCTATATAACCCTATATGATGTTGATATTTTTGGTTTAGTAGGACACATTGACAACAGCAACATTCAGTTGACAGACTTTTGGAAAGACGTAGTGGTCTTCAAATGTTGTGTCAAAGTATCATGAACACTGCTAATATTAAAAAGACAAAAAGACAAATAAGGTAACCGTGAACCCAGAGTATGACCAGGGTAAAATGTAGACCCTGTTAGCTCATCATTTGAGTTGACATGCAACCAGAGCCATGCCACGAAGGTGACCCAAGCTGCTCCCCTCAGGCAGTACATTCATTTTCCACTTAATATAAGGAATAGGTATTAAAAGAGTATTGAGGGAACCCAGTGTCATACGGGTCAGTTCGGAATATGGAAATAGCGAATCAATTTTCTTTGGATTCAGGTCCCAGACCTCTAAATATTTTAAACCAGCTACTTGGCATTCCAAGTCATCACCAGAAATTTATTGTCTTAGTTACTAATCCAGCCCTCATCTCAGCAAAGGCATGGGAGAATGCTTAACAATAAACTTGAGCCATCTCAACTAAGTCACTGCATCCAGGAGGCTTGCAGGATTGTTCCTTGGATCTGCTGGACATTCTTTTTGTGTCAGAGCTGTATCTCCAGCAAGGAGCAGGAGGGTTTATCGGGTTAAATAGAGATAAATTGTAAGACAAAATCCAGAAAGTAACATCCACCCATGCCCATCACAGCAGGATGAGGCAACATAACCCATGGTGAAGTGGTGGCAGGAGGACATTTTGTATTTGTCAGTTAAAGACAATGCCGTCCCCGTGGCTCTGATGTTCTTCATGTCCCAATGTCCTTTTCTAGGGTGATTTTCTATTGCCTTTGAATAATTGTCCCATTGTTAGAACTGACATTGTTGGGAATAATTTTGTCTCGACTGCTTGAGAAATCCAGTTTTGCTCTTCAGGCTATTCTGGGAGGTCTGAAAGACCTATTTCCTCTTCAGTGTGAATGACCAGGGCCTATTCGGAAGCGTAACATTCACAACCAGCAGGGAATTTCTACAAAACTGGGATTCCCAGCTCTCCCATTACACAGAATTTCTCCTGGGTTTGGCAGTTCACAGTCAGGTTTTAAATGTCACTTTCTTCAGGCTATTTTCTTGTGTAAACTGCAGCCTGAAATAGGTTCAGAACCTGTGTAAGATATCAAGGCAAGCCTCCCGCACCCTCCAAGTGTTGGGAGCAGAGCCATTGTTCAGTCTTTGAGTAAAAAAATGTCCCAAATACCACACCAAAGGGTAATACTGCACCATATATTACTACCCACAACAGAGAGGTGTAGGAAAAAGAAAAAAAAATTACATTTACGCACCAAAAATTTGTGTATTCAAAGCATCTCTTGGAAGCTTTGGCATAGCTGCAAAATGGAACTTTGTTCCTTAAATCTCACAATCCTGATAAGCTTAATGGCTACAACTAAGATAACAGTAACTTTCAATAGTTTCACAGACCAAAGACAAAAGAAATTTTGGTCAAAATGCTGCCACTACCTCACAAGCTAAGTGTTTATCCACATTCTTTCTGTTTTGTTCTCCACCATCCCTCTCCTTCCATTGCTCTGCATGTGCAGTACATCTTTACCAATTCGGCATCTGGGTGTATCAGAAACAAGCCTGAAAGCTGCTGAATTCCTCTTGGAATTAGTTCCCTAATAGACATTTCAGTTAAAATTTTTCATCTGGTTCCAGTCAGCATCCAGGTTTTAAAAAAGACAAGCCAGCAGCACCGGACAATCAGTTCTCAATGCTAAAGGCTCTCCAATAACATGCCAGCAGGGAAAGAATTTTAATAGAACCCACAGGAATTCAGAGACTGAGGTTTTTTTGCTTATATCCCTTTTTTTTTTTTTTTTTTTTTAAAGACAGGTTTTCCCTTCTGTTGAACACAAGCAACAGGCAATTTCCATTCATCTCTCGAGAAGTTCACATACCCCTGACTAATGGCCCAGTTGCACATACACCATTTTATTTTTCAGCAGTCACCTTCTAGTTCCAAGGCAACCCATGCGGTGATGTGGAAGATTTCCAGCAGTTACCATGCTTAATTTTGGGCTATCCCTGCCTTAAAAAAAATAAAATCATTGCAGTAGGTCTGACAACCAATTTCCTTGGTCATTGCTGAAGAGCATTAATGGTTCCTGCAAGAAAACAGCTCCCAGTGATGCAAGGTCAAGGGCAGGGGGGAGGAGGAGACCCAAAGATCCTCTAAATCAGAGAAAAGAAGTAATGAAAGTTCTTCAGCATTTTTCTAATATAAAACAGCTCTGCAAAACTGGAGAAGTGGCTGTGGGAAGCAGTCAGGAATCTGCTCTTTATCCCATCCCAATGCTGCGAAATGGTGAGAAACTTGGCAGAGGGCCCACACTTTTACTTATCTTCTAAGTCTAAAATCACGCTGCTTTTTTCTCCCCCTTAATTCTGTGCTAAGCGCCGTACATAGAAGGGAAAACACTGCTTTAGATGTGAAACAGGCAGTAGAGTCTGTGGCATTGGGGTGTTTTAGTCCATCAAAATGAGCTTTTCTTCCAAGGTGAAGTGTACAATGTAACATTACTTAATTGCCCACACTGCTTGGTGGATGCTGACACATATTGTAGAAATGTTAACTGCTTTACATTTCAATGCCTTCCCTCTCCCAGCGCTTTGCTTTGCTGGGATGATGCTGGCCAGCTGCCAGAGAGGAAGCTTATTTTTCACTGGTGATCATAACTCCGGCTGCTTGTAGCAAATAACGTAACTTGCAGTGTTCGGAGGTTTGTACAGGAAGCCCTGCTGTGCTGCCTTAATTGCGATCACTCTTCTAGCGATGGAGTAAAAAGGTATTAAGTTAAGATAAATGAACTGCTTATTGGAAACTACAAATGTCTCTCTGCATCAAGCTCACAAATAAGGAAAGCGAATGCTGCTGCTCTCCTCTTTCTTCCAGGCTCCTCCTTCCATTATAGCAGCTCCCCGGCTGAACATTCCTTCCCTCCAGCCTAGCAATGCTGCTTTTAAAGCCCCCACCGAGGCTGCATGGATTTGTCCACCCTACAGACCGGATGGTATCCTATGGCCAGCTTGGTTTTCCCTTGTTCTCAATACCCACTGCCCCAGTGGAGTCAAACTGTGGGGCTTTTCTCCAGGCTGGAGACTCATACATGGCTTCTGGCCTCTGGTTCTTTTATAGCATTGCACTCCAGGGGCCCTCCTCACGGCATGGCATGAAACTCAAAGCACAAACCACAGACCCATGAAAAGAAGGCAATAAACATTTACATTGTGTGGCTCTGATGGCGGTACAAGATATAGAGACAAGTCTGAGGTTTCTGCAACCAGGACCAGTTTTTGTCCCCATATCGTGAGGATGCCGACTCCGGAGACATGCCAGGCACATCCCATCAATCCTTCATGTTGTCATCCCATTGTCTACTAGATCCGGGCAAATTGGATCCAGGAGTCTGGCTAGTTTTCAAGGGCAACTTGAGAAAGACACATTTACACAATCCCACAGAGGGCAAATCTTTTACATAAATATATTGGCCCAGCAGCTAGTGCCTGCAGAGTATTAGTTTGCCCCTGTGAGCTCTGAGAAGGACCAGCTGAGTTACGCTGCACAGAAAGATGGGGGCCTACCTGTGGTGATGCAATGTTTCCAAATGATCACATCCAGATCAAAAATAGTCAAGAAGCTCATAGTCAAGAAGCTCACACCCCCAGCAGTGACTCAATTTTGTTTCTTTAAGCGAGGTCCCCTTCAGGTCTCTCTGACCCTCCTAGCAAGCTGATCCAAATTTCACTTGACTGGATCCATGCTGACACAGGGAGATAACAACTGAAACCTTGACTCATTACCCATGCAGTTCGTTGTCCCCCCTGGAGATAAGAAACACAGGAAATGAAGAAATCCTGCTGGCATTATTATTAAAATGCCAACACATTATTTTATTCTTAGATTTGTACCCTTAACAAGGCAAGAAGAGTAGACTTGATTTGGGTCTAATCACAAATTATTAGATATCTAGGCCAGCGCTTCCTCTTTATGGTGGCCAAACTTGAACACAAGTGGTTCAGGGGCTCTGCAGGCACCTCTTAGAGGAGCTGAATCTCCTTTTTTCCCTTTCAGTTGTAGAGCATATCTAGTTTTACTGCTTCCAACTCAGACTCTGTCTTTTAGATACAGAAACTATGTGAGATGTATCTCATCTGAAGTTACATGGGTGTAAATCCTGTTTAAAGAAGGAACTTGCTCCCCATTCCGGGAACATCAAACCAAGAGGGGTAGCAGCAGGAAGCATCCCAGGTAACTAGTGATAGGATGAGACTTAATGGTATCGAGTTGCACCAGGGGAGGTTCAGGTTGGATATTAAGAAAAACCTCTTCTCAGAAAGAGTGTTAATGCACTGGCACAGGCTGCCCAAGGAGGTGGTGGAGTCACTGTCCCTGGAGGCGTTCCAGAATCGCAGAGATGTGGCACTGAGGGACGTGGTTTAACGGGCCTGATGAGGATGGGCTGACAGTTGGACTAGGTGATCTTAGAGGCCTTTTCCAATCCTTATGATTCCATGATTCTACGATTCCATCCCTACAGATGACCACTCTTCTGCCAGCTCCATGGGACAGCCAAGCACACTCTGCAGAGCTGGACCCAGAGAGAAGTGGACCTCAGCATGAATCTTCACTTCCCTAAATGCAGTAGGAGAAAACCAAATTTTGGGAAGCAGCTAGAAACTCAGCCAACGTTTTTAGAGGACAAACTCTGAGGGCATATTGTAGAGCATGCCTAGCCACTGCTGCACAGAGAGCCCCATACTTTCTTGGCTGGTTGTGCTGGTCATGCAAAATGTTCATGCTTCTGTAGGAAATTCACTCATCCTTCATGCAAGACAAAAGCCTGACATTTTCTTTTGGTTTTAAAAAGATTAGGAGGCAGGTGAGAGAGTGCTTTAAACCAAGGTGTTGCCTTTCACCTTTCTGAGTATCTTTTTTTCAGTTTGTTCTCTCTGTTCAAGAGGCATAGCCAAAACTTGCCCCATCCATCTACCATCCATTTTCCTCATCTCATTTCCTGGATGCCCACTGTGGATGTCACCTCATTCAGAGCCCAGCACAACTGTAAACTAGTGTTTTACTCACAATATTGTCCTTTCAAGATTCAATAGCAATTCAGCATTAGCTTGTTTACAATCAGCCTTGCCAACTACCTTATGGATTGGATGAGTGCTACTCCCCCAATAAAGCTCTATCATAAATGCCTACAGCTCACTGCTGCCTCACCTTTCTGAGCTCATCTGAAACATCAAAGTACTCCCCTGCTTATGCTGGAGTGCTTTGGGGGGATGAACAGGAGCAGGATAAGTGACGTCCGTTCCCTGCTCTGGGAATCAGATTGCCATGACATGCAGTGGCTGAATCCCATCCTCCAAGCTGTGGTAGTGACCTGGAGCACTCAAAGCTCCGCTCAGTCACGTCTTCCCACTGCGGGGGGTGAGAAAAAAAAAACTGGAAAAAGTCATGGGGAGTTTGTCATGGGCTTGAGGAGCAGCAGAGCAGGGCGGAGGTGGGCAGGGAAGGAGACTTGCACATCAGTGCCACCTGCTTCCACACTGATGACATAGTGATAAACTGCACAGTGACGTTCCTGTGCACTGTCTTGACAACCCATCAACAAGGTGCAAAAAACAAAGTGTTGCATGATCAGGGGCCTGGCATCACGGCTTAGGCGAAAGCGCAGGTAGGCTGTAGGAAAGCCAGCATTTCACACGTATCTTGTTAAACATGACAAGTGTGTTACATTCACAAAGCCTAGAGATCTACATTTTGGTTAAAAAAGAGATATCAAAGCCTTTTCTGTTTCAAGGACAGGATGCATCAGCACTGTCCATACAACATCTCTCCACAGTCGTGACCCTTCCACACAGCTCCACAGTTTTCTCTATGAACTGCTGACCTTTCCAAACCCAATGCACAGTACCACTGTCCTCCTATGTGTGACCCTACAGATCCCACCGTGGTACTTCTCACATCCCCCTATCCAAATTACCCATACTACCCCCTACCTGCACAATCCCACAGATTACATCCTCCTAGCCCTGCATGTCATCCCACAAGCCCTATCCACCAGGCCTGAGATTCATCGAGAGGGAGGGATGGGATGGATTACAGCTGCTTCCCATGAGTACCCCAAAGCTGTCTCTGCCTGAGCTCATCCTGTCTCAGCATCCAACCCCAACCACTCACCTGGGACCAGACTGACACTGATCCAGCCACTCTACCTGTTTCTAGTAGGTGTCATGTGGAAGATCCATGCCAGAAGCATAACATATTTTTGATATCAAGAATCCAGTAAAGGCATACTTTGTATCCATGGGAATTTAGGAACGTTAAACTTTCTCAACAGAGAGAATTTATGGACAATGAGGAAGGCTGTTTAAAAGAGATTAGCTGAACCAAATCCCACACACTTCAGTGACAGGAATGGAGGACGTGTTGCCTTTCCACAAGACACAATTCCAGTTCATACAGATCATGGACATATTGTTTCTTGGCAATGTTATGAACTGACATTCATTTTGGGTTCCTTCAAAAGAGTCCAATAGAACTGAGTCAATCTTTGGAAAAGTTTTCTGTTTCTTCAAAACATGAACAAAAAGCACCTGCCCTGCCCAAAACAGTTCACCTCACATTGCCAGAAATCCTTTCAGAGCAGACATCAGTTCCAGCCTGTGCCTCTGTGTGATTTTTTCCTGCTTGCATAACATTACCCCATACATGCTCCTGTCTAGATGCTCTCCTAGTGCCTTCTCAGTGAGATTTGATCTGGTTGTTTATTGATCTTTGTCCAGTGTTTATTATTTGAGGAATTCACAAGATAGATGCGAACACTTTCAGTCTCACTGTGCTTTAGATTACCAGGACAACTGTTTAACATGTCCCAGCCTCCATGGGGCTACTTGCCAATTAAAAGGGTTCCAGTGGGCTCCTGTTAACCCCCCTGGATACTAAAGTAAAACAACTTCTCTGCTTAGTTCCTAAATTTCTACAGAAGCTCTTCAGTCATGCCCAGAGCTGGACAGCCTGGTGGCTGTGAGCAGCCTCACAAAGTCAGCTCATTTTCCTGCTTGTGATTTTGCTGGGCGGATCTTTCCCAAATCCACACCTATTCACAGTTCATTAGGTTGACTGCTTTATACAAACCTGTGCTGACATAAGGATTGCTCACACATTGATCATCACCTCTACAAGTCAAAGATTCCAGATCCTCATCTGCTGTTGTGCTCCAGAATGAGATTCCAATCCCAACCTTCAACTACATAAGATGGGAACAGGACAAGGAGATTTCACATAGCTACACCAGTGCCCTTTGCAAGAACATGTGATTGAAAGTGCACTTATTCATGCTTCAGAATGCAGAAATAATTGCATGGCTAAATACACCAGAACAGTAGTTATACTACACAGCAATGCAGTTTTCCAATTCATATATGGCAGCCCCACTATTTAGGACATTTCTGTACAACTGGCTGGAATGGCTTAGAAAAGTCCCTGAGAGATCACCGAATGCTGAAAGTCAGTTCAGATGTGCTCTATACAGACTGTGTAGCGTGGAAGAATCATACAGATTCGGAAATATGTTGACAGAAATGACTTCTCAGCATTTTGCGTATGGTTATTTCTCCCCCACACACTGGGATTTTACCTTAAAATTTTATGGTAGAGATATTCAGTAGATCACTATACAAACATGTCTATTTTTGGCTGCTTTTTCACTTTTCTTTGAAGTCCCCAGGGCTATGACTTTTCACAGATACCTCAGTACTGGTCCAAAATCCTATGACAGGTATATCTCTCATGTTTCATTAAAGTGACCTATGGTCAGAGACACCTAAATTTTGGCTACACAAAGGCACACATGTGGTGGCACAATGGAGGAAGCAGGAAGGCATGAAGGGAGCACGGCCATTGAGCTCCACTGTACTATTCAGTTTCTTGTTCTCTTTTCAAGTGAATCTATGCTCAATTTACCTACGTCTTTCAATAACTTCATCTTTCATTTTGTTCTAAGCAACATCCATGACATCAGTGAAGACAGACAGAGACATCCAATATGACTGTCAAAGGACAGCTGCCTGCATGGCATGACAGGCAGGTGTCTCATAAAGCAACAGGAGGTGGAAGATGACTTGAAATGAGACCTGAAACATACTACCTGCTGAGGGGTGCATTTTGATTACGCCTAAGAGGTCTCTCTGGGTAATCACGGAATCATCAAGGTTGAAAAACTGAGATCCCCAATCCCAACCCATCCCACCATGCCCTCTGACCATGTTTCTCAGTGCCACATCTCTACAGTTCTTGAACATCTTCAGGAACAGTGATTCTACCACCTTCCTCGGTAGTCTATTCCAACGCCTCACCAAACCTAACAAAGTAAACTGCCAGAGACACTCACGAGGCTCACAGCTTTGAGAGGAGTAAGTCGTCATGGGAGAAGTGTACAGGAAAGCAGGTATGGCATGAGCATCCCCAAGCAATGGAGAAAGTTCAAGTCCTAGTGCATCAGTGTTTGTGTCTGAGTGATAGGGGTTGGCAGGCTGTGTGGATACCTCCAGCCCTGCCTTTTTGCACATCCAGCTGCAATCAGTATGTCACAAAAATCTGTAAACAGTCAAAAAAAAAAATAATACAAAAACACATTTTCTTTCTTTCTGCAAGACACCTGCTGCCTGTCAGTGTGGAACATAACCCTTTGTGTAGCAGCCCAATAAACAAAACCGTAAGCATCTGTCTTGCAACTGGATCCCAGCCCATGACAAAGAGTGAATCTGATCTGTGACAAACAGCTGGGAAGAGCTCTCAATACTTGCACTGTACTTCACAGCCTGTCTGTAGTTCCCTACCAAAGCCAACCAGAACTTCTACTCTGTAACATAATAAAGGAGATGGGGAAAAGAAAAGGTAGAATTATTATGTTGCATAGAATGCATATTTACAATAAGGGGAGAAAAGGTTTTTGCCACAGTTTTATTTCGACTGAATACTACAGATGAACAGTTCCACTCCTTGTTAAAATTAAATGCAAATCATTGAGAGCTTTCATGAGATTAGGGGGAAAAAGCACCTAGGCCAACTTCACATATGCGATTCAGAAGCATCACTCTCAGTGGACAGAAAGCCTTGACTTAGTCTTTCATTCTGAAGAGTTACAAGTCCTAGTAGGCCAGGAGCTAAGCTTACAGCATTCAGGGCTAGATTTAGGGAGTTGCCATGTCAACACACCTCCACCGTTAGCAAGAACACCTCAGAGACTGGGATGTGAACTAGAAGCCCTATTTTTAAGTCTCCATATTCAGATTCAGTGCAACATAAACCTCAGACTCAAATTCCCCTGACTGTGATGAAAGGCTCCCTTGCTTCACCCAAGGTGGAATTTGGCCAATAGCCCCATGCCCATCCTGAGCCAATAAAGTAAAAAATATCCATTCTGCTGAGCAGCAGCTAGAACATCCTTCTTCCTTAGAAGGATACCAGCCCATGGAAAAGTAAATTCACTTAGATATAACATTTCCAAGGGGGTAATTCTTCTCTCTCACTCTCAAAATGGGGGAAAAGCTCTTTGCCAGCATGTAATTTCTTTCCTAATCACATTGCAGTGTCACATACCAGTGAGCTAAGGGCTCCCGCAGCAGCGTTATCCTCCAGCATATGTGACTTTGTATAACATGTGCTTCGCTCGGCAGTCATCAGCAACAGAGAGCAAGAACATACTTCTTCCTCTATGACATTATTAGGCATTAAGAGCACTCTATAGCAGTGCATTTCAGCTTCTTTATTTTCTCCCAGTAAAAGCAGCTTGGCCACCTGGTGTGCTGCACACACAGTTAAATTCCAAATGTAATGTATTTTGTAGCGAAAGAGATTAGAAAGCTGCTGTAATGAATCTCATTATCAGTGTCTTTATATCCTCATCTAGTTGGAAGCAGAGATCATCCAGACCTAGGTGCTGTACTTATTTAAAAGAATATCATCTACCTCTCAACCCTGTCATTACAAGACAAATTGTTTCCTTTGGCTTGATGCTCTAGCCATGCTTTTCTCAGCTTTAAAACATGTAAGCAGCCAGATTTTCTCAAGAACTGAAGGTCAGATTTTTAAGTGCTTGGCACCCACAACTGGGCTAGATTATTTTACAAGTGTTTGATTCCCATTTAGACACCTAAAATAAGAATCAGATTTTCAGACATGCTCAAAAGCCTCCAAGATCTTGTGGAAATCTGGATCTGGAGTTGCTCTAGTAACTTGCCAAATTAGTGGAAATTAAAGTAGACAGCCTCTCATCATGTTACTCATTGCAATGATAAATGCACAGTCTCTAACAGAAGTTAGATCCACTTCCAAGACCCAACCCCCTTCCCAAGGCAGTTATTTGCTGGTCTATACAAGCACAGGCCAATGCTTCCAACTGCGATTCCCATGTTAAAAAAAAATAGCCCAGATTTTCATGTCTTCATATGCTCTCAGAGGAAGAGAAGACATCATTTCAGCTATATTTGCTCAACATTTCCAAGACAATTCATCTAGTCACAGATAATGGCACAGAGACGCTGCCAGGAAATGTCAGCCCAACGAACATTGGGAACATAACTGCAGTGGGTTAAAGCGAAGAGTCTTTTCTATCTCTGCCAGCTGAACCTATGCATCCTCTCCTGGTCCAGCCCTGGGTTGTATGAGGCAAGCCTCTCTTCCTGCCTTCCACCTATTTGACTGCTCAAACACACATCATTACGTTACTTATACATGTTATAAGTACTTCATGGGATTTCAACAGAAAGGAAAGAAACCACTGGTGACGCACTGCAGCAGGATGGCCAGCAAGGTGGTGGGTGCCCATCCTCAGAGACATTCAGGCTGGACTCCAAGCACCTGATGGAGCTGTAGGTGTCCCTGTTCATTGCAGGGCAGTTGAACTAGATGGTCTCCCCTTCCAACTCAAACGATTCCATAACTATGAAAACTTCCTCCTTTGACCCTACTCTATGCAGCTTCTTGACCACAAACTTCAGGATTAGATATGCCCCAAAACTGATCTTCCAACTATCAGAAACATTTCCAAAAATGTTCATGTGAACACAACAGGAAGCCTTCGGACTGAAAAAGAAAGAGGTGCTCCATCACCAGGGAACAGTCACACAGGAGACTCCTCTACCCAGTAGCAGCTAGACTGGGGGCTGCCCTGGGCTAAACCTCAAGCTCTGCCAAAGCTGCTCCTCTTTTGTACAAGCAAATTAGAATTTATCAGCCAATCAAATAAGATTTACAAGTTATCATTTCAGTGGTCAGACTAAACAGGACATTACAGTCTCAGAATGGAAGACACATTCCCTTCTATTTCTTCCTCAGTTGAGCCTTTACACTTGTTGATTTACACACTTCAGGATTTCAGCCCAGCCAAGTTCTGATTTATGCCTCTAAATATCTAATTACTAATTTGAGCTGATGTGATGTGACTGTTCTTGCAGGTGCTGTTTCACATCACAGTATAGATGAAATCATCTATTTATTCCAAAATAAATGCGAATGCACAAAATACCAAAGGAAATCAGGAGGTTCAGGTTGGATAATAGGGAAAATTTATTCTCAGAAAGAGTGGTGATGCAGTGGCTGGCTGCCCAGGGAGGTGGTGGAGTCAACGTCCCTGGAAGTGTTCAGAACTGTGGAGATGTGGCACTGATGGATGTGGTCAGTGGGTGATATTGGCAGTAGGGGGAAGGTTGGACTAGATGATCTTTTCCAACCTTAATGATTCTATAGTTATTCTAGGAGCATTTGCTGACCGGATAAAGAAATATCCCTTACAGATGTGCTTTGTTGGGAAGTTTTATCTGTCGTAGGGGTAAATTTAGATTTCAGTCTGAAAATCACGAATGGTAAAACTTGTTCTAGGATCAGAATTCTGAAAAAGAGACCTGATTTCAGTTCCCTGATCTGATGATACAGACTTTCTGCATGACCTTCGGCAAATTATCCAACGTGCTAGCTCCTCAGATGAGGATAAAGTCACCTCTTTCCACCCACTCTGTCTGATGGGTATGGTCTTCTCTCTTTCTATCTTTTACAATGCCCAAAAAAAAAAAAAAAAGAGCCCCTCAGCATTACATTACTCAAGAACACACATTTTAAGGAGATCAGAGAGAAGGAGCCAGCAAAACGTTCATGCTCCATTAAGAAAATCTCAGGCATTTCAGGTGACAGATTCAGTGCCAAACAGCAACAGTATTCACATACATATTCTGAAGAGCTTTCAGGTTCCCTCAATAGCCTGTTCTGCCAAAGCTGGCTCTGTGAGCACCACCCTACAAACCCTAAAGGCAAAGACATGCTTTGCAGCTCCTTTAGAAACTCATAGACAGGGAGGAGATCTGCTGGAAATAAAAAGTCACACGAGTGAAAATGCCATCATTTACAGATAAACACAGAGCGCGTTTTATTTTGGAATCAATGAGGTTTGCCAGGCACAACAAGTTACCCAGTCCCTGCTGCTATCCTTCATCTCTCGCTCCAGTCTATCAGCATTGTAAGTCAGCGTATCTGGATGTGAAGCACTCCCCACATGAATGGGCTATTCATCTTCCACCGCTGCACAGGCAGAGCATGTGAAATGTCGGGAGATTAGACACTGCCAGAGTGAGAGATTCCGCCATGCAATTAAAGTGTGAAGAACACATAAATCATGGATTCAAATGACTCCAACCGAGCAGCCACCAATGTGGTGAGCAGCCCTGGATCCCATGGAGGAGCTGGTTTGTGCGATGGGATGTGAGCATGGAGATGGAGTTGTCCCTTGCTAACGGGCTGGGATGGAGGAGGCGGCAGTGGGCCGCTCTGACAGGTGAGGCAGGGATGGACAAATAGCCCAGGGAAACAAAGGCAAGATGAAACAGCAATATTTGAATAAAACTGGTGTCAGAGAGGTGGCCATGCTGATATAATGTCAGCAATGAGAGGGAGAACGTAAGAAAAAGTACATGGTAAATTAAGCACCAAGGCTGTTAAAGGTCCAGTTATTTTCCAGCTAGTTGCCTTCTGATTGTTCATTAAAGTACAATATCCAGCCCTGAAAAACAGCCAGGGAACATTCACTCATTTTTTCTGTTGGCAAGCAGTCATGGGACCTGGAGGCAGCCTGGCTCCCCGGATCTGGACACGCTGCAGCACTGCCTGGTCACTGGGAAGTGCTAATGGTGCAGAGTTGATTGCTTGCATCCACTCTTCCCTGATTTCCCTGTGCTTAGATGTGGGTAGCTTGCGCATTTTCCATGGGAGAGGCACAGGACTCTGTGCAGCGCTCACGCCAAGCATGCTGGAGACAAGCCAGCAACATTATTTTTCATTAAGAACAAACAAAATATAAGAAACACGTTCCTCAGAGCTGAGGGCTGAAGAGTTGACCTCTGTGTCAAAAACACCAGAGGACAAGGGAAAAGAATTGATTTCTGTTTTGTAGAAATCTCATGATTTTTAAGCCAGTCTCCTGATTGTGGCAGTGCTAAGCGTGATGTTTTTAGCAATTTCTGAGTCATCA
Organism: Tragopan temminckii; assembly: GCA_028571105.1. NCBI lineage: Eukaryota > Metazoa > Chordata > Aves > Galliformes > Phasianidae > Tragopan > Tragopan temminckii. Next base: position 5,863,750 of record JAOWBP010002978.1, read on the forward strand.
GTCCTGGCTCTCCCAGCAGGAGGAAGGAGAAGCAAAGCAACGATGTCCTAAAACACCATATTTTCAGAAATTAAAAACAACAACAACAAACAAACACAGGGCCTGGGATGGCTTAGGAGGTTGCTCTTAAAAACCACCATCTCTTTTCTTGGTCCTTGACCCACTCAGCCCCCACAGTAGGGACAGGCAGGTTGGCAGGGTGCTACCTCCTCTGTGCCCACCACTCTAGGGGGCTGGGGCCAGGGAGGTGCCAATTGCCTAGGAGTTAACGCAGTACCACAGGTCCATCATGCTGCCCACAGCTGGCACCAGGTGATCATGCCAAAAATTCCCTAAATGTGCCAAACATTTTCTAAACATGCTGAACAAGGAGAGACTGGATGGGGCTTTGAACAACTTGGTTTAGTGGGTGGTGACCCAGTCCATGGCAGGGGCATTGGAACTGGATGGATTTTAAGGTCCCTTCCAACTTTTGAGATGCCAGCATGGGATGCAATGTGTAAAGGGTGCATAGGCTGTGGAAGTAGCCATGTGTTTGGATGGGTGCTAAGAATACAGGCTTCTCCCCACGCAACCAGGGTTATGATCAGCATCCCCCAGTGGGACTTGATGCCCATGGGGACCTGCCACAGCTGCAGATATGAGCCCCCATGTGCTGCCACTGTGACATCCCGGGGGTGAAACACACCAGCAGGGATGGGGTGAAATACAGGAACTGAGTGCTGGGTCCTTGGTGCATGGAAGGTGCTACATGGGTGCCACAAGATACAGCACATCAGCGGGCAGCAAGCTATCTCTGTGTGGATGTATTTGCATCTCTGAGGATGGGAAGGAAGAAACAAGCAGCTAGAGAGGCAGGCTGGCTGAAGCCTGAAAATACAAGGCACTATTAGCCCTGCTGTAAATACCTACCCAGATCTCAGGCTCACTGCTCTCTAAGGGAGGACTTTTGGGACAAAGACCTACTCCTGGGTTGGAGATGATTCATCTACCACAGTGTTTGGGGCTGCAGGAGCTGGCAGAAAGCTCCCACACTGATTTTGTCAGAGCGCCGGGCAATAATGGAACGACACCTCAGCATGTTTGCAAACAAACACCGACTCCCTTCCTGTTTAACACCATCTGCCACCCAACCCAATTTCCCTGCCCTTGTCCCTCCCCAAAAATGACAGCCAGAGACAGCTCCAAAAAGCAGCTGCTCATGCGAGCGGTGCTCTCTCACCCACTTTGCAAAGGTGCTGCTTAGGAGCTGCCATCCTCTTACTGTTCCTACAGCAACTAACCAGGCTGGGGGCTTTCTATGGGTACTGAAATCACAAGATGGCACACAGAGTTGGATGGGCTTCATCCTGGCCCACCTTTGCCTCCATGCCTGGAGGAGCTGTTGTGGATGTGGAGTGGAGGCAAACACTTGCTTCCCGTCTCCATTGGCTCAACATCCCTGCACAGGCCCTTACATCTTAGAATCGCAGAATCATCCAGTCACAGAATGACTTAGGCTGGAAGGGACCTCAAAATCCATCCAGTTTCAACTGCCCTGCTATGGGCAGGGCTGCCAAGCACCAGATCAGGCTGCCTAGGGCTCCATCCAGTTTGGCCTTGAAGACATCCAGGGATGGGGCACCCACAGCTCCTCTGTTCCAGCACCTCACCACCCTCTCAGGGAAAAATTTCCTCCTATCATCCAATCTTCCCCCAGGAGTACTCCCAGCTGGGGCTGCTGACACCTGGCAGGCATCTGGCACCCGCACAATGGTAAACATCTCCCTAGGGGAGCTGCACCCACTGATGTGCCTACAGGGAGCAGATAAAAGCCTCCCAAAGCAGCCAGGTTTTGGAACCAGTCTCTCATTTTCTTTCCTTGAAACAAAGAAAAAGGAATAAACAGAAGTAAATTCATACACTCAAGGAACGAGTTTGCCTGAGAAGGATCTGCCTCCTCGAGGCTTCCACTAAGGTGGGGATAAAGCAGTTCCTTGAGTGAAGAGTCTGTTTGATTGAAAAAAACCTAACACTGTGCTTACAGCACTGCAGGTGGGAACCTGCCTCCGTATTTAATGGTATCACAGAGCTGCAGAAAGCATACAGTGAGTGCGTTGCATCCCATAATAACTGGAATAAGATACTAACACTTCTATGAACTCTTAACTCTATCCCTCCCTTGCCATTAACAAGACATTGTTAATTACAGTTCTCATGCTTCACTTTAAAAAATAAAGGCAGTTCAGAGCCTGTGCTACACAACACTCTCATTCTCTTCTTTGCATGGCTGAGGTATTTCTGCTGTCATCCAAAGAACTGAGAAGGAGCCTCCACCTTGGGACCAGGCACACATCTCCTGGCCTCAGCTCCAAGCATGGAGGCACTCAAACTCCAGTGTTTAAACACCACCACTCAATAGACATGATGTCCTGATAGCATCTTAAGACTCAGCCACCACTTAAATGGAAAGAGCCCAATTACTTCGAGGTAATACCAAGAAATAATGTGGACTGTCATCGACTGGCATTTTTATGCGGATGGTCTTTACACAGCACTCATCCTTTGCATGAAAGTGAGCAGCTTGTATTTTAGAGGATTGCTTTATTCCTTCTCCCGAGATGGGATAGATTAAGGCCAAATGAGTGTTATCTTCCTGCTCATCAACAGCCAGGCCAGGCTCACATCCATTGTAATTTGAGGCATAGTTCAAAAGAAATCTATTCAGATCTTTTCCCAAGCTCCCATTAATCATCTCCTTCACATCCCCTTTCTAGCAGCTCTCCAATACACTATTTGAAGCTGTACTGTATTAAAATGCTTAAACATACATAAGTCTATTTTTGCTAAGAAAGCCTTCAGTATTTCCCTGCTCACTGTTTTTTGGTCCCCGTGGTCCCTATGGGTGGTTTCTGCACAGCACAACTGGTCTGGGCTTTCTGGAGACATCAGCGGACATCCCTGCTGTTTTGGAAGTAGATAGCCCACAGTACGAATGTTAAAATCAGGAGACTGAAGTCAATTCTGCTGGGCATCCTGGTGATCCTGAGAAGGTGGCCCTAAAAGGAACTGTATCCTTCACTGGGGAAGGACACGTCCTCTTTTGTGGGACCAACCTTTGCAGTACCAGCCATTACCAGAGTGGAGACATCTACATTAGCCTTCACCTTACAGGATATCTTCTGCACAAAAAGAAAAGGATAAAACCCAGCAGAGCAGCTGGCCTGGTGCCCTGGTCAGATCACCTCTGTTTCCATGTAAGAATCCTTTTACTGAGCTCTGATCTGCCAGAAAAATAAAATACTTCCCACCTAGGCAGTGATGTTATATTCCCAGAACAAAAACTTGCCTCTCTTTCACCAGCTAATTTCTGCCCTAGTCACTGACCTGAAGATGAAGCCATCTGTCCACCCTCCAATAGCCTTCACATTGCATACGAAAATGTTATGGGATGCAGAGCTGATGATCATTGCAAGAGTCAAAATGGACAGCACTTTCACGAACTCACTGCATTTCAGTTTTCTCATCATCCTCTTTTTGCCTTTTTCTACTAGTAGCAAGTCACCTCAGGTTTTTCACCTCAGGTTTTCATGTGATACCCAGGGCAAACTGATCCAATGCCTGATTTAGTGGTTGACAAACCTACCCACAGCATGGGCATTGGAACTAGATGACCTTTAAGGTCCCTTCCAACCCAAGCCATTCTAATATTCCATGATTCTATGCCATGACTAAGGAATTTGAGACCCACTCTGGTAATAATTTTTAACCAACTTAAATATGTTTCACATACTAGTTGCCTCCACAGTGGCAGGGCTATTTAACGGCCACAAGAAGGCCCTACTTACCAAGTAGCATGACTACAACCATCAGGTTGGTTATAAAGTCTTGCTACCTCCATGACTGAAATACCTTTTCTTGGTGGGCATCTCCTATTCTCAATTATAGAACACAGAGCCCTTTTCACTGACATTTCATTCATGCTTTGAGGATCTCCAAGGCTTGTCATGGCTTATTTCACTCTTCTGTTCATCAGACCCTCACCCAGTCCTGTCTGCTGACAACTCCCTGTGCTGCCCTACACTGAGCATTCAGCCTCCACCTCCCCTGCTCTACCAGGCTGCATCTGAAGGATGGGCTGCTGGTGTCCTTGGAGACTTGATTCACTGTGGCACTGTAATTGCTGCAGAGGAAACTGGTTCTGTTTGGTTCAAATACAGGAACTCAAGGTGCAATCCCTGCAGATAAACAAAGCTCTGAATGATGCTCTCCCTCCTCAGTCCTTCCTCCAAGGGCACAGGGAACTAACCCTACTTGCAGCTATTTCAGTGTGAGCCCATCACATAAATCCCAGTTATTCTGTCCTATAAGTGTCCTAACCCTTTATAAATCCCTGCATGTATTTTCATGTAGAAGTAGTATATCTATGGATCCTGGTTTGACATTTTCCTTCTAATTCTTGCAAACAATCTTTCCCTGACAGGTTTTGGTTATGTCCCAGGTATCTAAGACTAATATATTTTTATCTCTGTGTTTGTGTTGTGGAGGAACAAACCAATAGCCAGGAGGAGTTCTCCATAGCAAGCCCACATATCACTGTGGCACTCGGCAGTGGATTCAGCCCTCTTTTGCCCTTCAGGATATATATTCCTTGATGGGTGTTGTGTGTGCTTCTGTTGAAGCTGACAGGCAGTTTAACTCCACATTTATGCTGTAAAGTCCTTCATCGTCTTTTAGGAAATGTATGGTGTATGGGTCTTCTGCCTCATCAAAATCAAAAGCCTCCTACTCCCTTCCTTCACCTCTGAATGAAATACTGGCTTTTTCGAGGCTGTTTCTGAGAGCTACCATTTCTTTTTCTGGCTGCACATCCCAACCTGAGGCATACATGACCCTAGGCTACTTCATAGGTAAAATTTGCTGCAAAATAAAGTCGTCTTCTAGAGGAGAAAAAAATCCTTTTCCATTTTACGGATGGCCAGCTCAGTTGCCTCTGCTTTCCAAGTGTCTTTTCAGCATTTCACAGTTTCCTCCTTTGCCACTGCTGACAGCCCTGTTCTAGGCCAGGTGAAGTGTTCCTCCACCAGCAATCAGCAGTGGTTTATGGCACTCATAATGATGAAATTCCATCTGTCTCACAGCAGATCCCTCAGGAGGCTGCTAATCAAACAACATTCAATTAGCCCCTCCAGCTCTGCCACATATTCCGCTACATCATCTCTTCATCCTACTATGAAGCTCAAAGAAGCCTACAAAATTGCTTGGCTGTGGTGCACAATACTCTGTTACATCTTGTGCAGCTCTTCTAAGCATTTATCTCCTAGTTTCTGAGATTGTAAAAACTTCTTAAAGGTGAGTGGGTTTTATTGCCTCAGAAATCAATTTTGCTTGGTGTCTGTTGGTTCTTATCTATAATCTACTCTGAAAGAAAATAGTGGCCCAACTATTCACTATATTGCTGGCAATTCTCATTTTCTTCATTAAGGACCTTCATTTTTCCCAGAAGTTTTCAATTTTAGCTGTATAAAAGGACCTCTCAGGTCAGAGCACACTCTACTCAGGCTGGGAACCTGTTTCTCTGTTTAACCTGTTGCTATGTTTAATTTAACTCCTTTATGAACTCTTACAAACCAGAAAGTAATACGTTGAAAGGAAACAGGGCTTGATCCCAAAAGCATTGGGCAACCCCACTCCAACCTTTTTATCTTCATTAGTATAACCTTTACTTTTGCCTCCAGAGATTTATTGCAGTGATTTTAGTAAGGAGACTCAAACACATGAAGGAGGAATTGAGATCTCTCTCTGCTTTAGTACTGTTGGGGCAAAGGTACATTGATTTTGGGGAACATTAGCCACACTGCATCTGAGTAATGAATAGCTGATTTGTTATTCAGGATGTCAACTGTGTGTCTTCTAGACTCTCTTGGTCCGAATTAGCAAAAGAGACGACACTTATCTGAATTGCTGTAATTGATGAGGACTGAGAAGCCATGATAAGATCTGGAGTTAGATGATATAATTTAGACTCTTCCCCGCAACACTGCTGGATTTTAACAGGACTGTGTCAAACCTGTTAAGTGAACATGATGGAGCTAATGTGATGGAGAGATACATTGTCCCCACCCACCCAGAAATATCCTACGAGAAATCAGATACAGAGTTTGAATAAGAATGGAAGCTTTGCCAAGCCACCAGAAAAAGTCTGAACTTGGATGAGACACAGTCTGAGCCACAGGAGAGATCTGGGCTGCATTTTGTTTTACTCAAATCTTTTCACTCATCATTGGTTTCAAGTGACAACCTTTCATAATCTACATGCTGCATTTGATTTGGAAGCAATGAGAAAGGAGCTTCACAAGAAACTTCACTGTCTTGTGTAAAGCAGCTACAGTGGCACAGATCCAGCTGGTGAAGGAGGTGGACAAACTGCATTGCATGTCACAAAAACATCTGATCTTCAGCAGTGCCTTCAAGACCAGGCTAGATGAGGCCACAGGCAACATGATTTATCTAGCAATTGGCAACCCTGCCTACAGCTGTTGGAACTGGAGGATCTCTGAGGTCACTTTCAACCATTCTAAGCCATTCCATGATTCTATGACTTACTGACCCACTCTGCATTATCATCATTATCAATAAAGGGACATATCAAAGGATTAATACAGCACTGTGCGTTGCATAGGCAGTAGACTACTCAATGTTTAGAGGGTAAATGTGCTGGACTCCCCCCTAGGTACAGCCTCTTCTTACAACCAGATGAGAATGGACAGATTTAATGAAGCATGGAAGTGGGATCAGGAAAGGTCCATCACATTCTGCTGCTGGGGGGTCTCTGTGATCCTGATATGTGACATGTTTCTTCTGTGGCCCAAACTGCCATCACAAAAAAAAAACGATTTTTTTTTTTCTTGCAATACTGCCATTGCTGAAATACACTGTCTCACTTAAGCTCTCTAGACGTGACCATAGCACAAATACTTGGCAGTGCTGACAGCTGGAAGCATACTTCCATCTCATTTCCTTAGGTGTCAGCACATAATGTCACGGCACCAGGCGTGACACTCCATGGCCCGATGTAACAGAAGTGACACAACATGCTGAAACCGAGACATGACAAAAATTCAAGGTGCATACACAGCCATTCCTGAACCTCTTGAAGATGGCAGGAAAAGGCAGGAGTGGGAGCGGACATCCTCACAACCTCCAGTAGATGAATCGGCAGAACCTCCAGGCTTGGCTGGGCTTTGCCTTCATTGCCACCCTCCTCTGGGGAGCAGAACAGCTCTGGACATCAGGTCACTAGAAAGACAGGGGGTGTGAAGTCTTGTGTAGCTCATTAGTAGCTAACAGCCATTGTCACTTGGCTGTCACTGTTAAGTGAAGTGACAGCAGACTCAGCTGTCACCAGAGAGGTACAATTGCAGCTTGCACAGGCACGCCTCAGGGAGAACTGCAGGGCAGGACCTACAGACCCCTGTGCATCCATCCTGAGATGACGGTGGCTAACCTACTCTCAGTGTTATAAACTGTGATATGGCAACGAGCTCCAAGAACACTCAGTTGTGCCTCATGCAGATCTGCTTTGCCCTTTGCCTAGGACCTCTCTGCCAAGAACTGCACCCTATGCTACTGGCTACATCCCCCCACTGCTGCTGTTTTTCTTCTGCAGACAAATAGAGAACTCCAGATCTGTCTCATTCTGGCTGTTCTGAATGAGAGGCTCTCCCATACCACAATGACAGCTCTGTAAAGTACTCCAAGATAGACTGATGGGGTAAAATCCATGGGTTAGAATAACATGAAGTGGCAGAATAGCACACATTCCCAAACATTCAGCTTTCCAACAGGGTGTCCTGCCTCTGCCCTGGCCACATGGGCAGGCAGTCAAAACTGAACTGAGTTTCTTGTCCCCTTCACCTCCAAAGCTGAAATTAAGTCCTGCAGTCAGGAAAGGAGCATTACAGGTGGCCTTGCATTTGGAAACCCTCTGCCAAAGAAAGACTTGCAGCCACAGAAAGCTCCTCCTTGAAAAGAAATGTGTCCATGACCATTTTGGAGTGATCTGACCTTTTTCATGGAGATATATACCTCCCTGTCAATGGCTCATAAATGGATGAACAGCTCAGCTCTTTTTAATAGAGTTAGGCGCAGGGTAATAATAGACTTGTGCAGCTCTCTCTCCTTGCTTAATTCATCTTTCTACAAATCATTAGCATTGTTGGAATAACTGCTATCATTAGCTTGGATTCCTGCTCACAGCAGCTCACAGCCATGCTGTGGTGCACCACATGGGGCAAACAGGGTGCCCTGCTTATGTTTGCCCAACAGAGGCTTGGGGCAGGGCTTTTCATTCTCCCATCAAAGGAAGAAAGGTGCAGACAAAGCTTCTTTCTTTCCCCAGCAAAGGGATCTGTGCAGCAGATGCCAAGACCCCATCTGCAGCATAAGCCCAATGCAGCTAAAAGCAATGCAAATATCTCCCATGTCTCTGAAGAGGTTGCTAAACTACATGAACGAACCTGAGGCTTCCACACATAAGAAAATGATGCTCTCCTGTTGTCATACATCCTGCAAGGATGATGCTTACCAACAAATAATGTTGAACCAGGGATAGGACAAGGGGAAATGGTTTCAAACTGAAAGAGGGGAGATCTAGACTGGATATAGGATAAAGGTTTTTTGTTGTTGTTGTGGTTTTGTTTTTTAAATAATAAGGGTGATGAGGTACAGGTTGCACAGAGAGGCAGTGGATGCCCCATCCCTGGAGACACTCAAGGTCAGACTGGACAGGACTCAGAACCTGATGCAGTCTCAGGTGTCCCTTGCAAGGGAGTTGGACCAAATGATCTTTAAGGATCCTTTCCAACTCAAACAATTCTATGACTCTATGAAAACTGCTCCTTCTGCACATATTTTCTTCATTTCTGAGCCATTTCATAGCAATGATTTCCCTGCATAGTATCAAGCAAGTTCCATGTACCCTAACAAGCCAAGCTGATATTCTTCTTGAAGTGTTGGCAGCTTCTGTTAGCTGATTCACTTCTCACTGCTGTGCAGAAAGGCAAATACTGCACTGGTTTGAGCCGACCACTTGCTGGGCACAGCCTGGTGCTGGATCAGAGCACATTGCCCCCAGCCCTGCTCTAGGCAGGCCAGAGAGCGCTCTGATTGCTGCCACCACTGCCTCCAGGTTCCTTACAGAATGCATTTCTTGGCATGGAAATACGTGCTTCAGTTCAGCAGAAAAATAATTCAAAGCCCAACCTTATGGTTCCTTAGATTCCAGATTGCTAACACAGAACCACAGAATTGAATCATTAAGGTGGCAAAAGACCATTAGGTTCACCAAATCCAGCCCACCATGCCTACTGACCATGACCCTCAGCGCCACATTTCTATAGACAGTGACTCCATCAGCTCCCCTGGCTACCTGTGCTTAACCACTCTAAGAACTTATTCCTAATATCCAACCTAAGCACAGTCATGGAAGCAGATGGGGTCCAATCCTCTGGCTGTCTACAAACGTATTAGCATTGCAGGATCACCCTTTAATTAAGTTTCCTGAGTTTGGTTTATAAGCATAGCAGTCTGGAGGTGATGACAGCAGAACACAGAATGGAGTCCACAGCTTTTTAAAGCACATTAGGGCACAGCACACACCCTCTTTTGTGTGCAGCCCTAAATGACGTCCCTGGGATTACACATGCAACAAAGAACAGCAAGTGGCTCGGGTTTGAGAGTGTTGTGTGATTTTTTCCAGTAATATGAAGTAGTCATTTCCTAGTAGTCTGTTTGTTTCTGTGTTAAAGGAAATACACTAATCAGAGCGCTTTATATTTACAGTTATTGTGCAACAGTTTAACAAGGCAGAGGGAGGGAGGAGTCAGGGACAAATTGATGTGGTGTGGATGTCAAAGCAAGGCAAGTCCTCTCCCCAGAAAGAAGAAAATAAGGTCAACCATTCCTATAACAGTGCTGCCATCTGCAATTAATGAAAGCTCACATGTGACCCTGGTCCTCACAAATACCATGAGTGAAGCATGCAGAAGCAAAAGACCTGTAAAGCACATGGCTTAAAGGCATTGCATCCTCACAGTACAAGTTGTGCACAGCTCTGATGCAAGTTTTTCCAGTAAAGGGCCTGAGTTGGCTTATCAAACCTGCTCAGACAACTTGGAGTCAAAGGATCCTGAACCAGGTTTGCACACATTGGTGTCTGTGGTGAGTTCTGTCAGCCCTGCAGTCAGCCTGCCACAATGTTATGTATTTCCAGCCAAGTTTGAAGAGGGCAGAAATAAGGCTATATGAAAATATGCTCTAGGACTGACCATGAATGAGGTCCTCAGATACAGGTAGCACCATACAGCTGTACCCTCTTCCCCAGTGCTTGTCCTACAAAGCAGCTTCTGACAAGCTCTTTACAATGCCAGAAAAAGCATTACTGGGAATACCAATAGTTATATACAGGAAAAAAGTTGACTCACCCAGCTGGAGATAAGGGTCCCTGACTGCAGAACACTCCTCCTCAGGAACAAGCCTTCACCCAAAAAACATTCTCTCCTCTGAGGCTAACCCTTAAATGAGTCTGGGAGGGGGAGGAGGAAGGTGACCCCTGGGTCCACACCTTCTGGTCACGTGGGAAGCACAAGTAAATTGCTTACATCTGTGCTTCCTGGATGAGCCAAACCCCTTCATCAGGTGCTCAGTCATCAGACTGTTACCTAACTGTTACCCCACACTCAGCATTAGTACAAATGCATCCCATCCAAACCTTGCTTGTGGAGAAACATCCAAAGAATCTATGGCCATAAGATTCTGCTTTACTCATTGCTGCATGTGCAAAAAGCTCTTTTCATTCAAGCCATGTGATTTAAATATAATGGAGAAAGTTGACTGGGCTCTGAGCATCTGATCAAGCTATGGATGTCCCCGTTCATTGTAGGGGAACTGGACCAGGTGACCTTTAAGGGTCCCTTCCAACTCAAACAATTCCATTATTCTATGGTTCCGTAAGTGCTACGGAGGTAGCAGCACAGCCCAGAAGGTCTACTATGCTGTTTTGGGATGGGAAGCCAAACTGAAGATTGCTCTGATGTGGGCTAACACAACAGGCCCACTGGGGTGAACAAACAACCCCTAGGGTGGCTGTGGCAGGAGGCTGGGATGGGAAATAAAGGGATCACTGTGTCCTTGGCAAAGGATCAGGAGACCAGAATAGAGCTTCTCATTGTCACTGTGTACAGTAAAGCAGGTGACCTAGACCTCCAGAAGCTTTGAGGGAGCCAACACTACAATGCTTGGTCCTATTTCACTGAGGAGTTTTACTGTTTTTGCTTCCCAGAAGTTCTGCATCCTGTGCCATCACTTAACTGCTACGTTAGATGCATTCCATGTGGACAGGTACCTCTGAGCACCATATGAAAAATACAATCATAGAAGGATAGAATCATTTGATTTGGAAGGGACTATTAAAGGATCTAGTCCAACTTCCCTGCAGTGAACAGACACGCCTACAGCTCCATCAGGAGCCCCATCCAGCCTGACCTTGAATGTCTCTGGGGACAAGGCATCCACCACCTCTCTGGACAAACTGAATCCCGAGGTAAGTTCTCTGGGGTACCCATTCTCTGGGTAGGATGATGAAGGAGAGGATGGAGTTGCCTACACTGAGTATTAAATGTTACTTCATGCTTTCCCCTAAAATTGTGCTCACTCTGCTCTGGAGTATTCCCTCCGTTCTGGTATTGCCTGTGCCTTTCAAACAACTCAGACTGAAGCATCTTTCTCCAGCCATGAAAGTTAACTGCTCCTGGTTGCCTAGGCTCTGTTCATGGTGGCTGTTATGCTGTTCCTCCTGTTTCTCTCTGATGTCAAACAGAAGAGCATCCACTTCTTGGCCATGGTTGGGTGTTGTGACTCATTTAAAGCACTCCCCAAGAGGACACTTCACATTGCTGTCTGAGCTGCTTAATTCCCATCACAAAAGCAGTGCTAAAGCTAATGCACAGCGAGAGCCCTAGAGGGAAGTTCTTCAGGAGGAGGTAAGAGCCAATATGTAAAGTGGTTAATGAGCTTGTCAGACAGCAGCACATTGGGTTACAGCTACCAGAAGTGGTTAGAGACAGACAAATGCTCCTCTTCTCCAGCACTGAGCACCTTAACATTTGTCTCTACCCCAGCACCAGGGGCACTAAGAGCAGACAGGGCTGAAAGGAAAAGCATATATTGGAACCCATTTGAAGTAAATTCCCCCTAATGTTTAGAGGCAGCAGGAGGTGAAGCACACACACCTCCATCTCAGGGTGTGTTCCTCCTCTCTCTGCAGAGTTAGGCCACTAAACTTAATTCTTCTGTGACCCTCCTGAAGCATCAAGACTGGAAAAAGCAGCACTGATGTACAGGAAAATGGAGTTGTAAAGGGGAAAATCAGCTTTAGGAACAGTAGGAGGAGAACCAGGAACAACTCTTACTTCTTTATGTAATCTAGATTAAGTTAATAGCATTTCCTTAATAGTAACAGGTCAGCGAGGACTGTACTACATCTAATAGATTTCGCATAGCTCACAGGATGAACTCAAAAGGCCGGAGAACAGTACCTGGCATTATGTGTAATTCAGTGATGGCACTGTACAGCAAGAAACCATCATGTCTTAAAGGAAGCTGAGAGCTGAGAAAGATGTAGAAAAGAGGAAAAGGATTTAAATGGAGAGAGCTCAGATTGTGTAGATTTGCCGTGAACTTGTCTAAAGCACAGATATTAGACAGAAGTGGAGTGGAAGTGAAGGGAAAACATCAAGAGTAACTTTCCCACTCTAAGTGCGATGAAATTCACCTGAAGTTTCTCTCTCCACCTCAAAGCCCAAGAGGTGTGTTGAGTCATGCCACCATTCCGCTGCTTTACTCACCCAACCTGACCATTCACGTGGTGGCTGAGGCACAGGGCTGAGCTGCAAGAGCATACATTGGAGGAGACTGAGTAGATGCTTTGCACACCTTCATCTTTCCTCATTCATTTCTTTTCTCAAGTAAGTATAGCCCAGAAATAGTCGCTGCTCTAAAGGTGTGATGGAGCTTGACCTTTTAATGCTGTTAATGTGAGATGCGCCTAAATCAAGGATCTCGTCTCAGCACCATGCTAATTTTAACACATTATTCTCTTTAGGCCTTCAATCTCCTTCCCCACAGAAACCATAATTCATGGAAACGTGTAAGAGATGGACTTGAGGCAAAGAACAAGGACAGGACAAATCATGCTAATTTAATTTGCTTGCTTAATTACATTTCATATCTCATTCGTTTGAGATATACAGATGAGTAAAATTCATGTGGACACAGACATTGGAATGCCAAAAATAAAGTCATGAGCAGTTTCATCATTGAGTTGTGCAGAAAATGAAAGTGAGAAAAGGAGAGAGAGAATGTGTTAGTTAGCAGATGCAGTAAGGGGACAGGAAAAATACAGTTTGTTCCTTCTATAGTGACTCTGACCTCATCTTTCCTTTTTCCCCACTCCTCTGTAAATATTTTGGCCTTCTTAATTCTACATTTTCCCATTCTCATCTTTGTTTTGCTGCACAAACCATCATTTTGCAGCAGCAAGTTCCCTGGGCCCACTGTGGTCCACTGAAATATTTCTAGTAGATAGCCAAAGGGAGGTACAATGACTACGTGTTCTTCCAACCCAAATCAGTCAGAAATTGATCCTAAAGCAAGTAGGGCTTCTGGTTTTATCCTTCTGAAGTGATTAGGAAGAGCATCAAAGGAAAACAGAGATCTGTCAGTTCTGTGTCACCCAGAGCTTCAAATCCTAATTTTATTGCTGTGTTGTATCTTGAGAGCAGCTGGGAAGAGTTGAGAATCTGGGCCTCTATCTTCACACATCCAAATCTGTCTTTAAATCTCACTTCTTCAGACAATCTCTCCTTACTATTTTTCAGCATCGACAAGTTACAGGTGCCTCCATCCTCTTCTCTGATGCCTACTTGTCATCTTCGGAGTTGTTGCTTTGGAAATGGACTAATTCCCATCTGCAGTGTCTCTGTTCCATGCCAGCTACTCAAAAGATATTATAACTGTCACTATTTGTCACTGCTATTAGCAATAAACATGATGACAAAATTATGTTCTTTAAAATACCAGTCAGTGGCCAGATATAAAGCTTCACAGATATTGATTACCACATTCATTCAGCTAAACCAGAAACTGTGAAGACTGACACTCCTGCAGAACCATGGAATTGTCACCAAAAGCGTCTCCAGTGCTCATGGCTGGTCAGGAAAGTCTGGGTAAAATATTTCATATCCCAGTTAGAATCATGGAATCATGAAAGTTGGAAAAGGCCTCTAAGATCATGAAGTCCAATCCCAACCCTCCCACCATGGCCACTGACCACGTCCCTCGGTGCCACATCTCCATGGTCTGGAACACCTCCATTGACAATGACACCACCCCCCTGCAGCCTGTGCCACTGCATCTGAGAATAATTTTTTCCTATTATCCAACCTGAACCTCCCCTTGCTCAACTTGAGGCCATCACCTCTTGCTGTCCTGTTGCTGTCACCTGGAAGAAGAGGCCGTTTCCCATCTCATCACAACATCCTTTCAGGAAGCTGTAAAGACTTGCCAATTTCTGTCTATAAGAGTTCAGCTGCATAAGCATGAGCCATGAGATGTCAGTGGCTTTCAAGATCAGAGCACAGGCTCCGGTTTTGTTTTATTTGTGAGCACAGACATAAGCATTAGGTCTTTAAACATGTTTTTTTTCTTCTTTGCATCTTAACCAATCCCATCAAATACTCATTTTTATCTGCACAGCATACTAGGATTGCTTTCAGAAACAGCTTGCAGGATAACTACTTACACTTCATGCTGCAAAAATAAACACAATAAGAAAAAGTTGTATTTTACTGCTATACTTCCGATGCAGTGGAAATCAACAAATGAAAAATTTAACTTGCTGGAACCATCTCCAGTCAGTATTGCGAAGAGCACAGCTCTCAAAGAAGTGAGTGACACATTGTAAAGCATCATTGTTGGCCTGGGCTGACAGTGCTTGGTTCAGCCAGCACATTAACAGCCATCTGAATAAGATGAGTGTCCAAAGCCTGGTGGGAGAGATTCGTCTGACCCAGCATTAGCAATGTGAATGTCTCCATCGGAGCTGAACAGCCTGACTCCTCCATATCCCTGCAGCGAAGCAGACACTTTTATTGTGCAGTTTGGCTCATCCTACAATGGACAGCTTTAGGGCTAGATAAATCACACCAGTTTTTCTCCATTGATGATGGAGGAAGCCTTGGGTGACTAGTTCAGTCAGAGACCCTTACCCCGGGCAAGCTGCACCTCTCTGCTCTGCCTGATCCCCATCAGAACAAAATCCTCTCCTTTGGTGAAATACAGCTGTGAGTCCTACGGCCACGGCCACAGCCTCAGTGGTGGCCAACTTGGGGCACCAACAAGGAAGCACCAGAGATGCATCCTGTGCTGTTGACCTCTGCCCCTGTTCCAGCCAATTCACTACTCCCATGCCAGACAAACCCCTAAAACACAAGGCCAGTGGCTTCCTACACACTCTGTAATAAGCACTTATCTTCAGGTAGGTTTGGATCAGGAAGTTATGTGGCATTTTCCCAGTAGATTCTTGAACACACGGAATTCATAAACGCATTGAATCAGCCATTTTCCTGTCCAGGTCTAGCACCATGAAACACACTGAGCAGACTTTCAATATTATCCAAATGAAAGTGGTTTCCTTGAAAAAAGTCCTTGCATGCTTTTAAGCTGAATCAGGCCCAAGCTGGACTATATAAATATCATTGTTATGCCTTTTTGCTATAAAACCAGTAAGTATTGGGATCTTTGCTCTTTGCCCAGGAGGCAGAGCTCGTGCCAGGCAGCATAAGGCAGGCTGCCAGGCAGGAGGTAGACATGGCTACAGAAACATTTTCCAGATCTGTCCTCTGAGATTAGTGAGCAAGTTTTCTGTGAGTGAAGGAGATTTCCCATGCATGTTACATGTAAAGGTAGACAAGTACAAAGCAGCACTGATCTCATAGTTCAGGTGTGGGTGGCACAGGTGAAAACTATGATCCTTAGGTTAAAACTAGGGAACAACCTTCATCTCTAATTATGTCTAAAACAGGTTCAAACTTCTCCATCTCCATAGGCCCTTCTATGGAAGTGTCTTGATTTTTCTGCAGAAATTAAAATGCTTCACAAATTGTTCAAAACTTTGTCATTCTTATCTGGAAATGCCTCACTATCTTCCAGAGCTGCATTTGTCTTATTCCATGCTCCTCTTACTGTCATCATGACCTGCAGACTGACTGGATTACATCCTGTGTGATTCTGTGTAGCTTTTGGTAACTCTTGTTTGTGGTGCACATGGACAACACAAACAGGGACTTGGGCCATAGGAGGCAATGGATGAAGTACATTGTGATCTCCTGTTGAAAGATCAGGGCAGCTCTCATCTCACTTGCTTTTCCAGGCTATCTGCAAACTCAAGCAGATTTTTCTGAACAGATTTGCCTCTTTTCTGGATCCAAGGATTATGAACATCACAGCAAGAAACACTTCTCGTGTAAAGATATTAAAGACCTGGGAGACCTCTAAAATAGTCTTTTTTTCCCACCTCACACCTTGCATCCACCTAGAAACACTGAAATGTTGTATCTCCAGACAGCTGGAGCCTTATACACCTCACTTAGAATCACAGAATTATAGAATCATAAAGGTGGGAAAAGACCACTAAGATCATCTAGTCCAACCATCAACCCATCTCACCATACCCACTAACTCACAGCCCTCAGTGCCACATCTCCACAGTTCTTGAACACGTCTAAGAATGGTGACTCCACCACCTTCCTGGACAGCCTGTTCCAATGTATCACGACATTTTCTGAGAATAATTTTTTTCCTGATTTCCTGATTTTTTCATTTGGTGAAAGAGTAGTTAGGGCTGCTGCCTGCTCCCTGGAAAAAGCTCAAATTAAGGTACTGGAATCCTCAGCCCCATTTTTCAGGCATTTAGAGAAAAAAAAAAAGAGACTAGAAATGAACAGACCATACTTGCCAGTAAGCACTTAGGAACCATAATATTGTGCTCTGGCTGAATGGTAGAGCCAACCAAACTACATTTACTGTATTTCCTTCCTATCATGCATGTTTCAGCCATAGTAAAAAAGAAAAAAAGGGCATCAAAATACAGCCAAGTTGTAAAACCTGACCATCTGCAAGGCGGCTGGTGGAAAGCCATTTTTCTTTGCCTTGAGAGACATTTTTCCAAAGCTGTCAAACAGCTATCACCAAAGACCACTGGAATATTTACTAGTCCAACATCTGTCAAGAAGTTACTAGCTTGTTAAAGGTATATTGTTAGTTACTGGCATTAGACGTCTATTAACATTAACTGAACTCCTCAGAATTATTTAGGTCCCATTGAAGTTAATGGGAGCTTTACCATTAACTGTTGACTGACCTGATGGATTTGACTCGTGGCAGACAGAACAGCGGTGGGTTTTTGCTCAAGCCACATACCTGTGAATGAAGACATACAGGGACATGATCTCAGGGAGGACACACATGAAGGAAGAGGAGTATTATTTCAGATAGCCAAACTACTTTGGGGTATTCGTTTAAACATTATTGCCTGGAGTATCTCTGCTTATCAGCACCATGGTATCAGCAGTTAAACCCTTTGCAATGAGGGAAGGGTGGCCCTTACGCAGCTGAAATTCAGCCCCTCACCCACAGCCCCTGACACTTATTAAAGACACATTTTCTAAGCCACATGTGTCTGAGAGGCACATGAAAGAACTAGTTGGTGTGTAATTAGCATTGCTGATATTTATACCATTAAGGATCCAGGGAGAAACAAGGGTACACCACATACTCGTTGATTGGAGATGATTATGTTTCTGCTGATGCCAATATTTCAGTGTAGTAATTTGCCCTCTCTGTTCTCCCCTTCCACGTAAGCCAGTTTTGCAGTCTTCAGGGACATATTTGATTGTGCCTTTTAGTCAAGTTGAGAGGGTCTAACCTTGCTGTCACATGCAGCAGTAACAATAGGCTATCCAACAGAAAACCTTAGTTTTCCATTAATACAGACTTCAGGGCCAATGCTAGGTTAAGAGTTAAACTTTTAGTTATCAGATCCCTTGTGTGATATAAACTATCATTATGAGATACATTTTCTTTCCATTATGCTGTAATAAAACCCTCCTCCTTATAATATAAATATATACATTTCCTCCGAGGCATCCTATTTGCTAAAGAACATCATGGAAATCTAATCTCCTTTTAATCAATAAAACACCAAATGATGTTTCTATTTAATGCAAACTTTGCTCCTTACCATGTAATGAACCTGTTTCTATTAAGAACACAGCCATTAATGGAATAAGTAATGCATTACTACTATTCCACTGCTACAGTCAGGCTTCTCTTAGTATTTCCATTACAAACCCCTCTATTTAAGGATCTGCAATTTGCTGTGAGCTGATGTTTTGCCTATAAAATCCTTTTATACTGCTTGAGGGCTCGGGGCAGGGGGCTTGGGTTGGGGAGAAGGTTACAGTTGTCATCATGCATAGGGGCTCTCTTGCTCAGCCACACACTCACTCGATGACCCTGGCCAAGTCATTTAGCCTTTCAGAGCTTCAGTCAATCTAAATGGAAAATGGTCTGAAAATGAGAGAGGCCTCGGAGATGCGAGAGATCCAAGTTTAACTACATGTAAAAGGATGGCTCTAGGGACTGATAATGGACTGGTGAGACTTTTGCATTTGGGACAGCAGTACAATTTATTGTAGGTCAGTAATGAAAAGAAAATGGAAGCATGGCATTTTGCCAAGAATAAGAACTATGGGTGAGTGCTCGAACCACTTGTGATGGGCGGCTGTGAGAAGAAATAAACAGCTGTAATTTGGGCCAGAAAATACTTATGACCCAATCTGTGCTTTTGGAAAACAGCTCTTTATTCCTATGTTTTTGTCAAGCTATCACTGGAGGAAGTTCAGGACCTTTTTCTTCATAAGATACTCACTCAGAATATTTTATATCCATATTGGGTTGCAGTTCATTTCAGTCATACTGTTTCTATTATCTGATAAATGACAGGGCTTTCAAGGGAGAGAATAAGAAACATGTATTAGGAAACTCTGACACGTGTAATCACTGGTGCAGAAGTTGAAGATAACTTGAGGCTTAACAAACATTTTGATGAGCAGTCAGCATACTAAAACAAGAGGCCAGACTATTCACAGCTGAATTTCATGCTCATATCTTCATGGATGCTGTTACGTCCCATGCAAGCAGATCAAAGTGAGAGACTGGAACCTCTGCCAGGACACGAAGGACATGTCTACCATGAAAAATGTGGTTGCACCTAGCAAAGTTAGCTAGCTGGGGTAGCGTTTTAAGGCAGCAGTGTTAAGAAAGTTTGGATTATAGGCTGATTTAGTTACTCTAGCTCAAGCTGAAAGGAAAGACACAGTGAAAGGGAAGGTGCTATCTGGACTAATGTCCAAGTTACCTTCAATTCACTCTTGTTCCAACCTGGGTGACGAGTTTCTTGCAAGAGAGTTGTGTAAGAAATGTTTTCAGTGCATGAGGAAACCCTGGCTGTAGGAGAACTGGGAAGGCCATCAACTCCCCTTTCTTTTCTCCCTCATCCCTGTATACTGAAACTGGAAAAGTAAATCTGGACCCGGGAACACTTCAGCAGGAGACACCACAGCTCCAGACCCTCCTAGGTGGGTGGTACATGAGACTGGAGAATGCTCATCCAGCACCCCTGGGAAAGAAGGTCTTCGACCCTCAAGGCAAGGCAGTGAGGGTCAGTAAAAGGCCTTCTGTTATTAATCCAGTAACCAGAGGATATTTGCTAGGACTTACTGCCATCTTCAGTTTTCAGGCAAAGAAAAGTCATGGATGGCATGACCACTTCTCAGTCTGGTAGTGGCACGAGCCTCACAACTACTATGTCTGCTGCCTGCACTTGTAAGTAGTGTTTCTTCTTCTGTGTACAGTTCACATTTCCAAGTTTTGCTTCACAGGTGTGAGTGTACGAAATGCTTTTTAGGCATGGGAAGAGATCCTGCTCTCCCCTGGCTGCCTGACTCCAGTGTCATACATATTCCCTGTTTCTAAATAAGCAAGAAGAAAAATGAGAATCGTTGCCTTCTGCAACTGGAGGAGCACAAGGCATGAACACAGTTTAAGGTCATTCAGGATCCCCATAGTGGAATCAAAGTTAGTTTTCCAAATTTCTACAGAAGAGTTTAGTCATGGGGTCTGTCAGGTGGGATGCATGATATACAACAATCTTTGACAAAAAAGAATGGCTGGGTTGTGTTTCCTGCATCTGAACCTCAAGGAAGGCAGGCTTGGAAGAAGGAGGACAAATATATTCATGTAGTTCACCTGCCAGCAGTAGCAGCCCTGTTGAAGGGACAGAGCAGGAAATTGGCAGAGAGAGCCATCATGTTTGGAGGCTTTATCCTAGCACAGGTAACACATTCTTTATTTCACATTTATTTTCTTGCCATGTTAAGGAAGGGGAAAATAGACACGCTTATTTCTCCTGCTCATTTTCCTGGACCATCTGGTGCTGCAGCAGAGATGACATATCACTGCGAACAAGGGGAAGATGTCACAGTTTTCACTAATAGCTGTGGGAGGAAAATAATTATTTTAAAAGTATGTGGGCTGTACAGACCGTACTTGTTAAGTCAAACTACCGGCAAACTTATTTCAGACATTTCATGTTTGATATTAAATAATCAGTAATGCTAGAGATCAGCAGTCCCAGCCATAAGGGCCAGGCTCCCTTCTACACCTACCACAGCCATAAGTCAGGTACCACTTCACCAAAGCTCATTCACACTCTTTGGCATTTACTGGATTCAGTAAGAATGAGAAATTATAGACAAGCCTGTGCCACAGACTGTTCGTACCGTGTACATCAGTGATTGCAATCAGGTAGGGAAACAGGTCAGGATAAGAAGTAAAGCTGATAACATGACATATCACCTTCCGAGCAATGAGAGGAATATATTGATTTTGTTCTGATCCTTTCTGTATTGTTTCTCTAAAGTCCTCAGGGCATCCATGTAAGCTTACAACTCTAGATAATTTCATAATAAATAATAATCAAACTTGGAAGCACTAAAGATGTGAAAAGAAATGAAACACTTGTCCTACATAGGGAAACTCAAGAAACATCATGTTCATGAACAGGAACGAGTGAAATTTGCAGTTGTTCAACAGCTTTAGGGGCCTTTTGGAAATGTCTTGAAAACTATCTGATTCTGCCCAGAAACCTGTGAGATGTGTGAAATAATAATTGAAAATAGAGCTTTATAGAAATCAGATGGAACGATTTGACTCATAAGTAGTCTTCTTTTTTGGAATGAAATGAACATTTCCTCTTCTTTGCCCCAAACAAATCTGTTGCACTGAAATGTTGGTATTTGAAAAATGTTGATAAACTCTAGTTACAATGAGAGCTAGTCAGAAAATGGAAACAGATTTAGTAAATAAGTATAAACAAAACAGCATGAATTTGATTCCTGGAATTTTGTAGAATTGCTTTGCTTGTTCTTTGCAAACAAGTAGAGCTACAACTTCAGGCATTCAAAAAATAAATGCAATGTTCAGAATGCTCCTAAATATGTGCCAGGATAAAATAATAGAATTCATTATTCAGTAGCTCACCGTTCAGTATAGTATTGTTTTCTTTTAAATGCATAGCAGCCAATCATAGAATCATTAAGGTTGGAAAAGACCTCTAAGATCATCTAGTCCAACCATCAGCCCAACCCACCATGCCCACTGACCACATCTCTCAGTGTCACATCTCCACGTTTCCTGAACACCTCCAAGGACAGTGACTCCACCACCGCCCTGGGCAGCCTGTGCCACTGCATCACCTCTCTTTCTGAGAAGAGCTGTTTCCTGATATCCCACCTGATGGAACCACCCAATGGAAGTAATAGGCGGGCAGAGCAAAGAGTTTTAAAATTAAACTCCTGTAAATTGTTTTCTGGAAAACTTGCTGAACACAGGATGTTAAATACTCATAGAAAAATTCAAGTCACGTCTACTTGTAATTATGATGATCAGCTACAAAAGCAAGAATGTGTTCAAAATGTCCACCTTTTATAGTAATGGATAAATATCAAACTCTGCTGTACATCATCTCTTTGTGAAAGAAAGATCATCTCAGTGGTGTTTTGAACCATCTAGCTTACGTTGCATGAGTAAGATTTAAGTGTTGTCAATCCATAATTACTCATCAATACTGGTTGGAAGGTATGTTTGATAAAGAAATAGGAACCTAATTCAATAGGACATTGTTAGAAGCTCTAGAGGCAAGGTCACAAATAGGACCTCCGGAGGTTTTTGTTGGAAACACTGCACTTTGTTCTTTTGTGTAGAAGGGAGCTGCCATATCCAATTGGAAATAAAAAACATCTATTGCAAGCTTAATGCAATTTTATTGGAACTAAATTCAATCTCTTCATTTTTGATGCAGTAATGGGTCAGAACGCAGAACTCCGGAGCACAGCATCATACAAGTAACGTTCCTGCGGTCAGAGATGCCACCACCAGAATACACTCTATAAAGAAGCAAGCCTTGAAAATTTATTTAGAATATTTAAAAGAATATCATTCTTCTCAGTTGCAAACAGACCCGCAAACATTCGCCAGCAAGCTGTTTTTCAGTCATCATTACAATCCCAGGCTTCAAACAGAAAATCCATGCCCTAGATAAAGAAGATCACTTCTCTAATGTTATTTTTTCTCCTTCCTCAAATAGGTTATACAGTAAGCTCTCTGCTTCAGCTGATTAAAACACACCATGCATAAGGGAGTGGGAGACACACACATGGAGTCAGACCCTCAATTTATATAATCTCCGTTGACTTCAGTGGAGTGACACCGATTTATTGCAGGAAGGGTCTGCCTACAGACTCTTAAAGGATTGACTGATAACATACAACAAACCATTTTTGGGGAACAAGGTATGTTTTTGTGAGAATGATTCTTCCTATGATTATGAGACAGAAACTTTGCTAACGCAGACAGGGGCTACACTGCAATATTTATGGTACCCAAAAGGAAATACTTTGTATCTGAGATGCTTGATAGTCTAATTTACATGTTTATTGCACAAAAGAGCAATTTATTTACAGGCAGAAAAGCACCTATACATTTTAAAGCAATTTAAAGAAGGGGATGAATTTGAAGGAGCAGAATAAAAAGACATTTTTCACCTGTTTGGGTCCGTTCTTCCCCTCCTTTTGGTCAGTAGGAAGAAATACTGTGAAGTAGCACTTCAGATAGTAGAGATCACTCATAGCATTTCCATCCCCTTTCCACGCTGCTTTGGCAGCCTGGCTCGTGTCATAACTATCACAAGTTTATTTATAGTTCAGCAGTGTTATGAGAGGTCAAGCGAGGAAGGAGATGAAGTCCCTAGGGAGTCCAGGGAGGAATTTTGTTGTGCTGGATCTTTGGATTATTATTTTTTAAACGTTTATCCTCAAAATAGCATGCTTTGGAATCTGTTCCTTCCTTTCATTCCTCTCTGTTCCTCCTCCATGGCTGCTTTGGCAGTGATGCTCTTGAGTCCCAAAGGTACTCAGCAACACTGGGGCAGGAGTGGGCATAGCTCAGGAAGACCATGCTCTCCTGCCATCCCACACTGGCTTGGTCAAGAACTCTCTGTAAGCTGAAATGGGAAAGATCAAGGACTCCCGTGAACAGATACGGGACAAGGAATTCCCAAATCACTGCATGAGGGGTGTTGTCAGAGTGCTGCTTCTTCAGCAAGGCAGTAATGCAGTGATGACAGCTCTGAGCTGGTTAATATATCACCTTCTGACTGCGATTGAATAGCTTCACTTGGTACATTCAGCTATAGACCAGGCCCTGTTTTCAATATCGTACTGCCTATAACACTTGACAGGGTCAACAGGCTGCTGTAGAGATCAAGAGAACAGATCAGCCTTCCAAAAATTCAATATTAATTATTGAATATTTATGTTTACCAGGGGGAAGGAATGATCAGAGTTTCTCTCCAAGGCTGTGTATATATCTTTCTATTGCAAGAACAATATAAATCAGACCTTTGTATTTGTCATTTATGTGAGAGGAAAATTAACATCACAAGCATTATTAATAAGGCATGAGCGACAGAAAGGAGAGGAAGCAGAGCAGCTCACTCCCTGCAAGTTTCTCTCCATGTATGTTAAGTAGATTTATTGTGTACCAATTCCCCACTCTACTTCTTTTCCCTTTTCTATGGCAAATCTGAGTTTTGATAGCATTCATACACCACTGATTGATATACCTGCCCCTTCAGCCACCAAATTATAGCACCTGACAAATATGAACAAACTCACCCTTGCATCAAGCCTTGTATCAACTGCACCAAGTGCCAGATCCATTCTTTGGGAGGTCCACAGTGTGGATGAAGGCACAGGTTAAAAACAATACGTCAGGCCCAAAATAGGAGTTAAAGGATCAGTACAAAATTGTGCAGAAGAAGGTTATGTGGACAAGAGCTATCGATCACATCGGTCCTCCTGGCCTTCAGAATCCATTTAATAAAAGTTAACTCCAGTTGGCTCTAGGCCCTACAGCCATGCGTCTCAGCCTGTTTCATACAGGAAATTACTGTCCCTCAGCCTTACAGGTGAGGAAAGCGAGGAACTGAGAAAGCAGGGCCCCAGCCTGAGGAATACTCAGCTGTTTGATTTTAACAGGGTTTTGCCTAACACTGCAAGTCTGTCAGATGTGTTGGCTCAAGAGCTTAATCCTCGGATTTACAGCTCCTTTGCTGAGCACTGAGGCAGCTGGAGGTGGAGGGGAGGTGGAAGTGGTGAGCAGCATTCCCCCTGTTTTGAGGTGACTGATGGGTGGGTGCACAAAACCTAAAGTTTGCAAACCCAAACCCGGGTAGCTGAGACCTGACCTCCCAAGTTTGTCCCTGTTCTCCCAGGTGGAGAACCATAAGGAACATTGGCATGGACACCCAGGGTGGAAATTGTAGAAATACAGAATCATAGAATCGTTTCTGTTGGACAGGACTCTTAAAGGTCTTCTAGTCCAACTCCCCTGCAACGAACAGCAAGTACTCCCCAAACAGAAGGGAAAACCTATAAGTGGCTGCTTGGGGACAGTCCTCTGGCTGGTGTCACCCTTTTTAGCACTCAAAAATATAAAACTTGCTATTGAAAAACATGCATTTGGCAGAAGCATCGCTGTCGGTGAGGTGTGAAGGCTGGTGAGGTGGTGGTTTCCTTAAAATGGGCCGCCGAAATTATGTTCATTCAGCTGCTAGATTCTCCTATGTGCTGTGTTGTTTTGTTTTGTTTTGTTTCAAAACACCACTTTGCTCTGCCTTCTTTCCGCTCCTTACAAACAGTCTGTGCCAGGGTGGTTAACACCAAAACAACTTTTTGGCTTCTGACACCTACTGCACACATCCTTTAGATCCCCAGACCTCCTTGTGTCCACTGGGTCAGTGTATCTCCAGATGTAAGGATAAAATGGCAGCAGCTGCTGATCTTCAGCTCTTGCTTTTCACACTATTTACCGTGCAATATTGATGTATTAAAATATTGCACCTAATCATAATTAACAATGATACTTAGCAACATCTATATGGCTCTTCACACCTTTGAAGTGCTGTGCAAACACTCATTAATTAATCTTTGCTTTGGGGATGCTGTATACCAGCCTCTTACGCAGTGCACCAAAAGCCGCTCCCCAGGCACGGAGCTGCTCTTAGTGGGATGTGCTGAGGATTGTCCATGGAGATGGAAACTGCTCCCCCAGGAAAGGTTCAGCTCTGTACTCCAGTACAGGTACCCAGAGCTGTTCCCAGGGGAGATATAACAGCAAAACCTTGCAGGAATAGACAGTACAGACTGGAGAAGGAGAAATGGTGGGGATGCCCTCGGTCCCCAACACTTGTGCTGGTCCAGCTTGGCAACCATCTAATGATGGTTGGTGCCACCTAATAATGGTTGGTGCTTTTCTTGAGTCAGCCCAAATCCCATGTGCTCGTGACCTGCATTCCTCACAGCTTGCCTGAAGATGGGAGTGAGGAAGGATGGAGACGTGGTGGTGGAGACAACTGGGGGACCTGGTGACATCCATAGGACTCACTTCAGGAGCGCAGCACAGCACTGTCCCACCACTTCCCTCTGTTCAAACTTGGGCCCTGGTGGGGGTTTCTCTCAGGTTTGTATTTTGGAGGTGAATGGATTTTGAGACTCATTCAGCAGTGCGTGTATCTCCGCTTGGATGAAATGCATCTTTTCTCAGCTTTTCACTGTCTTGCTCTGAAATCTCCACTCCCATCCCTCTGCAGAGCTCAGTAACAGCTTGCTTCGTCTTCCTACTGTCAGCACTCTGCTTCGACCCTTTAATCAGGGGACTTGGCTTTTATCTGGAAGACATATGCCTTAGGTGTCTTGTATAAGGTGCCACACAAAGCAAATTCAGCCAGGCCTGCCAATAACACATCATCTAACCAGATGGGGATAAACAGACTTGAATTCATTTACTCCCTTTTCTCTGCTCAGTATTAGCAAGCACCAGAGAAAAGGCTGTTACAAGCTCTGTGTAACATATCTGGGTACTGGGATTTTGTGCTTTGCATTTGAGGAGAGCTCAGGTCAGACTCATAGCTTCTTTCTAACAGAGATGGTTGGCATTAATAAAGTGAGACGCTTTTTGCTACTTCATCCCTATGACATTGTAGGTACCAAAAATGAATGGTGTCAAGGAGGGTTTTTTTTTTTATCTCAGAGAAATCTCAGATGTGCTTTTTTTGTGCAATTCAGATAAAACAAGGCCCCCTAGGCGAAGATAAATGGCTTGTGTTGAATCTTCAATGGAGAAGTGACCAAGCTCATTTTTTTTTTTCCTTTGGTGACCTCAGCAAGATTGATATCTAGATCTCATCAGCTGAAGTGAAAGAGTTATTATTACAGAGCCTGGAGCAGAGCTGACATATCTGCAATGAATGAAGCAGTTTCTGGCTTAGGGAATTCAAATAACCAGGCCAGGGACACATTGTATATGGAAAGAACAGAGATACCAGCATTCAGACCAACCAGACAGGTCTCAGTCAAAAGATCAGAGAAACACATCTGAGGAGAACAGTTTTTTTTCCAAAAGTGTTAATTGGAATGTTTGGTATTGTCATCATTCCCTCTCTTTTCTTTCAGTACTTTTTAAAGCCATTAATATTCTCTAGGTTTCCTCCAGCAAAATTAACCATTTTTCTCCATGGGAAATTTAAAGAGAACATCCTTAAAGCATTCTTGCAAAGCAAGCAGGATTGATCACGCTCAGAACAGACAAATACAGAGATGGATGCTTGAGTGCTAGAGGACGTATGTCCCACTGAACAAGGCCAACTTATTCCCTGTTCTCTGCCTTGGGCACACTAGGCATACAACTGTAAGACATGGACATGGAGGCACGCTACTACAATTGTAAGACATGGGCATGCTCTGAAAACCCCCAGTAGGAGCATCCCTAAGGGGTGGGTGGCAAGGCTTTGTCTTTATTATTGGGAACAGGTGATCCAGAAAGTGGCACCCACCCCCACGTTGTCCTGGAATTTGCACAAAGGACAATCATGAGAAGCTTGTATTTTAAATAAAGCGAAAAGTGTGCCCATTTGCTGATTGGGATTACAGGCACACGCAGATTAAGACCCTGATCAGACACCCACTGAAGTCAACGAGGGGAAAAAAATTGCGACCAGCATCAGCGAGCATATGGCACTCCCAGATTCAAGGTCAGATGGATAACACGCGACATCGCTGATATCTCACACCCCAGGTGAATGCATTAACCCTGCTTGGAAATAGTCACATTTGCTCACGTACATTAGCCTGAATTTAGGAAGAAGCAGGTCTGTGATCACGCTGCCTGTCAGCTTCAACAGAAATTGACAGAGTGAAAGAGATCTCAAAGACCGTGAAACTTGAGGAGCTTAATTAAAATCAACATCTGGGCAAATTAAAGGCGAGAGACTGAAATGAATGCCTCTGCAGACAAAGATGCAGGCAGCACCTTGCTGCTGCAC
This sequence comes from Tragopan temminckii, assembly GCA_028571105.1. Lineage (NCBI taxonomy): Eukaryota > Metazoa > Chordata > Aves > Galliformes > Phasianidae > Tragopan > Tragopan temminckii. Next base: position 5,891,849 of record JAOWBP010002978.1, read on the forward strand.
ATCTGCCTCTGCCCCACGGGGCTCTGCAAGGACCAGGAGATCCAGCAGGGACAGCACCATCCACATCCTTCATCCCTGCTCACAAAGCTGCTGCTTCCCAGATGAGCAAATAAATGCATTTGTGTATGAAGAACTGGGATCCTATTTAAGGACATACATACGTGCGTTGGGAAAATAATGTGTAAAAATGAAATATATATATATATATAGGATAAATAGCACTCCTGTCTAATCCAAATATCCTGGTGACTCTTACATTTAAAAAAAAAAAAAAAGCCAAATAGGGCACTCTTCTCCTTTACAGACTTTTTGTTTTGTTTTGTCATTGTGCACTCAGGTATCTCAGTTCAATCAGACTGTCCACAATGGTCTTTTTTGAGACGTACCACTGCATAGCTCAGCCCTGGGCCTCCTTAATCTGATACAGCAGAGTGGTGAAAATAGGCAAGGACAGATGTTCAAATGCTTCTGCTTTGGCAACAAGAGGAGCAAATGTAGTGAAGAGGTCAAGGGCCAGGAGAAGAGAAACGGAAGAAAGGCCACAGCTTTCAGTAAAGAAAAGTACCACAGCTCAGAAACTGCATGGAAGCAAAATAATGAAGTCAAGGACCTCACATGCTTCTGCTGCAGCTGGAAAACACTTAAGCCTGAAAGTCGGATTTAGATCTGTCACAATAACACTATGCATTTCAGATTGATTGAATTATAACTCACAGGTGCTCCCTGCTCCGTGCATTTCATCTTTCTTCCCTCCACAACAGGCTTTAAACTCCTGCTCACAGACAGATGAAAAAGATTGCTTCCTTGCATTCTCCTTAACACCGCTAGGTCTCCATCGCATTCAAAAACAACTATTTTAGCGTGTAGCACTCTACAGAGGAAATCCAACCACCGTCAGTGCTGGCTGTTTTGATGGACTGAGTAAACATGATATTTTGGTGACAGGTAATTTTCATACTCAACTGATTAATTCCAGAACACAGGAACAATGGGCTTTTTCAGCTGCTGAATAATGCATGTATGGCATTGCAACTGGTAAGCAGCAGGGTTCCCGGTTAGCGGTAGAAATTCACACACCCATGCTATTTTAATAAGCTATCACTGTTAAAGAAGTCTATTTACGTTATTCATCTCCAACATTTGCACAAACATGTCAACTGGGGAAGTGTGTGGGGGGGAGGTAGGTGGGAAAAATGAGGTCATATTCATATACACTTTCTTAGCTGTTTGATTTATATAAGACTTAAAATTAAGCAAAAAGCTTACTTCCACAGGAAAGAAATCATCATAACCAACACCTGGAACCTGGAATATATGAACACAATGAAAATGGACAGTAGCAGAGAAAAAGAACAGGACAAGGAAACTCATAGGAAGCTAGGCTGCTACAGAGTTTGGGGGAGCCAAAGCCATTCTGGATTTCAGTCACCTAGCCGGTTGCTGGCTCTGGCTTCTATTAACCCTTGTTTAGGGTTGATGGAGACCTTATTATTCTCTACAACTCTCTGAAAGGAGCTTGTGGTGAGGTGGGGATCAACTTCTGCTCCCTGGTAATAGTAATAGTATGAGAGGTAATGGCTCCAGGTTGCACCAGGGGAGGTTCAGGCTGGATATTAGGAAAAAATTCTGCCCAGAAAGAGTGTTAATGCAGTGGAACAGGCTGCCCAGAGAGGTGGTGAAGTTACTATCCCTGGAGGTGTTCCAGAACTGTGGAGATGTGACACTGAGGGATGTGGTCAATGGGCATGGTCAGAATGGGCTGATGGTTGGACTAGGTGGTCTTTTCAAAAGACTAGTGGTCTTTTCAAACCTTAATGATTCTATGATTCTACGAACTCATTCTCAGCCCTTTGGAACCATTTGAACAGTGCCTTTCCTCATCGCTGTCTCCCATGAACAAACCACGAGCTCCCAGAGGAACCAGACTTCACAGGTTTCCCAGCTCCACTTTTGCACTGTATTTGAATTTGGGATGAGGGTCACCAGGCTGGAGCTCAGGGCCACTCCACTTGGGTTGTGAATGCATAGACATCGAAAGGAAGGAATACATGCAATCAAGCATCAGACTCACTCTTACGCTTCGCTGTGCTTTGAGATAGGTGATTCTTTAATTGTCACTAGAGACCTACTCAATGCTGAACATCTGTAGAAGTCTACTTTTCCAGACTCTACTTAATATTGATCAAGGGAGCAATTCATTTGCATAGATAGAGGCGTCCAGTACTGTTAGAGGCTCTGGGGTATCCTGCAAGGTTTCTAGCTGATGCTCCAGAGGGGTGCAGGTTACCCGTAGGGTAGTGTTTGTCAGCCCCAAGGGGTATCTTGGATACCCAAGGGTATTAAAGACGACACTAGATGCCTATGTTTAGACAGCTACACCACACCCTTGACCTTATTGACTATAATGGGAGTTTGGACAGCTGGACATCTAAATTTGTGTGCCTTAGTCTATAAGCTGAATGCTTCCCCCAAAAAATGTTAGTCTCCACATTTTCGCTGGAATGGGTCACTATAAATCAGATTTTCAAGAAAGCAGCTCCTATTTTGGCATCCACACAACTGCCAAACTTTCAAGTGTGATCAAAGGTGAGGCTGAGTCCCTCTGACAGAGAGGGAGGCTTGAGCAGGTATATCTGCTACACTATAGAATCATAGAATCATTAAGGCAGGAAAAGACCACTAAGATCACCTAGTCTATCCAGCAACCCAGGATTCCCACTAAGCCATACCTCCCAGTGCCACCATCTTCTCATGTCCCAGCTTCTCAGTTCAAAAATGAAGGTAAAAGGGAGTCAGAAGGAAATTTACAAACCTGAAAATCCTAAACATGGGAATTCAGTGTGCGTGCAAAGGACCTTTGCAGGCGCAGCACAGGAGACACAACCACACACGATCCCATGTCCCTCCAGGCAATAGCACTGATGGAGATGTGCTAATTGTTCCATTTCTCTGTGTCTTTGTGTTCCTTACTCATATCTCTATGACATAAAATTATTTTGAAGTGAGAAACAGACTGGTCTGCCCTAACCAGTTAATCTCATACACAGCTTCTGCTTTCCTTTATTTTTCCAGTTGGGATCTAGTTGCTGGTGCAGTTTTATCCCTTGTGATTTTATGCTCAACTTTTCATTTGCATGGTAAGTTTTGCTGTCAGAATATTCCCTATCCCAAATTTCTTCCTCCTTAGCTGCTTGGGAGGTTTCCCTCACCCTTTTCAGAGCATTTCTAGGAAATGATGGGAATAGATTTTCCTCTGTTTTGGAGAGCAGTGTTGTTTCCCAAAAGAGCATAAAAATGGTATATGCATATTTTTCAGGACATGACTATTACACATCCGTCCAATGATTTATATCATTATGCTAGAAGCTTTGAGCTTAATTTTTTTTCTCCTTTTTTTTTTTTTTTTTTTTTTTTTTTTTTATATTTTTAAATAAAAAAAAATATCCCCAAATCTTTGCTGTGGGACACCCTGGTGTGTATTAAGGTATGTGGGGGTGCCCAGCTATGGGAAGAAGGAGGTGGAGCCCCAACATCACATTGTGCAATGTATTATTTCAGCCTCTCTGGAGGCCAGTAATTGCATGTGTCTGAAGAACTTTAAGGTAACCCGCATCCAGGGTAATGGCTGCATAAGGAGACCAACTGGCAGAACACATTGAACCAATTTTCTTCCAACCTCCCCTAAGTTTTTCTTTAAAAGCCTTTCCCTTCAGTCTGGGGAGAAGCATGAGGAATTTGCCTGAGCTTTTCTGGGAAACCAGGGGAGGAGGAGGAGAAGCTGTGATGGTTACAAACCTCTTCTCCCCATTGTGGTCGTCTTTTCTCCCTCAGCCCAATTGTAATTAAACTTACTGTTGCACCCACTGTGCTAGACGCTAATGGGAAACTGCAAATAGACATCCTTACACTTCAGGGACTATATGCCAAAAAGATAAGAGCAGAGAGTATTATTCTCCTGTTTGTGCAACAGTGGTAGGCAATGGGGATTTATAAAAAGTTATTTGCCAACACTTTCAGCCAGCTTTTTAGTGTCTGTAGGAAACAGGGCGTTTACCCCTCTCAAACAAAGTTGTAAAGGAGCTGATTTCATCAGGACTCGTTTTGTTGTTTGCTGTGAGACACCACAGATGTGTGGTTTTGTGCACTTTGGTTTCTGATACTCAAACCTAAGTCAACCTGGCTCAACTTTTCTGACTGTTGAGTGCCCACACAGTCTATAATGGAATTCTCCCCATAGTGCCCCACACAACACTACTCTGCAGTGCTGTGAAGGAGCAAAGGGAGGTGAAGGAGAACAGAAAAGGAAGTTATTTTGAGCAGAAAGCCTCTAGGCAGATCTAGCTTGTGGAACTATCACATTCGGCCCGAGTTATTGGAGCAAATCAATACTAATTATTTTAAGGCTGTGGCCTTATGCTGGGGCTTCTCAGAGTACTCACAGTGATCTTTTTTTTGCTTCTTTTGTAAATTGGCAGTACGAGCCACTATCGCAGCCTGCAGAGCAAGGATGCTGCAAGGCAAGGAGATGTCCAACCCACTGCTCTCAAGCAAGCATAGCCAGCTTCTGCCTGCAGGGAGGCAGACTGGTGCTGGAAGATGGATTTTTTGTTGTGGTGGGAGAATCCCCCAAATTCCCCTTCCTCATGGGCAGGACTATGTTTAGGCTCCTTACTTTGGAAGAAAAGGAGAGAACAAACACAGCTGTTCGGGGTATTTCCACTTATGCTTAAGATGAATTTAAAGCAATGAGTTTCCTTAAGCTCTCATCCTAGAGGCTGCCCATAATAAATCTGAGAGCTCTCCCGTGATGAAGGCTGATGCTTCAGACCCCAGTACTGTCCAACACAGCACCCATGAGATTTGCTACTTACCCATACCTGGCAGGAGAACACTACAAAACTAGTCCACAACATCCATCCCCCTGTATTTTTTCTAACTTCTTCCAAGAGCTTCTGTATCCCTTCTGCTGTCTGCTCATCTTCAAGCAAGAGAAGCTCAGAAAAGCAAGTGCTTTGCAAGTCGATTCCTGTAAGGGTTCTTCCTTATACAATATGAGGGAATGCAGGCTGCAATCCCAGCACCCCACTTAGGAAATCACAAGTATAGTGTAGCTGGCTTTGATGCATGACATGGGTCTGGGAAGGGCAAGGGTAACCAGAAGGTCAACCATAAAAATCAGTGCAATAATATCCAGCTACCATTTAGTTTCTCCATTTTGCAGGAGGAGTTATAATGCTTTTCTTTTACAAAGACTCTTCCCAGCATTGATTTTATTTTTCTTGATTTAGTGGATGGAACGGGAAACATAAAATATTATTTCATTTCATCCAAAATGAAATATTTCTTTCATTGTCTGTTCTGTTTTGTTTTTATTCTATTTTATTTTTATGGGCTTAAAAAAAAAAAAAAAGTTACTTTCCCACACAAAATTCTGATTCAAGATGTAAAGTTTTAGTTTTGCAAAGAGCAAGATGCAAGACTGCAGTCTTTCCAAACGCATTTTTCTTTCATACTTCGGGGGTGGAAAACCTTGAAAATATGGCATGATTTTACCGAGTCTCAGGTTAACCAAGAACGACTTGTTTATGGCAAGTGAACTAGTGTCTGAGAGCTTGCTTCACTGAGCTCCATTCTCTACCAACCCTTTTTGTCTTTTTAGATTTGAAATTCTTCAGGGAAGGGACTGACTTTCTGTTTGCACAGGGGAGAGCACTTTGAAGATAAAAAATTGTTAGAGCAGTGCTAAGTATTGTGTAGCCTCGGAAGAATGTGTTATCAGCTTACAAAGCCACTTTGAAAAGTAGCATACACTCAAAGGCACTGACATCTATCTGTAAAAAGAGGAAAAAAAAAAGAAGTGTAGGTGGGATTTACTGTCTGCTGTATAACTTTCTCCTAGACCTTGACTGCACGAAACATACTGCAAGTCAGGCAGAGTTTTTCGCAGTAATAACTGCTCTTGATGAAACTTGTTTTTGAGAATTTTGTGGAAGCAAAGGGACGACAAAACTTCCTACACTCAGATCCAAAAGGCCTCCTCAGGTCACAACAGATCAGCCCAGTCTCTACAAAAGCATTCTCTGCCCAGAGAGTTTGTGAATGCCTCATCCCTGAAGGTGCTCAAGGCCAGGTTGGATGGGGCCCTAAGCAGCCTGAGCTGGTGCTTGATCTAGTGGCTGGCAACCCTGCCCATGGCAGGAGATTGGAACCAGATATCGTTGAGATCCCTTCCAACCTGAGCCGTTCTATCATGGAGCTCATCAAGTTGTATCAGCTAGTGGCCGATTTTCAGGAAAGTCCAACTCTTCTCAGAACTGATATTCCTGAGAGCATTTTCCAGTGGGGGCTTTTCCAGTGGTATCAGTGCAGCAAACTGAATTATCAGCACAAACAGCTTCAGAGCTGGACACAAACCAAACTGAATCAGCTCCAACTGTGCTGCATTGCTTTTCTAAGAAAAGATCTTCCTGCTTCTCCCTTTCTGGCTGGACCGTCTTTTTAAAAGCTCCAGGGATGCCAGGTATTTCAAAATCAGCAAAATACAAAGCTTGTTGCTGACATTCCCAGTCTTCTCCATGCCCCTATACCATGTCCTGGAGCTTGAGTGGTTGAGCGAGGTCCTACTGCTCCTCTTCAGGGCTCATCAGCCCAACTAAACTAGAGGTCCCCTATGCAGCCCCTGCAAAACACCTCCACTCATCATTGTTCTTCCCCTACTCCTTAGAAAGCCTGCCCTCCTAAGAAGGCATGTGAATACCTTCCCTATGCATACACATTTTTTGCTTCTCTTCATTTCTATTCGAGGATCACACACAAACACCCTTTCTCTTCACCATATCACTAGTTTGATAGGAGCCCAATACACTGGAGACCCTCTAAAGATGCCTTTCTTAGCAGAAATAAAAATAAGCATGCAAATCTATGCTGAAGCTCTATCACAGGTAAGAGCATGGAACATCACCATTGAAACAGCAGATACACCCCAGTATCTCCATTGCATGGAGCCCTGTGGTCCCCAGTGAATCTGGCAGCCTCCCATCTCCAAAAAGGATCCATGCACCTAGAGGAACATGGGGGAATTAGCTGTGAAATAAGAACAACTTCCCTGAATCATAAGCTGTTGACAAAGTGCCATGCCAAGCAGTTATTATTATTGTAATTATTAGTAGTATTTTAGCTCCATGGCTTTCCATTAGAAGCAAAGTCACATTCTGGGGCAAGAAAAGAGCTGAACATGAGTCTGTGGAATAGCTCATCAAATGGAGTTTCTGAAGACAACTTCATCTGTACTTTTTTGGTCTCAGCAAAAAAGGCTGATGTGGCGCTGAGGGACATGGTTAGTGGGCATGGTGGTGATGGGTTGATGGTTGGACTAGAAAAATTTAGTAGTCTTTTCCAACCTCAATGACTCTCACATGGCACACCTTCCACCAAAGACCTGCTGTCTGTTTCCTGTGCCTGGAGCAGTAACTTTGACTAATCCTTGCTCAGATTTAACTCCTGACTTGCACAGACAGGAGAGGCCTTTGCAGCCTCCCAGGCTCACTCCCTTCTCCTTTTTGCTCAGCGAGAGCTTTCAGAGCCATCAGTATCCACCTAATGACATGAGGTTCTCAGAATATTGCTGCCCACAGATGCCAGCTGAAGTCCCAGCTGCTCTTTTAATCACCTTCTGCACTTAAAGCTTTCTGTTATTCTTCCCAACAACATGCAATGTACGTGGGATGCTTCCCAGATGAAAACCCCAAAGCACCTTACAGAAGGTCAGCAGCAGTACATCATTTTACCAGAGGGAAAGGGCAGCACAGAGAGCATGGAAGCCTCAACTAGTGTCACCAGGCTCCCAGTTCAGTGTAAGCAGCTGTCAGCCATAACATTGCCCTTTCTTTCAAGACACACATACTGCTGCCTCAGAAGGTGACTATAAGTTTCAAGGTTGCCACAGGATGTCCCTATGCTACAGAAGATGTTTTCAGGATGTCTGAAATATTCTCTGGGGCATATGGCACAGATATGCTTTTATTTCTGTTTGCTCAAATCCTATTGCTGCACCACACTGACTCCATGTGGTACTGGTGGAGGGAAGAGGATCTAGGTGAAGGAGGGATGGCTGTGATGGACAGAGCTCAGAGGGAAAAGTCCATGAACAGCAATGTTCACATCAGACATTCCTTTACTCAGAGCACATGCTCATGGCATTCACCGAGCATTTCCAACTACGAGTATTTGGATATTGAGCTACTGAAAGACAAAAGCTGTTCTGCAGAATTCACTCTAGCTCATACTGGGAGGGGAGCTATGACTCTTAAAAGTGATTTGGAGAGTTACTTCCAGCTTGGATTTTCTTTAATTGTTTGATTTATTTTTCCTTATTTATTTGTGTATATGTGTGTAGTTACTGTTTATGCAATCACAGCTTTTGTTTTTTCATCCCAAATAACTTTTGAAACCAATGGGCACTACCCACCAACTACAAAAGTGATGAAGTGTTCCCAAACCAAAGTGGTTTCTCTGTATTTCTTAAAAATAGGCAGCCAGGTAGCTGGGAGAGCACCAAACAGAAGAGCAGAGACCCCCAGCCAATGTTAGACATGAGAGAGGCCAAGCAGAGACACACACAGATATACATACAAACAGATGCCTCTTTCAATGCCCTAGCTGATGAAAAACCTTGACTTTGTCCCTGTGCCAGAAAATCCAAAGAGCAGACACAAACCCTGGAAATGAGGCTGCTTTGATCCCACTGCAGTTGAATCACTGATCTCCTGTGGAATTTGCCCTCCTGAGGCTGCAACAAAGAAGTCAAATGAATGTGAGGAGCAGGACAGCAGCATCTACCTCCATCTTCCTGCCCACGTTTGCTGTCTCCCCTCTGCAACTCCCCATGTCAATTGCTTGCTGTGCCCATGCTGCAAGCACTGCTTCACTTAACCCATAACTGCACTGCGAGGACTAAATCAGACAGCCTGAGGGGAACCCCTGAAATCATAGAATCATGGAATCATTTGAGTTGGAAGGGTCCCTTAGAGGTCATCTAGTCCAACTCCCCTGCAGTGAACAGGGACGCCCACAGCTCCATCAGGTGCTCAGAGCCCCATCCAGCCTGATCTTGAATTTCTTCAGGAACAGGATATCCACCACCTCTCTGGCTAACCTGTGCCAGTGCCTCACCACCCTCACTGTAAAAATTTTTTCCTTATATCCAGTCAAATAACAGAGCCTTCCCACAGGGACACCTCAAGTTAAGCTAACAGCATTCCTTGGAGATGCTGACAAAGCATATCCTGCTAGAGGATAATCCCAAGGGCTGCTAGGGATCAAAAATCCATGACTTTGTACGGCCAGGTGGAGTTCCTTAGGGGTCAAAGCCCTTGCTTGAAGCCCTAACACATCCAGTGCCTCAAAACATCCTGAGTTGGAGGTGAGCCAGAATAAGACCAGCCACCACACACTTCTGCCACAGATCTACTTAGATGAGAGAGGGAGTGTTAAGGAGGCTTAAGCCCTTACTTTTTCCCTTATTTTCACCATTGCATGTTCCTATGCTTTAGCTACAGATCCACAGACACAGTCCATCTCCATTTCACACTGGGGTTGCACCCATCCCCAGCCTGAGCTGTAGGAACACACAGGGACCAAAGACCTGGGAAGTTTAATGTAGCTCCTTCCAGCCTCTGAGCTTCAAAACAGGGCTGTACTCCCAACATTTTATCTGTAAAACACCAGCAACGTGCAAAGCACCAAGCAGAGTGATGAGTAAGACCTGCTTTTCGCACAGTTATTTTGTGGCAGCCCTAGGAAGCCAGCCAGGTTCTGGTCCATTACTCTGGGTGCTGTGGAAATCTGCAGTTTCTTCCATGAAGACCTGAAGCTGGTGGTTTATGCAACTCCATCCTCACCACTCTGCAGGCCAACATCTATCTGGTAGTAGCTGGTGGCTGCTACTGCTCCAAGATTATAACTTGCACTTTGGAAAGTCTCTTTTGACATTTTGGCTACTACAGAATAATGCTCACTTGCTCCTGGGAGCATGCTGTGCTCGAGGAGGATGAAATTCATCTCCTCCCATCACACCCAGTTTCTCTTGCATGCTTTTTTTCTTCCCTTCCTGATTCATTTATAATCAACTAAGAAAAATGTCAGAGGTTTGCAGGAAAAGCAATGGCCTGGCCAAGGCAAAAGTCAACTGTTTAATTTAAAGCAGTTGAGGGGGGACAATTCAGTGAAGCTGTTCAGCTAATGCACAAATAGTTTGTAATTACAGGAGCGGGCTGGGAAAACAGGACCTACCTAGGGAATATTCTTATTAAATAAAGCAGAATTCTGTCACCTTCTTAATCATGAAATATTGATGAAACTGTAAGCAGCCCCTCTGAGGTTTTAGCCTTTGCCCTCTCCTTGTGTGTGTGTGTGTCCACAGAAAGTCAAAAGGAGGGAGAGAAACCCTCAAAGCCTCACCATGGAGGTGCAGAATACAAACCACGCTGCTCTGTGCCAGTGGATTTTGCTGAGGTTGCATGGGCATATGGATTGGAGAAATAAAAATTCTGCACTAGCCAGAACCAGAAATCTGTTTCAGCTTGACTGCGAATAATGAAGGGGTGATTAAATAGGAACAAATTAAAAAGGACAAATTAAAGGGAGGACACCCACATAAGTCAGCAGAGAAAACGTCAAGTGCTGATCTTCTTCCACACCTTGAGCCATTCCAAGGCTCAAGTGTTGGAAGAGGTAGGGGTTATTGGACTCCAGATATCCTGGGGTGTTAAGCCTTCTTCTGGCCTTATAATGCTGTGTCAGTGGCTCTAGTGCCTGTTCTGGGGTCAAAGAACATAGAATCATAGAATCATTTGATTTGGAAGAGACCTTTAAAAGTCATTTGATCCAACTCCCCTGCAATGAATGGGGGCACCTACAGCTCAATCAGGTTGCTCAGAGCCCCATCAAGCCTCACCCAGGACGTCTCTAAGGACAGGGCATCCACCACACCTCTGGAAATATCTGGCAACAGGGAAACAAGCACTGAGACCATCATCATAAGGCAAAGGCTAACCAAGGCAGCCAGAAGTTTGAACACCTGGAGCGCCGAGTGCCCGTGACCTCCTCTGGGAAGTTTAGGAGTCTCTGAGAAAACAACATCCAAGACACTCCAGCTGGATGCACTCAATATTTGCAACTGTGTTTGGATATTGCAGCCAAGGTGCCTGGCTGGGATCATAGACAGCTAGAGATGGGGCAAGAGCCCTGATACATAGCAGACAGAAACGTGCTGAGCAGCAAGATCCAGGGACTAAGAATAATGTTGTTGGAATCAAGAAGCTTGGGGAAGAAAAATCATAAATTTTCATCTCTTCACGCTTCTCCCTGCAGTGGGAAGGGACAGAAACACTTTTCAAACAAAAATAGCCATGCTCCGCCCTGCTTCTGTGACTCAGCACCGCGGTCCTACCCATGATAAATAATTAGAGAACAAATGGGAGATGCCCAGAAGAAAGACATTGGAAACCCGAAGAAACAAGAGAGCAGTGCATCACCAGTAGTGACCTGGGTGGAGAAAGACTAGCGAATGAGCTAGAAAAAGAGACCCGGGCCAGGCTGGCTAGAAAGCAGCAGAAGAATCAAAGCACAGAAGGAGAATGAAGGACAAAGATGGGGGGGCTGCAATAACTTAGAGAGATAGATACACGTCAAGCAGCAGGGGAGCCTTCCCTCTGCCCACTGTGGTAATGGGGCCTTTGTTCTGCTCCTTTCATGTCCTCACATCCCAGTGCATAAGGGCAGCAGCATCAATCATGCACTGGTCCCAGTGGATGGCAGGACCCAGTTGATTTGCTTCTCCTGATGGCTGGCTCTGAAAGGACATGCTCTCATTACTGTTCCTTTCTGGGTCCCAGTAATTTATTCCAGGTTTGGAGGGTTTGCAGCAACCAACATGCACTGGTTTGGTACCATTACTTTGTTTCAACTGCCAGAGAAAGCTGTGGGGAGAATAAACAGATATCTAACAAAAAAAAAAAAGAAAACACACTCAACATCCCCAAACTTGAAAACTTGCTGCTGAAACATAAATCTGGAGACACGGCCACGGACGATTTTAGTGCTGCTCCAAATTCCAGTTGTGCCTGACACAGTCCCACAGCTGTTCTAATTGTGAGGCATGGTCCTTCGTGTTCCTGATCAGTCCTGAAAGGGCCTCTCATCCAGATATGGCCATGCACCCTCGGATGGCTGCATTTGGGGCCTAGGGGAAGGCAGCCCTACCTCTGGCCAAGGCATGGGTTGGCCTCTTCTGCCAGGCAACAGTGATAGGATGAGAGGTAACGGCCCCAGGTTGCATCAGGGGAGGTTCAGGTTGGATAGTAGGAACAATTTATTCTCAGAAAGAGCGGTGATGCAGTGGCACAGGCTGCCCAGGGAGGTGGTGGAGTCACCATCCCTGGAGGCAATCAAGATACACAGGGACACACACAGGTGTGTACCTGTGGGATGGGGCTCTGGTGTTTAGGAGACAGCACGTCCCACTTTCAGTGCAAGGTGCATTAGATAAGAGCCTGCACAGCCCATGCTTCCAAAGACAGCTATCAGCCGAACTGCTAATTTGGGAATGTCTGATCTTCGCCTCCAAGCTTTGACGTTTTACTTTTCATTAGCTCTCTTCTCTCTCTGGAAACTACTGCATATCTGTACCACTGCATCTTCAGAACAAGAAACCCAAAGAGTTTTATACACCCCAGTCAGTTTCTAGTAATTCCCAGTTCTCTTTTCTAGGAAAATCTGCTTCTTCTGGCTGTGTTCACTGCTAACATATGTAATACATTTTCCAGATCCTTTCCACCTTCCACCCCTCTTTACTAGAGATGTGCTCCAACACGAGAACAGATTAAAATGAAGCAGAGGAAACATTGGTACTCATCAGGTTGACAGCAGATATTTGTTTTGAAATCAGAGTGAAGACCTCTGCACAGACATCAGTATATTCCTTTGCTCTGAAAAACTTCAGCCTTACTTTTAATGTAGCATCCAATAGATGCCACCATTCGCCAGAAGTAAAATCCCTACTTTCATTAAAAAAAAACAAAAAAAAAGATGATATAGTAGTATGATATTAATTGAGATATGGTTCTGGTTTCATCTCCTACTCTATGACAAGATGCAGGGCAGCTATGACAAGGACTGGTGCTCCCTATGGGATGGGGAGTCCTAGGATAAGGGCTGCATGCTACGGCATGGCACAGGGAGCAATCTACCCACAACACCTTAAACACAGTTCTGAAGTCATCGATTCCAGATACAGTTTTTCAGTTGTCACTACTGAGCCTTTTTCTCTTTTATCTCTGTCTGCTTATTCCTGGCTCTGGTACAGCTCACCTGAATAGTTCCAGTTTGGAACAGGGCTCTCCAACCTCTGCTAGGATTTATACTAGCCCAGTAACCAGAAAAAGCAATAAGGAGCAGGTCTTAAAGCACAGAGTTCTGCAGAAACATGAGATAAGAGACAATGTCTGCCCCAAGGACCTCATGAGCTTTGTACGTGAAACAGCAAATGAGACAGCAGGGAAAGGAAGACACTGATTGAACATGGCATAGTGCTGCAGGTTGGGTGTCTGAATGCCACATCATGAGTATGCTTCTACAGCACTGCATAGACTTGTATTTCTACCTTAACGCTCTAAACCCTTCTGAGGTTAAGCTCACCCAATTTAAGAATACAAATAACCTCAAAAAAGAAAACCATTCTGGAAGCCTTCTCTCCTTGGGAAGCCAATGACAGCACGATGACGTTGCTCTAAATTCACCTCCAGGCAAAGTAGGCTTAGTCACTGCTGTGAAATTGTTGCCTTCCTTCCTGCCTCTCGCCTGCCTTTCCTGCCTGATCCCCATTTGACACTTTTCACCGTGACAGTCATCAGCCTGTGTATAACATAATCAAAAGGCTGCCTCTGGCTTCAAGCCGGTCCAGAAAGAAATGTTCAGAGCAACCTACATTAAAATGCAGCCCTTGTCCTGTACTTCCTCCTATGTAACTTTCTGTTCCTTTCCTCCTCTACATGCCTTTGAGTTTAGAGTGTTTTGTTTTGTTTATGTTTGCTTTTTTTTTCTTACTATCACATTATCCAATGTTGCAATTGTAAAACCACATTATAAAAGCAGCCAATATTGAACTAATTTTATCACTGGGCTAGTAATAAAGTTTAACACCGACTATAATATTGTTGTACAACAGAAATATTGCAACAGAACAGTAATATCCTGTTAAATTCATTTTCCATCCAACACCGTAAGATCTGTTGAAAGATGCTAAGGGTGAAGTATTTGTAGATATTTTGTTTTGCTTTAGTTTTGTAAAACACCATAAATGTTTAAATTTCATATAGAAAAAAACCATCACATATTTGGCAGCAATTGTTCTGGTGAAACACCGAATGCCTTCATTGCCTGAAAAGTGATGGATGGCCAGTAGATACCCTGTAAAGCAATGTACACCATAGAATCATAGAATCATTTGAGTTGGAAGGGACCCTTAAAGGCCATCTGATCCAACTCCCTGCTATGGACAGGGACACCCACAGCTCCATCCGGTGTTCAGAGCCCCATCCAGCCTGACCTTGTATATCTCCAAGGATGGAGCATCCACCACATCTCTATGCAACTTGTGCCAGTGCTTCACCACCGTTACTGTAAAAAAATTTTTTTTTTCCTGATATCTAGTCTTGTCTTGGAGAGAGATAAAATGGGAAAGGTTTTAAAAAAAAAGCTGCAAAAAATAAGAGAATCAAAGGAAAAAGTTCCAGATGCTATGAAAGAAAAAGAGATTTCAAGAAGATTTTCAGATTGGTGGTAGGATTTCTCACAGCCATTCTTCAACAGCAGCTGGAGATCATGACGGTCTGTAAGCCAGGCAAAAAAATGTGAACCAAGTAGAAGCTTAATTGCAAGTGGAAAGCAGGAAGGCACTGAGATAGCTGAACCAGTGAAAGTTTGCAGGTGAACTTTGGGAAGGAGGTGCAGGACTAATTGCCTTCAGCAAAATGTGACAAGAGTCAAGACCGATGGGCAATGATCAGTCAGAGTTTCTGGAAATCTGCTTTGATTTCTGCTGGGAACAACAATGAGGTGATTTCCTGCTATGTTGCATCTTAAAGCCCTTCGGAATGCAATAACAAGTGGACATGAAAGGGACCTTCCTGAACTGCCATAGGTTTATGTATATTCTGCAAATGTGGAAACGACCTTACAGAAGAGACAAAATTAGAAATAAGCAAGTCCACTTAAAATACCACCAAACTAGTGTCTACTAGAAATAAATAACTTCATTTTCATTCCTCTTTCCCCAAATTTACTTATCTACAAGGATAATTCTTTACTTAAACTACTCCATATTTGCAACAGTTTAAGTAAGACCTCTTACATTACCCCCTTAGAACGCAATGTACCCTTTCTGAGAATTTTGATCATATCCAGAAAAGGTAAAATCAATCCAGGTTGAAGAATGGCTGTGTGTTATCCCATAGTGCAGCCCAAGGGAGGTTTGAGAAAGGAGAATGAAGGTGTGAAGCCAAGGGACAGATTTTAGGGCCAGAAAAGATGATGAAATAAACTTAGTTCATCTACTAAAGAGCACACATTTGCAGAAATGTTCCAAATTAAACCCACTGAGATTACACAGGACATCTGTGGTAGAGCTGGAAAGTAAACCCAAACATGTATGTCCTACTGAAGCGGGTGATCTGCTTCAGTTCTTTTAGTTCAGCTCTTTTAGGCAGAAGCAAGCTAGCATTTCCTTTACATCTCTCATACATCGAGGTACCATTTGCTTCTCCTGGATCTCACATCACTGTGACCTGGGACTGTGCCCTCAAGCAGGCAGAGGAGCAAATCAGAGAGTGCAAATTGCTTTAAAACTTGTGAAGGTGGATAATGAAAAATGGAGACAAAAGCAGTTCTCTGTGAGAAGATACTGAGAGTAACCTTTCCTGAAAACATAATTATCCCTCCTGTTGGCATAACCTATTCTTTCATGTCTTTCATGTCTTTACTGAACTCTGATATTCAGTGCAAGAAAAGACTGAAAGACATTACCTGGATTATTAAATCCAGGTTGTGTTCCTCTGAACTATTTATTTGTATGGTTCCATATTGTCCTACCACCAAGCAAGCAAATGCTTTAAAAAAAAAGTTAAAAAACAAATAAATGTATTCCTCTTGTCTTTACTTACCAGAAGAAAGTTTCAAAGTTAGACAACTGACAGTATTTCCTCTTCCTCCCCCAGCTGTAAACCCATGTGCTTCTCCTTCACATTTTGCAAACCTTCTTTTCTGTTTGCTGTCTTGCTTTCCTCCGACTGTAGCTTTGAATAGATGGTACCTTCACCTGAGTGTCTCACCAGTTCTGTTCTAAATAGCCTAAGTGGCTTTGAAAAGTCAAACCAACCTTGCTTTTAACAGACTGTGTACTCAAGAAGGGCCTTAAGAAATGCAAAGGACTGAACTGTTAGCCCTTATTCTGCTGAAGGTCCTGGCTTTCTCACTGGCTCTGTATACATTGATGGAGCAGACGTACCCGGAGCCCATATGGATGCTGCACTGAGTTTTCCTGCAGGGAGAATCTAGAACTTAATTTATCGTACATGTTTACCAAGCTGTCTTTGGGGACATTCATAATGATTCTGTTTTTATCTGGCAACAAAAGAGGACAAAGGTGCAATGATGTGAAGAAAGATACATTAGCTTTCAGGAGACAGGTAACATATCTTGCTAACATGCTCTATTCCATTTCCCCCCAATAGCTCGGAGCAGTGTTTTCCATTTAAAAATATCCTATCACCTCTGACAGATGGATTAAAGCTAAAAAACATCAATATTTTGGGAAAGTGGTACCTGCTAGCAAGGTAGATATAGGTTTGTCATTCAAGAGGTTTTATATTTCCTATGAAGTCCTTTTCCTGGAAAGCAACAACTATTTATTTTAAACTTTATCTACCGCTAAAGGCTTTTCTTTTTCTTTTTGCTTTTTTATCTTTTATTTTGTTTGCCTTGTTTTGAGTTTTTCAGCAGACACCTCATCTGTCAGCGGTGAGGAAGAGTGGAACTGGTTTTTCCTTGTCTGTCCTGAAAGGTGATGGTTAACAAACTGCCATTGCAGCTGCTCAGAATGGGTTACCAGAAGGTTGCTGCAAAGGATTAGGTGGCAAAATGGACCAACGCCCTCCCAGAAGCAGATTTAAAGGGTTTTGATAACTGAACTTCTCTTTCTGTCACAAGAAAGACTGAATCAGTCATGTTCATATTCCTCATCGTACTTCTGATGGGCTGTTCTGCTTATCTGGCATTTCAACTCAGATGCATCCCACCTAATAGTAGGCAGAGACGCCGAAGTTAGGGCTGTCATTATCTGGGTGCCAGCTACAGTCACTGAGAAGAGACAGACACCTCAGGAGAGGGATTCACATCTGAAGAGGGTGAATCATGCTCTCAAGATGCCAGCAATTCTCCATTCCTCAAGATGCTGCTGGCACAAACAGCAGTAAGTCGGTACAATGAGGCTTCTAATTCAGGAGCCTTGGTAAAATGCCTGAAGTTTGATGGGTGAATCTAGACTGGTGAATCTCCCTCTCACCATAGCTGCAGCTTAATGGAAAGAAAGATATCAAAGATATTCACTCCTTCACCACACAGGACTCTTATGAAGGGAGACAGGCAGCCAAATAAAGGAAAAGAGGAATAAAGAAAAAAGAAACTTGAAGTTTTCTAAGGGGAAGTGTTGAATTCTATCCTGCTATTGCTTTCTGGCTTTGTGAGCTGAGTTGCACGGCTTCTTGTCTATGCCACCTCCACAGCCAGAAGGCTCCTCAAATACAGCATTTGGTTCTGGCCCAAAGCTCAGGAGGGAGAGTAGCTGAGGATCTGCACATGGTTTCCATCTGCTCCCCAACTAGTCTTCCCCAGTATCTGGTGTAGCTAAATAGCCACTGTCCTGGGCTGGTGACTTTGGCCCAAAGACTTGAAGTGGTTGGATGGAAAAATATCAGCTCTCTCAGTGCAGTTCCAGATGAGAATTTCCCTCCTGGAGACTTTGATGTACAATATTTCCTCTTCACAAGGATAAAGTGAAAAGAGTTAAGGGACCTGAAACATTTTAGGAGTCAAAACAGTGGTAGGAGGTAAAAAAGCAGGCTCAAATTGGGAAACCCAGCACTGAGCAGCTTAGTAACGTGATCTTATTTGAAGACTCCATTTCCAGGATATCCTGGTAGCTGTATGCACTGTTATTCCTACAGTCTATATAAGTTAACAGTGCAGTGTGATCCCTCAGCTCCTTTCATCCTATTCCCAACTCCAGCCCCATTCTATAACAGTGTGTCTTCAACAGAGTCACACTAGCTGCCGTCTGTACTCAAGGAAGGTGCATTTACAGAAGGCATTCAGACCTCTGAAGATTTAAATCACACAGTGGGGAGTCCTGCTATTTTTCATAAAGAAACTCCAAAGCAACTGCATTGTAGTGGGACAAGAAAGGCTGTAAGGTTGATGCTCTGGTGGCATACTCCATGTTTTGGGTCACAGACATGGCACAAAGTTAGCACTGAGGGCAAAATATCTTTTTCCCATCTCCTCTTACCCATCACTTGGGAATCCCAAAGTGACGGATTGGAAAACAAAATCCCAGCTGAATATGGAAGTATGGATAGGAGCCAGAAAACTGTGCTCAGAATAGTATGAGATGGTACTCCATGGC
This sequence comes from Tragopan temminckii, assembly GCA_028571105.1. Lineage (NCBI taxonomy): Eukaryota > Metazoa > Chordata > Aves > Galliformes > Phasianidae > Tragopan > Tragopan temminckii. The sequence goes on from JAOWBP010002978.1 coordinate 5,910,585, forward strand.
CCTCGTTACTACAGGATGGGCTCCTAAATGGCCCAAACCTGTGGGTGACTATAATTATCAGTTTTGCTTGACAGCAAGAAACCTGGGAAAACATGAATTCACAGGGAGATTGTGCACCACCTACTCCCATTTATGAGTGCTCCTATGAGTAATTCCAGTGAAGTCAAGGAGGCTACATCTGCTAATAGTGCTGTATCTCCTGGAAAGTAAAGTTCACAGAATGTCCCTGAGAATTATTTCAAGCCTCTGAAAGGTCTTCTGCAAATCACTCAATCATTTCTCTGCTCTCAGACATGCACACTGGAAGTTTTGCCCTGTACCTAATGGCTTCCCACTAATGTTTCCATGAATTAAAAATAATGTGCTCACTGCACTGTGTCTTGTCCCTGCACGCATGTGTAATAGCAAGACACTACAGTCACCATAATACACAGTTTGCTAGACACACTCTAATAAGATCTGATAGTTTCAGTACCTTTTTGGTTGCCATTTTTCACCTGAGTGACACGCTTATCCGTTTTGGTATATAAACTTCTACAAGGTCATGTAGAATGTTGTGTTTTACCATGATTGATAGCACAGTGCAAAGAAGTGTGACTGATCCATGCAATCCTGCCTCAACCCATTTTTCTCCAGATCTCCAAGGGTTAGAATCTCTCGTAAAAAAAAAAAAAAGAAAAGAAAAACAAACACCAACCAGCCAACCAAAAAAAAACCCACCAGCCCAATCAAAAAGTCTAGAGCAGTCAAAACTGAAGTACCCATCATGCCTGTTAATAACTTGCAAAAGTTTTTACTGCAAGATTTGGAATGTGACAGTAAAATTCTGCAACACGCAGAGGTGTGGGAGGAATAGAAATTACACTTAGAGTTTGAGTCTGGAAATTTGTGTCTGAACAGGGAAAAGCAAGGGATGTGTTTAATCAACAGGCTCAAGCACTCTCTTCTTATAAGAGAGAACAAGACGGCACTCAAACTTAATAACTCCTTACAAAAAACAAGTGAAGAACACAGATTGGACGTCAGCACTGCTCAGAAGGCAGAAGAAAGACAAAATGGAGTTAGAATTAGCATGTCCTTCACACATACACATGCACCATGCACTGCAGAGTGATTTGTTTAGTGATTTTCCTATCTGCACTCTCAGCTGGATGCCTGGTATCTTATCTCTGCGTCCTGCAGTGCACCCTTTTATAAATCATATGCTTGATTCACCATGGGGGTTAGGAGCTTCATCTGACAGTAGGGTCCTCTGGTGGGAGCAGTTGGATGCTCCTCAAACTCTTAGCAACACAGCAACATTGAAATGGGTAAGAGGAAGGATGCTGAACATCTAAAAAGAGGAAATCTTTGTTAAAAAGACTTTAGAGAACAAGGAACAGCAATTGAGCAGTCATGGTGTCTGATCAGCAGCCTCTTGCCCTCAGTAGAAGAGATCAAGCGAGAAAGGTTAGTCTTGTGTCCTACCATGCCAGGGCAACAAGACCCACAGTGAAACACCCAATTGGATTTTATTTTAAAGATGAGCAAAAGGGACAGGATAATGAGGAATTAGAAAGTTCTCCCCCTTCAGCTGGACATCAGGATGGGATTGGACTCTTCCAAGAGACAAGCCACCAGCCCCCTTTCTGGGGCTCTCCCCAACCTTGGCGACCAGGACTCAGACTTTTTGCCCAATTCCCAGGCATCAGTGTTGTTTTCTACTAAAAGTTTATCTGCCTGTCCTGTCGTGGCTCCCAGGCAGTGCCAAATGCTTTCCTAAGCTGATAGTTGGTGATATCAGTGCTGTCCTCTGTGGGCACGGAGGAAGGAAGTCACTCATGGACTAAGATTTCCGGGCAGAGGTGTCAGCCCACCTCCTTCACAAAATGGAAATCAGTTCCAGGTTAATCAGAAGACAGAGATCAACTCTTCGGTCATTGTAAAACTCCTGCAGCTTCAGGGAGTTTCCAGAAATGTTCATGCCCTTCTCACAACAGACAAAGATCTTGTATGTCCCCTGCTAGCGCTAGTTCCCTGTACTGGCCTAACAAAGCTTGGAAGATTAGTTAAAGTTGAGCTTCCAGCAGCTGAAGCAGAAACAGCATTGAAAATAAAGATTTTAGAAGGTGATCTGTAGATAGCATCTCTCTTATTTTGCCATCAGAAATACTGGCATTCAAATGATGCTATCCATAGCATGTATGTTCTGGCAGTGTTCCCAACACAGGTAGAACTGGAGCTTAAAGAACACAAGAATAAGGCTGATCATCATGCACAACCCAGTGGCACTAGGACAAAAAGAGCATCCCAACCTTCCTGTGTCAAACATTCACATCTTGTGATTCAACTAGAGCTCTTCTTCTCAAAGGCATCCAAATCTTGATTAATGTGGTTAATTAGCTTCATTGCAAATGAGACTGCTTTCCTCTTTGACTGATTTTGTCCTAACTGTTAATTTCAGGCTTCTTGCACAAAGAGGGACTTTCCAGGAAACATGCCTTTCAATGAGGATACAACATTTTAACAAAGGAAAGATGAATTTCCCCTCTGCCTCTCAACAGGGAGAAATGAGGTTCTGACTACTGTAGTGTCACTCAATGAAATGACAGGTTAAGGATAAGTGTGCATGATTGCAGGCTGCAAGATGGTAAAGTATATGCAAACCCCTTTCAAATGCCAGAGTGCATATTACTGTCTTTTCATCCAGGAAAAAAAAAAAAAAAAGTAATCTTTTTTTGCTATGTGAAAGGTAGAAATACTCACTTTGGGCACTATATTCTAATCTCACACTGGTTTAAACTTACTTCCCTAGGTGTCTTACCAAACTGGAAGACCCCAGGACCCAGATCTGTGTTTATTAAACCAAGCTCAATTTTACTGCTTGGAATCCCTGAAGTTTTGTGAAGTGGTAGCATGAGCACCTTGTGTCTTCAGATCGGCGTGCCTCTGCTCACTCTCCTAATCCTGTGCAAAGACGGAAGGTTAATTAAGCCTGTGTTTGATTTATAAATGTTATCCCTTCTGCAGAGCAGAGTGCAACTCCAGCTAAAAGGCAATACTGTGCTGATTTGACTTCTACTGGCAGTTCCCTACATGCAGTCGTTTGTGGATATAAGTTATGTTTTAGAGCAGGGAGTGGTTCTGGTGAAAAGTAAGTCCAACTTTTGAGCAAATCACGAAAAAGAGTAAATTGACTCATGCTGTGACTTCTAGGAAGCTGAAGCAATTAATTCTTTCCCAGGAAAAAAAAAAGGGCCAAAATATAAAATTTCAATGTCCCACAGTGACAGCAAAATTTATAAGTATGGCATAAAAGACAGCAGAATTCTCCACTTGTATATGAGAACAACGGTTTCTTTTAGGCCAGTGGAAATCTGGACTAGCTCCACTTGGACCACTGAATTTTCTATGGATTTACCCCAGGGCAAATGAGAACAGAACACAGTCCTTCATCCTTCCAGGTTTCCTTTTTCAGTCCTTTCCATTCTTTTCCAAAGCAGCATCAGAGGCAGACTTCAAAAAAGGTAACATCAGTGCAGATCCAAGGTACGACCTACTCATCATCACCGGTACCTGTGTGGAAGTAAATATTTGTGCTCCTGATGGTATTCCTCCTTTGGGGAGGGCTCCTTTGAAGAGCAAGCACCTTCCAACTCTGCTCTTATAATGTTACCATCTCCTTGGCAAAAATCATATCTAATCCTGAATAATCACACATATCTGCAATAGGATAATAAAGAATCTGAAGCCATATAAACCTGAGTCATTGTAGGAGAATTCAGTTCAGACAGAGAAACATCCTTGAGAAAATGTACCCCATTTCTGAGTGAAGATGGGTATCACTGAAAAGACACCTCTTCCAGAACAACAAACAAATGAACAAACACACTAAAACAGGCCTGGTTTCACAGTGCAACACTCAAAAAAGCAAACCAGTATTTCCTCTTCTGCTAGCATCACTACTACTGACAGCTAGTCATGAATCTACAAGAGAAAAAGCTGTTTGTAGTCCCACATATGATACAGGCAATCAAAGCAGCCTGGCAGGTTTGCAGGGCCAGGACCATGTCTCTGTTCTGCAGCTCTCCTGCAGTAGGGTTGGCCCAACACAAGGATGTAGGACGATCACACTGTTTTGTCACAGTGCTGATGGTATTTCCGGAGGCTTCCAGGAAATAACGGCAAGATCACAGAGACCAGGGTATCTCTCAGAGATGACTATAATTTGTTACTTGGGTTAGGAAGGTCATAAAGTTATGAAAAGCTTAATTTTCTTCCTGCTTGAACTGTTGTCACTGCATGTATGCCTGACAGAACAAGAGATAACGGTCTTAAGTTGCACCAAGGAAGGTTCAGGTTGGATATTAGGAAAATTTCTTAAAAAGAGTATTAATGCACTGGCACAAACTGCCCAGGGAGGTGGTGATGTCATTGTCCTTGGAGGTGTTCAAGAACCATAGAGATGTGGCACTGGGGAACATTGTCAGTGGGCACGGTGAGATGGGTTGATGGTTGGACTAGATGTTCTTAGTGGTCTTTTCCAGCCTTCATAATTCTATGATTCTATGATTCTATTCAGCAGAGCACTTACAAGCTTAATTTAAACACGAGCAGAAGTGCCACCAACGTATCACCTCTTCCGCAAAGAGAAGCCCTGAGGCTGCCTGAGAAGCCAGACGGGGCTCACCGAGAGCCTGCAGGTGCCTGCACGACGTTTGCCAAAGGGTGCTGGGCTGAAGGAGGTGTTTCAGAGCTGGATCCCAAGCAGAGCCAAGTGTGAGGGAGGAAGCCAGGGAAGTAAACCCAGACCTGGCTGACACACTTTGCACCCATAAAGGGAACCTTAGTTAGATTCATGTTACCAAGCTAGCTCAGCTGCAGCTCAAAATTAGGTCTAATGTTTGCTCTACTTTCCTGCGGGTAATATCCCCATAGCAGTGGTTTATGCTACTGTAGGAAAAGTATTTTAAACACTTTAATGGCCTGCGTTATACCCATCCTTTCCTTCAGTGGGTGCAAATAATTGCTGGTGCAATTTTGTACCCCTAGTTATTTGCAGTTATGGTGCGTGTCACTGACATGTCTAACTAGCTGATAAGATACGTGGGTGCGATCAGATGCCGTAATTAGAAGTTTAAATGACACGAACTGCACCCACACATAACTGCAAGTGCAAAATTGCATCTGTAACATCTTAAAAGCAACAAAGAGAGGAAGGACTTGGAAATTTGTCCTTGCAAATGTTAATTTGCATGGCAATAAGCTTGAGCCTATTTGGCAAATACACTTTCATTACACAGGATTTAAACCAATTGATTCTAAACAACCTGAGAGTGTTCAGACACTTAGCATTAGACACAGCATCTTGAAAAATTATGCTAGTCTGTTCAACTAGGGCAAAGAAGTTTTCCTTTCAGTTAGGTAACATGTAATTCATGTCTTTCTTATTGCCTTCGCTGTGGCAAAAGTAAGCAAAAGTCTTTGCTTGCGATGACAGGTTTTTATAACAATTTCTCAAGGCTGTAGCACAGCGTAAGTACATTTCGTATTTCATGATAAGCAAATGGCATGCAACAAATAAGAAGGTTTTTGCTCTGGAGTTTCTCTTGGCACCATGATCACATAATATATGATCATCTATTCCAGCCTAATGCAAGATAGAAATTATAATCCGACACCTCTTTGTAGACATTATCCAAAGCTTTGGGAAACTTAAAAGAGTGTTCCACCATTTTACTGGGAAGAACTGATGTATTTTGAGGTTAAATAAGAATCACTAGTGTTTCTCTTATTCTTCCCTCACTTGAGGCCCCATGGCCCCACGTTTAAACACCCTGTGCACTGTGGTGTGTGCAGCATAACTGGAAATGTTTCCTCAAACTATTTGCTAATTCTCCCTCTTTTCTGTCCAGGCGAGGCTGAAAGAAGAATAGAACTAAGTCAAACAGAACAAGCTAAAGAAATGTGTAACAGAAGAAAGGGTAGAAGGATAAAATAAAACTGCTGAAAGAGGGGGAGATCGCATCCTTTCATCCCTGTGGCTGTGTTTGGACTTGGCAGCTAGGCATTTCCCTTTGTGAGAAAATCATGACAGAGCAATGCACTGCTAGCCCACTGCTGCAGATTTGCAATGCTCGGCCTGCTGAAAGCAGGAAAGCAGCTTTCTAGCAAGGAGCATCATTTTAGCAACCAAGAAAAACTGTGGATGTCCCATCCCTGGAGGTGCTCAAGGTTGGGTAGGATGGGACTCTGGACAGACTGATCTGGTAGGAGGCAGCCAGCCCACGGCAGGGGATTGGAACTGGATGGGCTTTAAGGTCCCTTCCAACCTAAGCCATTCTATGATTCTGTGATTCCAGGAAGATGCAGTGATGCCTACCCTTGGTACTCCCCAGTCTCTCCAGAGCCACATAGCCCTTCAGTGTGCCTGTTTCTGCGGTTGGGATATTTCTGCACCCAAGTCTTTAAGGAGTTTCATAGCTCCCGGAGGTGCCCATCCTGGGTTCAGGTTTTCTCTTCACCAGACTCCATGAAGTGCCAGCTCTGGAACTGGCACCTCCTGTGCATTTTGAAGCAGCTCAGAGGCAGCGGCTTCCCACTGCATCCAGCCCCACTCCTCATCTCCAGCCCCTACTTCAAACACATCACGGCTGACCCTGGAAGAAACCAGCCAAAAATCCCAGCTACTCCAGAAGCAGTCCTGGGAGAGCATGACTTGCTAATGGCAAACAGCTGCAGTCATTAGTGTTATCTCGGGGGATCTGAGCTTTAACAGTGAAGGTCCCAGGTTCAGATCCTGTTGACAGTCCGTAAGATTAATACTAACAATCTTGCCTAGCAAAATACTGCAGGGATCACCTTCTCTGAGGCCTCAGGTGCTTGGGAGAACAGGCAGCCGATGATGTATGAGACACTGTGTTGTCCTTTTGGCTGGATAAACAGAATTATGCCCTAGTGGCTTTAAAACTTTTTTTTCCCCCCCTACTTTTTCATCCTTTTTTTGGATGTCTTGTATTATGGCTGTTCATAGACAGATGGTTTCATATCATCCAAACTGAATATCCATTCTCAACTGGGAGCATGGAGTTTCGCAATGACCTGGGTCTTGTTATTGGACCTGTGGAGATGTTAGCTGTATCATCCAAGCCAACCCACTCAGGTCCCCATGCCCACTGGGGGGATGCAAATAGAGATTACAAAACAGCAGGTTCCTGGATCAACCTGGGATTAGTGTGTGAAGAGCACATGGCTGCGGTCTTTGACTTCCAAAATTCAGATCAAGGGAGAATATGTGCTACTGATGGTTATTCAAAAGTGGAGCAAGATGATCTCCCTAAAGGAAAAGGACTGAGGTGAAAACAACTAGATAACATCAGCTGAGTTTTTCACATCATCTGCAGGGAACTCTTAGCCCAGCTTTTAATGGACATCTGGATGCACAGTGCTGCTTTGAGAACACCAACTTTCACCTCCATCCTCGGGGACATGGAAGAGGGCAGAGGAACCACCTACGATAGGTAAGATTCAGCTGTGATAATAAGGAGGCCACTGCAGCCATAAATAATCTGCTTTCCACAGTCTCCACAGCCCGCGTGGTGTGAAAAGCTGGACAAGGATTTGTAAATGAATTGAGCCCAAGAGTAATTACACGTTCCTGCAGATTACTTGGTGCCGTAATTGCACTTAGTATTTACCATGTGACCTAAGCCAGAAATAATCATGTATTTACTTTATATTTATATTGTAACGTGCCATGTACTGTAATTATACTGCCACTCCATGGTACTTAACACATCATCGAATGTTCCACAATTATCGTGTTAGTAAATAGCACTTACTGAGATTTGTGGCCTATAATTTCAGGCATTACCTGCTAAAGATTTAGTGTAGGGATTTAAAAAAAAAAATCTGTTTCATGACAATGTCATCTCATATTAAAAAAAAAAAAAAGCAAATTCCTACCACTTAGAAATTAGTATTCAAAAATTCCTAATTTGAAAATACAAAGGAAAAGCTAGATTTGGAATTAGAGGATTTTGCAGTAAAGTAATAGGCGATTCCATAATGAATTCTTTGAATTCTGCTACTCAAGGTTGCAGAAGGTGAAAAGTGAAAAGTTCCGAGTTTTTTCAAGTGATTAAATGAAGATACTAAATCCAACTTGAGGCTCTTACAGAAAAAAAAAAAAAGCTTTGAAAGAAATTAATATTCACTCAACTTCTCGTTTAATTCTGATTAAATATTCAAGCAGCTAAAATCAGAATTTTTACCTTAGATTTTCTGAATGGACTTATGCTTACACATACATTGGCTTCAGAAGTATTTCTCTTGATTTCAGTAGAGTCACTCATGTGACTAAAGCGAAGTGTGTGCTAAGTGCTTAGCTGGTCCAAAGCCAAGGTTTAAGCATGGAAGTCTTAAACTGTTGGTCAAAGTAAATTCATTTAAGCAGGAAAGATTTAGAATATTCTCAGATTTTCATGATGATCCCCTCAACAGGGCTTTTCATACTATAACACAGGTGGATGCCTTAATTCTCCCAAAATTCATTCAGTAGCCCAGATTTGCAGCTCAGGACAATAATCACACTTAGGAATGTTACAAAACCAGAAGGAAACCAACCCCAGGCTTCCCTTCCTTGCTGGTATTTTATTTCTTGGTTTGATACACAGTTCCACGGGCCGGGATGTAACGTGGAGACCCAGACCTTGGATTAGGAATACCTTTTTTCCTCCTCTGATTTAAGAGCACAGACAAGCTAGTACACTGAAATCAATGGACGAAATCCAGGTTGCACACATAGGCAGCTGTTGAAGTCTACGTAGCCCAGTTTTCTCCTCAAAACCCAATCACTTACTTTGGCCCTGATCTGCCCAATACATACAAACGAGCTTAACTTTAAACACTGATAGTATCATTTACCTCATTAACTAGAGCTGGATGAATAATTCATACTGCATAATTTATCCAACGATTCTCACTTCTTTTTGTGTTTGTGAATTGTCTGCAAATAGATTCTTGATTGGACTCTTCATCTAAAATTATTTGCAGGTTTTTTCGGTGAATCACAATCAGTCTGCAGATCATTTGAGCAGCACACAGCGAGCAGTCACAGTTTGGAGCTCACGCTGTGTGGGTTCGCTGTAGGAGCGTCAAGGTAACGCTCCCGTTCTCTCACTGGAAAATCTTATGTAACGAACCAACAGCAGTACGAATTCTGAACTGCACACATGAGCGTAAAACTTGGAAATTCACACCCTTGCTGAGTGTTGTTGTCGTATTCAGAACCTTCCTTCAGTGAACGGTCAAACAGTATTACAGAGAAGTGAATACCAAAGCGGCGTGTAGCAGATCTGAGGGCTTGGAAACATGAGCAAAGTTACTGGAGGGCACCAAATTTCAACCTGATAGCTGACCCACGATAGCTGTTCCTGTGAATGCTCTCAGGCTGAGGCAACCTGAATTAACTGAGCATCTCCTCAGCAGGGGCCAGATCAGCAGATCAATCCATGCTTGCTGCAGGTGAGGAATTCCCAAATGAATGTAGAATGGCAATCCCAGATTGACTTGGTCATTTACCTAAAGCTGGAATTTCTCTTCTACCTACCTACCCTTTTTACTCTAGAGAAGGCATCTCACCCTGGTAAAGCATCTTCTGCAAAAATAATGGAGTTACTTGCAAAGTGTGCATGCATGGAAGCTGGTGGGGCAGCAGCTGGTGGGGCTAGAAGTCTCAGCAAGCTTTCCCCCTGAATACTTGTACAATCAATAAATGTATAGATGTTATAAATACCAAAGAGCTTGGCTAAGCTATTACTATACCGGAGCAAAGAAAAAATTAAGTGCTCACCCGTATCCTGGGCTCGCTAGGAATCTCCAGAAGAGATGATCTCCAGAAGAGATCCTTCCCCACTGGTAGTCAGCTCTTA
>JAOWBP010002978.1:5920595-5965567 GCA_028571105.1 Tragopan temminckii
TGCTCCCATGGCTGACTCATTGCTTGCCCCAGGTGATCAATCAGAGGTTCAGGCCGTGATTCAGCAGTTCCCATACAATACTGTACTGGTCCCTATGAGCAGAGACAAGAAGCCAATTTGCTTTCGATTACTGTAGCTCCCACTCCTAATTCACTACATGCGAGCAACCTGAATTTGGTGAGAGAATCAGCAGAGAATTCCTCTTGGACCCCCACTTTGTTCTGCAGAGCTCCCTATGCAATTCCTTCAAAGCCATTGACCCTATCACAATTTAAGAGCTTGCTTGCTATAAATCATGTGCTCACGTGCTTTGCCGAGTGGGTTCGGCTTACTAGATTAGGACTTTTGTTCTACATTGGGAAATTTTGTCTGATTAAATCATTACTGTAAAATAACATAATAACCCTTCAAAAACAAAAGCATGCAAGCTTGAAACCAACGCGATGCAGCCCAGGGCCACATTCAATATGTAAAGATTAATACAATTTGGGAGAAAAAAAATCTCTTATAAAACAGTCCCCAAGGTGGTCAGAGGCAGAGTAGACTTTCAAGTACATCATTTTGCAGAGAATGAGGCAGCGATGAATATGCAGAAGAGGATTGGAGCTGTCAGGCGCATTTAGATGAAGCCATGTGACCAGTTGCCCCTCTGACCCACGTATAAGACTTAGAAGGGAAAAGGCTAGTTTTAAGCACTGACACAGAATACAAAGCAATCATGTCTATCGCTGCTTCATGTTCTGCTGAGCAAAAAGGTGGGTTTTGCAGGAGGAAGATCACAAAAGCAGGGAGGATCTCCCAGGCTCAGCATTTGTTCAAACACGAAGAAAATGTAAAAGAAATTTTTAATGAGTGCTGGGCTATGTGTTGCTCCAAAGAGACTATGGGAGAGCAGAATATTTTTTTTTAACTTTTCAGAGGAATAGATGCTGTGATTATCATCAGCCAAGATAATGAATTCAGTGTTCCATCTTTGCCATGCCTGTCAATTTTGGCACAATGGTTTGCTATGAAAAGTGCAAATAGGAAAAGATGGCAGTGAATAACTTCTATAACGTTAGGGCTGGTGAGCTCCAGCGGTGATGTGATATGTTTTTTTCATACCCGAGGAAATATTTGCTCTTGGCAGGCACATCATTAGCTTTATTCCATAAAGCTGTAGGAATAGAGAATTACAGGAGTAGCACAGGAACTTATTCCGTGCATTGATCTGCACAAGAAGGATGCAGAGCTGTTGGAGCGGGTCCAAAGGAGGCCACAAAGATGATCAAAGGGCTGGAGCACCTCTTCTGTGAAGAAAGGTTGAGGGAGTTGGGCTTGTTTAGCTTAGAGAAGAGAAGGCTCTGGAGAGACCTCACTGCTGCCTAACAATACTTGAAGGGAACTTATAAACAGGAGGGAGATCAACCTTTTACATAATAGTGAAAGGACAAGGCAGAACAGCTTTAAACTAAAAGAGGAGAAATTTAGGTTAGATGCTAGAAAGAAATTATTTACTCAGAGGGAGGTGAGGCCCCGGCACTGCTGCCCAGAGAGCTGTGGGTGCCCCATCCCTGGAGGTGCTCGGTGCCAGGTCGGATGGAGCCCTGGGCAGCCTGAGCTGGTGGGGGGCAGCCAGCCCATGGCAGGGGATTGGAAGTGGGTGATCCAACAGTAGCCATTCTGTGATCCTATGATTGAACCACACTCAGTTTTTAAGAAAACTGTCTTGGAACTAGACATAGTAGCAGCACTGAGCTTTTCCAGGGAACAAATTATCTTCTGTGCTCTGGTTTGAGCTGGCAGACGTATTTAAAAGACAAGGGATGTGCAAGTACTGTGCTGTGGAGTCCTGTATGAGCAAGACACCTTGGATATAGGCTCCAACTCATGAAGGAATATCTGAAAACTTAGACACTGTGATCCAGACTGTGGTCACCAGCTAGACCCACGTGGTCTCTGGAACCAACGTGTTCTACTCACCCTCAAGACAGGGATCTGAAAATGACCCTTCCACTTGCAGAAGGATTTATTCACATGGAACTAGAGAAACCTACATCCTAGTGAGATCTTTGATATAATCTCATTCACATTACAATACCAGCAAAATTTCTCATTTTCTAAGCCTGCATGCAAATATAACCATGAATTAAATCCTGAATCCAGGACCAAGAGTGCCACAGGAACCCCCATTCAGTATCTAAGGGGCTATAAGAAGGAGAGGGACAGACCCTTAGCAGGGTCTGCTGTGATAGGACAAGGGAAAATGGTTTCAAACTAAAAGAGGGAAGATTTAGACTGGATATAAGAAAAAAAAGTTTTTACTGAGGCACTAGAACGTTGCCCAGAGATGTGGTGGGTGCTCTATCCCCGCAGACATTCAGGGTCAGGCTGGATGGGGCTCTGAGCACCTGATGGAGTTGTGGGTGTCCCCATTCATTGCAGGAGAGTTGGACCAGATGGTCTTTAAGGGCCCCTTCCAACTCAAACAATCCTATGATTCTATGATAATCCTTGGCACTTACAGCAACTCTTTCAGTCTCACCCTTGCTGGAGAAGCCACCAGAGGGGATGAGCATCACAAAGAACTCAGTGGAGCACATGTCTTGCCAGTGAGTTTGGGTCATTCTGAGACACTTGTTCTCTCCCTTAAATTCTTTCCTGCAGCAAAACAGTCTGATGTAATGAACTTTTTACATGAGCCACGAGCTTAGAGCTTTTGCTGCTATGCATGTGCCATTGATTAGAGTGGCTGCAGATGGTTTTATTTTAGATAATCAAGCTTGCTGGGGTTTGCCAGCATCAGAACAAAAGCATAGTTTCCCCACTTACTAACCAAATTTGCAGCCAAGACACTTGAATTGATCTCAAATCTGATAGATGGTGAGAAAGTGGGAAGGGGGGAAATAGCAGCTTTCCCATATACCTCATGCCAGGTGGGTCATATACCTCTGCACACCACGTTTCACCTCCATATTAGACAAATTATACTTCTTTTTGCTCCTAAACAGGCAAAAACAACCACAAATAAATGTTCTCCTTTAACAATTCCCATACTGCCCATCTACCTGGTATCAATATACTGAGTGGACGAAAACAAAGCAGAAAACAGCAGCAGTTACAGCAACCCACACAAACACAAAAGCCTCCAGAGCTGGAATTCTTCCTGTGAGATGTCCCCTCTGAAGTCTCCAATTTATTCAATTTCTGGGGGAGTCTCTGACACAAGCAGGACAATGATGGTGTTTAAGTGCAGATGGAAACACCCCTCTCTTTGCTCCTTGCACGTGCAAAGGGATGGATGGAAACAGTGGGAGGAAAAATATGGGACGATACCCAGCTGGGACTGGATAACCATCACCTTTCGCTCAGCCCCCATGCTGAATATCCCATCAGAGCCTCAGAAATGCATTTGCTTCCCAAGGTGGTACTGACTTAGACAACAAGAAGGCTTGCTCTTGCAAGTAGTCATTACACAGCCTTTAAAACTACACATTGTACCTATAGAACAGGAGTGAGAAGAAAAAAAAAACACACACACACACACCCAGAAAAATTGAAAGAAAATGAAAAGAATGCAAGAGATAAATCACTAGAAGGCATTTTGCATCTGGGGTGACATAGACGAAGTGCATTCAGAACCACAGACACTTGACTTCGGGTCTGAGGGGAGAGGGTTGTTTTATTCTGTGCTTTGCCTCTTAATATTTTTCAGATTAACAGTTTGCAATTCTCTGCTGGGCTGTAAGGTTTCGGAGGCACTGCCTGCTGGAACGTTTTGATCAGTGTAAGCTGGGGCATTTCCAACAGACAGGTTTATTAACTGATTTACTGACCACATGAATTTTGTGTAGTTGAAACAATTTAGCTGGTCTCTTTCTCTCCACTTTCCCCACACCTCCTGATTATTAATCATTAGGGAACTTTTTTACTTTTGCATGAAAACATTCCCCAGACAGTGCTGCATTGCCTCTAGTCACACACAACGTGACAGATCCACTGCTTTGCCAAAATTTTCCTTCTGCAGCAAGACATGGTACAAAGCGAGAGGATTCTCCTCTATACGGGAGACGTTTTGAAAAGATGTAATGTTTTTGAATGTACTTTCTGGACATACTGAAGATAATTGCTTATAGCCAATGCTATCTCAGAGAATTTTGGAGTTCTCTTTGGAGCTCTCCTTGAAGGCTCCTTGGGGAACTTCTCCTTAGAGAAATTCAAGGACTGTCCGGACATGATCCTGGGCATCCTACTCTAGGAGTCCCTGCTGGAGCAGGAGTTGGATTAGATGGACCCACAGGTCCTTCCGACCTCAACCAGATTCTGTGAATTACTGCTTTGGCTCAAGAGGCAGAACCACTGAAGGTTCTACCGTGGGCTCCATTAGAGGAACTGGAGCTGGAGGTATCAAATATAGTCAAGAGAGGATTCACCCCTCAGTTCAACAGGAATTTATGCAAGGTAGTTGACCACCACTTTTCTTTCTTTCTTTTTTTTTCTTAGTTTTTGAATGACGTGCAACATGAAGCATGAAAACAGCACAATGTGAAAAGATTACCCAATCAAAACTTCTCCCTATTATATGGACTTAATTTGCCAGCTCAAGAGAAAAATAGCTTCTATAAAGAACATTATCCATGTTTAATGACAAATTTACTCATTTGAAGATCTTGCTTTATGTTCTTTGCACTGGAGCTAGTTAAAAAAAGATGATGAAGAAGAAAGCAAGGCTCTGAAAGAAATATTTTGAAAGAAAACCTTTCAACATTTGAGCAAGAAGGCTTCAAAAACTTGCATCTGTTCTCCAGCAAGTCAAACCACAGATATTTTTTTCCTCAGTATTTTGATTTTTTGATGGAGCAGTAACATTTTCAAGTTTGGAATATTTCTTTTCTATTACGTGTTCTTGTGCAAAAAACATAAAGCACTGCTTGTTGGAGGACAAAATTTTCTTGGTAGAAAACATCTACCCACGGACTTGAAGGAATTTCACCCAAGCTCACAAATATAAATATCCTCATGAGACCCTGGTAATCATGGAAGATAATACAAATTATATGTAGAAACCAAGGCAAAGAAAAGAAAAACCAGTCCCTCAAGGTCCCACAGTGAGATTTTGTTGGCAGGACATCTTCCATGTTGTCCAGATCTCCTCTTTGTGCTTTAGCTCCAGACACCTCTTCCCAGAGACAGGGGGATACACAGAGGAGGTCCTACAGGGACAGCACACTCTGCACCTTTACTTTTCCCTATAATTCACCAAATAACTCCAGATTTAAGAGATAACAGAACTAGTGAAGTCAGTTTTCCCACAAGCTTAACACATACAGAGGGATTCTCCTGTCTCCCCAGAGTCTTTCTCCAGGGAAGGCATTAAAAGGATGCGCCTCTGTACTGTCTGTTTTAATGAAACTTGTAGGACTGACACATCTGTGAAACCCATGTCAAATTAGATTGAAATAGGCCAGCAGTCTTAGACGGTAGCAATGGAATACATACAGAGACACGGAGATCATGTAATTCTTATCTCCTGAGGAAAATAGGCTACAAATACATACCCCACCTTTTCCATACACATATACATGTTGAAGGATCAATGATGAGTTATTTTATGGCTATATTTTTGTTTCTGTATGCAGAAACAAGCGTTCTAAAATACATCAGCATCCAGTGTCCTGATGGTCTACCAGAAGAAAACTGTTCTCAAGGTATTTTTGGCCTCACTAGAGGCAGAAATATGGAGGCTGCATACTGAAGGTCTGTTTTTGCAGTACTGGCAGCCTAAGTTTGCAAACAGAGACAGGATCTCTAGGCCAAACAGTAAGGCAACTCTTGGTTTTCGTGGCACAGCCAATCACCTTGCTGTGGAATTATTTTTCCCAAATCAGTTTCTACACGTTTAGCTCTTGGCACAGATCTTTCAGGAAGAAAAAAAAAAAAAAAAAAATGGACCTCACTAAATCACAAGACAAAGACTTCTTTCAGAAGCTTGTTAGAAGAATAAGACCTGTATGTAAAGTGATATCCTCATTGTGAGTATGTAAGGGGATCTCCTCTGCAGTCAAACAGAGACCGCTTTCCTCTTAAAGGGACTTTCTTAGAAGTGGTAAAAGTCTTTTGCCAATCATTGAGCCTCTCAAATCCAACTCAGGAGATCAACACTTGTCAGAGCCTGACAGCTATCCAGTTACCTTCTTTGCAAATCGACCGAGAGGTTTTCAGCTGTGCTCCTGCTGAACAGACAATCCCATTAACCAAGGCTCCCATCCCCGATTTAATGGCAGGGTCCTCCATCTGAGCAGCAACACAACCTCACAGAGCCGTGAGGAGCAGCTTATTCCCTCTTCCCTTCACGTTGCTAAGGCCAGGACAGAGCTAAGACACATCAGCAGCCTGGGTTTATGTTGCCTCTGTACATGCTGTACCTGTTCTGTAGATAAAAAAGGAACTCAATTTCCAGCGCTGTCAATGCAGTGACTTTTAATCAGTAAATTCCCTTTCTAAGACAGGCAGAAATAAAAAAAAAAAAAAAAAAAAAAAAAAAAAAAGTCCTCATCTGAAAAAAATATCAAATGCATTTTCAGCCAGAAGACATAAATATAACCAGAAAGCCATTTGGAAATGCTTTCATCTGACAACTGACATGCTTAGATCATCTGCAGCCCACCCTGCGCTTTTCTCACTAGAGAAATTAAACACTAGGAGAGCTGCTCCTGCTTTGAATACTTCACTTAAATATTTTCTGGCACAGACTCTCCCAAAGGCAGCAGCAGCAGTCTCATTGCTTGGGACACGCAAATCTTCCTCTACTTTTCATGAGACACAACACAGTAAGTACTGTGAGACATAGGTAGAAACAGGGTTTTGGAGAAGTTCTCTTCTCATGCAAAACTTCTTGCTGGAGAGGTCTTGGCACTCGTTTCCAGGGTGATGACCTTGGCTCCTTCCCCACTGGTACATGTGCACCGATTCATTTTGGATCAGTGGCTGAATTTCGGGACAGTGCCTGATTCTCTTTGGATCTCCAGTATTCTCCAAATCCCAGTTTATGCATGCATTCAGGAAGCATTTCCTTCCAGTGAGAACCTTGCTGGGATGGACAACAGCTCAGAGACCTGCCGTGCTCTGTAGAGGTCCTGCACTTCATTCTGTGAGGATCTTCATGCAGCCAGTACTCAGTGATACCCACATCTCCCCTCTCAGCAGAGGTTAATTTATGATAGCATATGATCCTGAACAAAGCCACACTCTCCAGGGGGATGGCAGTAATATTCACAGCAGTGGCTGTTCTGGTTTTGTGTTCAAGGTGTAAACGAACAGGCTCAAAGAGAAGTGCAGCTCTGTGGTAAGAGGGTTCACCCATCCACTTCTTACCTCAAGCCCTCGTTCAAGGCATAAGAAGTTGGTGGAATCACTGTTCCTGAAGGTTTCCAAGAAAAGGGTAGATGTGGCACTGAGTGACATGAGTTGGTGGTATGGTGCCAATGGCTGGACTAGACGATCTTAGTGGTCTTTCCAACCTTAGTGATTCTAAGTTGGTGAGCTGCCATTCTCAGTGACTTCCAGAAAAACTGAATGGTAAGCAGGTGGCTCCAGCTGAGTGGGACAAAATCCCCAAATTCTCAATTTCTAGGTTTTACAGAGGATAATTTAACAGCCTTGGATGGCATGATGCAATATTGAGTCATATTTACACATCACAACTGATGGAGGCACGTATGGAGCTTTACTCCAAATCTATGCAAATTCACATGATGTCCAAATGCATGCAAAGGTCTTTCTTTAGAGAGTTTTCTGAAGTGTGGATGAGCTTATAGAATCAAAGAATAATAGAACAGTTAAGGTTGGAAAAGACCTCGAAGATCACCAAGTCCAACCAGCAACCCATTGCCATCATCCCCACCACATCCTTCAGTGCCACAGTTCTTGAACACCTGCAGGGACAGTGACTCCACTACCTCCCTGAGCAGCCTTTTCCTGTACATTACTGCTCTTTCTGAGAAGAATTTTTCCTAATTTCCAACCTGATATTGCTTTCTTATGCAGACTGCAGCGCTCTTTAGAGCCCTGGATTTTGCAGAGCAGAGAAAGAACGGGTACTCTGCTGGCAGTTGCTGCCCCTGGGTTCTTTCCATCGTCCCTCCAGAGAGCAGAACAACTTTTCTGCAGCAGAAGAAACCGCCGGAGAAACAGTCCTAACTAACAGGGCTGCAAATTAGCAGTCCTCCATGCATACATCTCCCAGGATTGAAACATTTGTTGAAAGTTGGACCCCAGCCAGAAACAAGCATTTGGTGAGTGCCTAAATTAAGTTAACATTTGCAGCCATGATAGACTTGGTCTAAAACACTAGGACACAATCAGTCGATTGAGTTATAGCATCTTAAACTGGCAAGGTAACTAATTGCTTCTTGTTGTGAGTTAAGCACAGTAGCTTATGTCTCAGTGAAAAAGGGGCAAGCTAAACTGCATCTTTTGTAACAGAAGCAGGCAAAGTATATACACAAGAATAGCTGCAATGTCTGAGTAGGAATTAGATAAACCCACTGCCACTTCCTATGTTCCCATGTGCTGTATTCCTATGTTTACTATGCAGATCCATGTGATCCTTTCATTTAGAAGTGGTTACATTTCACTGGCATGTGCCTTGGTGCAGATGGAGCACCATTTTGAAAAAAATATATCCTTAATGACAGCATAGCTTGGGTCACATCTCTACCATTCAATAAATCCAAATCTAGAGTGGCTAGTCCTGCTTCAGAAGCACTCTGGCCGCAGAACAAAAGTACAACCCTAATAAGAAAAACATCACCATCCCCCAAAAAACACCCCACAGCCAAACCCAGACCCAAAGCAGCCACAAGTATTCAAGGAAATTATCTAGTCCTGGAAGACTTTGCACCAGATGTGAGTTGTTTGTCCATACTCTTCTATCCAGGTTAGGATCTCTGTCCTCTTCTGGTCAGCAGATGGGCACTGTGAACACCAGATTGCACACACTGGCTAATTTACTGAAATGCAATTGTGTGCCCAAGTCACATCCAGCTACTTCAGAGCAACATAACTGCCTCGGTACTGAAAAAGCCACACCATTTTTTCTATGCAGTGAAAATAATGTAGACATATCAGGTACAATTGAGATTTCTAAGTATTCACGGCCATCTAAAATGTCTTAGTTTATCTTTTATGGACTCTGCTGCCACTGTGGAGGCACAGCGCTGTGGGTCTCATCTGCCTGGCCAAAGAGGACATCTCTATTACCCAAAGGCACTTCAAGCAGCACAAAAAATTACATAAATCTTGTATTTAGAAAAGAGTCATACACACAGTAAAGAGGGCAATATCGCTGGGGAAGCCATAAATGCAGCAGTCAGATCTTCACATCAGCAGCTGAAGTAGGGAGTAGTATTACTGCTATTACCTATGTACTCAATATATCGTACTGTATTACATGCACCAAGACCCCTTCATTTAGTTTACCATCACTACCCCATCTTGCTTTGTTTTGTGGAGTTTTCCCTCTCTTCCCAGACTATTCCTTCAGTGACACCATGTCGCTAGCCAGACACAAAGAAAGGAAACATATGGTATGGTCAAAAGCCTTAAGTCTGAAATTCACCTACCAGCTCCATCATAAGCAACTAAGTTATCTCAGAATGCCAGCTTCCATGGCTTTCCATGGGACAGCAAGTCTGGCAAATTGAGGATAACTGCGAGCCACACCAGAAGATGGAGTTACACCAAAGATGTGTTGCTTGCTTTATGGGTACACAGGGGCTAGAAAAACTGCAGTGAAGTGCAGTGAAGGCTGCAGTTCCTGTAGTTCACACAAGAAGGTTTCACAGCTCACGATGCCAATTCAACTGCAAAACCTCCCGGTGCTTAAATGGTGAAGTTCACACTTCCTCCCTGGAGGGGACAGAAGGTAATAGTACTCAGCTGTGCCTATGACTATGCCAAATACCATTTGCTCATCTGAGATGAGCACAGATGGTCATATTTCTCTCTGTTTATTTTTGCTGAATGGCCTTTTCAGCCTGCCT
The DNA here is from genome assembly GCA_028571105.1 of Tragopan temminckii. Classification (NCBI taxonomy): domain Eukaryota; kingdom Metazoa; phylum Chordata; class Aves; order Galliformes; family Phasianidae; genus Tragopan; species Tragopan temminckii. Next base: position 5,930,618 of record JAOWBP010002978.1, read on the forward strand.
AGTCTATGACCTTCTCCTGAAAATGAGTAGACTCATTTTTGCTGGAATCCTGGGTTTCAGCTTTCTTCAGGAGGCTCTACTGGTATCAGCTGTGAGGACACAGGTGGATGATGTAGTTTTTGTGATTTCAGCTCATCCCTTGCAGAAATGGAATAGCAGGAGCAGTGAAGACATCCAGATACACACGTGAAGAGTATCTGACTTGCTGCTTCTCAAGTGTAGGTTATTTAGACTGTAACTAACAGGAGCCATAAATTATTGCAGTATACCTTAATACCTGTCACTTTCAATCTTCAGAGTAAAACTGCAGTTTAATACAAAAAGATCTTCTAATCACTACATTTAAATACAAAGGGGAGTAAATCACTAAACAATATTTTAACATGTCAAAGGTGATAAAAAAGGGAATGAGTAATAATGAAACAGCACCTGCCATCCTGGCCACTGATGAGAAGGGAGATCTGCAGGCGTGGTGCTCTCTGAGGAGCCTTCAAAGTGAAGGGCAGGGAGTTGGTGGAGTCTAAGCATGATGAAAACTCAGTTCTGCCAGGCCCAGCAATATCATAGAATCATAGGGGTTGGAAGGGACTTCTGGGGATCATTGAGTCTGCACCTCACACTGCTTGGTGACTTGATATTTAAAGCCTCATCTCTTGCAATCACAGAAACAGGTACAAAGTTTAGAGGGCAGCCCATCTGCTCCAAATAGCTCTGTAAGCAGAAATGCCTATGGAGCAGTGATATGCCTGTGCGGGCAGAGATCTGAGTTCGCAGGACAGAGGTGCTTTAACCCAGGGCACGGGAGGAGCTTTAATGGAGGCAGAAGACAAGCTCTGGTCTCCTTTTAATTTCTGGTTTATCTAATAAGTTGCTGGCTTCGGTGTGTCAAGGGCAGTAATGAAAAGCATGTCTGCTGCATCTATTATGGAAGAGTTTGAGACCCTTTGTGCTGGGTCATTCATAAATCCATAACAAGAGGCACAGTGGATCAGTATTCACATATTGCACAAAGTAGGGAAAATAAGGAGTAAAAACCATCCCTTTCCTCAAAAAAATAGAGTGGTTTAAATAGAAAAAAAGAAAAGCAGTATCGCTTCCATTTTGAAGAAGGCAGAAGGAGGCACAGAAGGTAGATCTCTGTGAGGCAAGAATTCCTGCATCGATTGTTGTTCTTGTCCATGGAGACAGCAAACCTAAAAGGATTGGCTAAGCAACCACAGAAGTTGTTCCCTAGAGCCTGCGTCAGTCCTACAGGATATGGCTGGATGAACTGTCCATGCACACAGCATACAAATGCAAGGCGGCAATCATTAAAGGCATAGACAGACCCAATCAACTACTCAAGGTGATTATCAGAGGTCTGTGGAAGAGCCACAGCGTGAAATTATTCTCCCTGTGCTCCAACAGCCTCTAAAACTACTCCAGTTCAGCAGGACTTCAGAAAGCATAGCACTGCATGGGATCTGACCCACTGTCTACCAACACAAGCAGTTCTATTTTGCACCACTTTAAAGACTCCTGGTACTTCTTGATCCCAAACTCCCTGCTTGGAGAAATGAGACGTTGGTTGGAGGCAAAACCAACCTGCTGTGTAAACAATGACTCTGAGGAGCTAACAACGGAGCAATCAGTTGCAAGACACAAGAGTGATAACAATGTCATGATGCTGACCTGTATCATAGCTTTCCTTCAGGTGCTGCTTGTCGAACTTCTGCCCCTCTTGCTCAGGCCTGGAGGACATATCAGAGCAAACCAATACCTGATAGGATTTGCTGAAGCCAGCTGCAACCAAAACATTTTTTTTTCCTCATGTGCTTGAACCAGAAATACTACAGTGCTCCTGTTGGGACAATCAAGAGGATGGTTCATCACTGTCTCACTCATTGTGGCTGGTTTAAACTGGCAGGCAATCTTAGATCTTCTCTTGGAGTGTGTTAGTAACATAAAGTCCTATCAGCTCCAAGACAGTCTGAACTTCAGAAACACAACCTTCTGCACTCTTGCTCAGATAACATCCTGATGGGACCTGTAGCATGATAACAGAGTACCAGAATAGTTCTGCTTCCCTGAGTGTACACTAGTACATTGCAAGGGCATCTTGAGGCCAAGTTCATGCCAGATTATTTTGTTTGGACAGTATGGGCCCTATTACCCATCTGTTTCTAGCCTGGCAACAGTTTAAGCTCTAGTGAGTCATCAGTTGCTCAGATGTCTGCATCCAGAGGTGCCTGGAGCTCTGGTTTTTCAACTAACCCCTTAGGGTCAGATGGCAGTAAAGCAGACGCTTTCTACTTAACTGAGCCATGGGAATTTCCTAACCTCAAAAACCTTTACTCCTAGAAAAGCACAGAAAGAAACCAATTATGAAAAATGAATAGCTTTTGAGAACATTTCCCTTCTTTGCAGCCTCACTTGTTCTAGGAGAACCTGTCCTTTTACAGGAGCTCAGGAGGGAATTTGCTGCAGTGCTGCATTCAAATCTGGTTCCCCAGCACGAGAAGGACATGGAGCTGTGGAGCAGGTCCAGAGAAGGACACAAGAATGGTCAGAGGGCTAGAGCACCTCTCCTATGGAAATAATCTGAAAGTTGGTGTTGTTCAGCCTGGAGAAGGCTTCAGAGAGACTTCACTGTGGCCTTTCAGTACCTAAAAAGATAGGACAAGGGATAATGTCTTTTATTTTCAAGAGGGTAGATTTAGATTAGATATAAGGAACAAATTCTTCATTATGAGGGTGAGACCTCCCTCCAGGTGCTCAAAGCCAAGTTGGATGTGGCCCTGGGCAGCCTGATCAGGTGGGAGGTGTCCCTGCCCATGGCAAAGAGTTGAAACTGGATGGGCTTTGAGGTCCCTTCCAAACCATTCTTTGACTCTGTGATTCTAAACCCTTTGCAAAGATTTAATGGAATGACATCTAGTCATTTCTTCAGCTGTTTCAGATCACCACTGTGATTAGTGGTTTTGCAGACGGAACTCTTTTCCTGATTTGTGATTAACAGGATAGAGTTAACCAACCAGTAGCACTTTTCCTTCAGCACTACCTCAACCTCAATTACTTCAGTCTCTGCTGAAGTACCTTCAACCTCAATTTATAGTCAAATATTACATTTTTTCATTAATATGAAAACTGGTACTGCTGATGAATATTTAAGCCAATTCCCTGCAAGGTTAAATTCCACACCAAATGCACGTAGAATCTCGGTTTGCACTGTTCATGGCCATTATTCTATACCTAACTTTAAAAAAAAATGATTTTAAACCAATGCATCTGAGAATCATGCAACATCTCTTCGCCATCCAACACACACCTGTGGAGAGGTTTTCTCTAAAACACAAATTTGCTCTACTGGAGCACTCTGAGCTCGCTGTGGCCAACTGTAGGATCTCCACATTGTCACATGGAGAACAGACTGCCTGGAGCTCCTGTCTGGCTCAGTGACCACAATGTCATGTTGGTAGATAACACAGCTTACACTATTGCTCACTGATAATTAACAAGCATTCCCCTGTTACACCATGGCAGTCAAGGTTGTGCATCGTTATAAAGTGTTCTTACTTGGCGCACAAGCCGAGATGTAGAGCAGAGGAAACTGGGATGATTTAAGTATTTGAGGTGCCTTCCACAGTTCTCAGTGGAAAGGTAAAAGCACTGTGTGGTGCTGGTGAGTGATACAGGTGGCTTTCTCACAAGCAGGTGAACAGTTTTAGATTAACAAAGCAGAAATTGCCACTCTTTTTAATGGGCCACTTAAGGAAAACAAAACCATCATTCTCTTCTGCCACTAGCCTCCTCTCAAATTCCATCTCACATGGATGGCAGAACTGGACAGAAAGCTATCACCCACTTTCTGGTAAGCCTCACAAATATTAACCCTATATAAATAAGTAAGGGATTGGCTTCATAGAGACTGATTATTGGAAACAGAGATAAAACTGCTCATTCTACAAGTCCTCACTTAAGAAAAAATAGATGGGTAAGAGAATCTAAACAAGATTAATGGATGTTGTCACAACTTTCTCTAATGACAAACAAGTCTGTCAGGGCAGGTCTCTAGCCCAGATCATTCACAGTGTAGCTTAGGTTTGGGCTAGGAAAACAAATGCTCACCTATCACAGTACTGTGGTACTTGCATTCGAGTCCCTGTAAACGTCAATGATTTAGGCAGAAGGAGACATTCCAAGTGATTTTATCGTAAGCAGCCAAGCTAACTGTGCTTCTCCAGGATGCTGCACAATCACCATAACCTGTTCCATGCTTCTTCCCTGCCAAAGAAGGAAATATATGGAAGGGAGAGTCCCCCTCTTACCCAGCCATTTCCAAACAAAAGCAGCAGATCCTGTATCAAAAGGCTGGAAGCAGGCTTAGCAAGCATTCCCGTGTGCTCACTCCATTGGCTCAGCAGGCAAGGAGATAGCAGGCATCTACTTTCACAGCATGTTTCTAGTTTGGGGGAAGAAAAACCACCCATACGTCCCAAGTGATTACATCAAACATAGATGGCATGAGGACTTCTGCCATCTTGTTGAGCTCTTTGCTGATTCCCACAGCAGACAGAGAGGAGGGAAGCTAAAGAAGGATAAGAAGTGGCTGTAGTGGCAAAAAAAAAAAAAAAAAAAAAAGTCCATGATGACACTTTCCCAGGCTCTCCATTTTGCTGCTGACTATTCCAGCATAGTGTGCACCCATTCATGGGTAAACCAGAGAAAATGGGCCTGGAAGGATGCTGGCCTTACCCCTGCCTAAAGACAGGATTGGTTACACTCCCTTTTGTAAACATCTAGATAAATTACTTTCTTTAATAACAACAATATCAACACAAATATCATGAAGTTACAACACTACCACCAGGTTGAGGAGTGACCCATTTTCCCTGTTTCCCCAGAGCTATCTGTAGGTTGTCTTCAGACTCAGCTAAGTATCACTATACAATTCCTGTCTGGAAAAGTACAACAGTGACAGGGGCTAAACATTTTTGCTGTTTATTTCAAGTGTAAAATCAGATTCTGTTATTTTCAATGGCCACCAAAAAAGAAGGTCCAGACTCATGTAACTACGTCTGTGCAGAGGTAAAGGTCATGAACAGTTGGGCACCTTTCTGCTTATAGCACAGCTGAAATGCCTTCACTCAAGTGCTCCTCCCAGTAGACCTGTAAGTGTTTTGAGACAATTACCTGGAAGTCATCAGCCCATCTTTTTCCACCTACAATGTCCAGCAGAGTTATTTGGGCACAGAGAGGAGCAGAGATGGTGCCATGAGAGCCTTGAAGAGAACATAATATACTCTTGTCTGAGAGACAGCAAGGATATTGGCAAATCTACCTTAGGTGTAAATCTACAGTTATGTTTAAGAGAGGGTCTGGTTTTGCACTATTAGAAACAAGACAACACATGGTTTATGAACCTACTATTGTGTCCATTCCCAGGAAAGTACCAGGTTAAAAATCCCCTAAATACTCCAAATCCACAGGATAATTTGTGTATGATTTGTTCGGTGGTTGCTGCCAAATTCCCCTACTAAAGGACAGAGATTTCACTAGATCCAGAACAGCCTTCCTAATATTCCATTTACAACAGGGTGCATTCTTTAACTGTTTGTTTCTGTGCCACTGTTGAATCTGAATGGATTGTATTGAGGGTTATATGTACGAGTACAAATGGGCTGGCTTAAACAGAGCAATACTAATTAAATAATAGTACATCAAATTGAGTCTCGTTTCGTGACATGTCTAGCTGTGTTAAGTATCCTTCTGTATAAATAATTATCATCTTTCATTCCAAAAACATTAATAATTGAGCTTTATTGCTCAGCCTTAAAATATTTACCAGGACATGTTACACACCGCCTCCAGTCATACCTTTGAATTTGTCACACTAAGGTACAAGACTTTGGCTGCACAAACCCACAAAGCTTGAGATCCCAAAGGGTTTTATCTCCCAGACGGGACTGATCACCTTCCCAGAAGTGTTCACAATCACGTGGCCAGCAGTGGGATAGGTAGAAAGAACCATCTCACACAATCCTTTTCAGCAAAAGACCAGCAAAAGACTGGCTAAAACCAAAAGATTCTAATATTCACCCTGGCATCCACGTGCAAGTTTCATATTAGGGTACTCTGCAGTGACACTAAGTAATAACAGTATCTTCTGACTCCGCTGTTATCTGGAATATAAGGCAGGATACACTAAATACATGCACAACTTGGTATGGAAATGTCTGGGCTCTTTCCAAGTCAGTCTAAGCTAATCACAGCCAGACTTCATATGCAGATAAGTTCATCAGGTATTTTTTAAACAACAAAAAAATACAACACAGCTCATTTTACATTGCCTGATTGTGTTTATACTCTGAGAGAGAAACGATCATGTCATATACATAAACATGATTTCATAAATGCTTCTTAATCTTGGGCTATTTTTCTCTGTCTGGAGAGGTAATCAGTCACTTAGATCAGTTCAGTTACAGGTCAGAAACCTGGACACCATCATGATACTAGGTCATATTTAAATAGCCTTTAAGAGCTGATACATATTATTGATCATCTAATCTAATCAGGATGGAACTTTTTTCTCCTATCTTCAGGCAGCTAAAAATTGTGTATCCAATGTTAGCCTGCAGCCCAGGTTTCTCACCTGCATGCCTATGCACCTCCAGTGGATGGACAGCCAAAACCCAGCATCTAAGCTGTAGGCGTTGTCCCTATAGCCATTTTAACTGCAGAGAAGTCTGGTTAGATGTTCAGGCTAGGTTATCCCTAACTTTCATAAAACTGCATGATGGCTGAAGCTTACACATGGACATGAAGCACAAACATGGGCATGATGACTAGGTTGTTTCACTAGGGCTGGCTTCCCAACTGATGTACCTGCAGGACAGCAATGCTCAATCCCAAGGGAAAAGTTTGGTGCCAGCAGCTGCAATTAGTGGAGTTAATGAGGACACCAAGTTTGAGAATCCCAACCTAAAGCTGCCCCAGAGTACTGCGTCTGCATTTTGGGTGTCCTCCACTGCTGTTAAAAATTATGCAAGAAGAGATTTGCCTTTCAAGACACTGAAGCTGAGATTAACCTTCCCCACAGCTCAAGCTGGAACCCATGAAACAGTGAGCTATTCCCAAAGGTGAAAAACAGCAGAGGAAAAGCACTATATTTTTTCACTCCAAAATCCAATCTTACCTTCAGTCACAGCCATGGTCAGCAGGATTCACCTTCAGAGGGCTGATTTTTCTTAGTGCTGGGCACCACCACCTCCCATAAGGAATGTGGCTGCTCCGCACCTCCAGAACATAGGCTCTCAAATGCTAACACATAAAGCACAACCTAAAAAAAACTGTCAGAGCACCAAGCAGCTCTCCCCTGGGCCTGCCCTGATGTCTGTTACCATTACAACTTCAGCATTTATCTGACAGAAAGAGACCATTACCCTGACAAAATAGTTTCCTACTCCACTGACATTATCACTTTATTGAGTTTTATATTAAGTATTTTGAAATATTTACCAGGAGGGATAGATATTATTGTATTTTTTAACTAAACAGTGTGGAAGGTACAGGGGAAAAGGATATGTCTACAGGTGCAGTGCAAAACGGAAGGTCTGGGGTATAGCCTGCTCTGCTGTACCCCTCCCAGGTGTCCCCTGGGCACACTGGTTAACTTCTCTTGGCCTACTTCCCCACTTTTATGCTGGGATAGTGTGTTTTCCCCTAGGTCTTTGTGTCCAGTGGTGAACTGTTCCGTCTCCCCATCACCACTGCTATCTTAGAGGTTAAGACAGAGGAGAAAGTGCCAGAGAAATTTCAGCTTAGTTGATAATATTTATACAATAACGTAGTAACAGCCACTCATAAAACAGCCCTTGCCCCATAAAATTTACAGTGTAAAGCAGACATACAAATGGGATGAAATAGCAGTAATGTTGGAAACACATGGATTAGGGAAGCAGTTGACCAAGGACATCAAGCCACACGTGGGCAGAGTTGAGAACTGGACTCAAACAGGAATTTGCCACCTCTGTCTGGCACCCTGCAGAAAACTAGCCTCTCCAGCTGTTTTCCAGAAACAGTTATCTGTCCTTTGACTGTGATGCTTCTGGGTCCAATATGAGCTTCATCTCACAGACAGCCACTATCAAGCAGAAAGGACTTGCTTTCTCCAGGATATCCAAGGGCAATATCCATGGCGATTCCAGTCAGCTGAGTGCAGACAATAGCCACACTTATCTGAAATGCTGCAACACTGGCAGCTATAATGCACACGAAGTTAATCACTGGCATATTTGTAGACTGCCAAGTATATAATAGCGCAATAATGAATTTGTATGGCTGGGCCTATAAAAACTTTGCTTTTTATACTCAGGCATTTTAATTGACACAGAAATACATTTTAAAAGAGAAAGCAGGCTTGATGAGGTCAGCTTAAATTCCTTGGTATAATTACCAAGTCCATTGAACGCAAATCTGAAATCATTTATGTTAAGTTAATAACTTATGCCTTTAGTTTATAAGCACCACATTACATTTCAGGCAGCTCAGATCTTGGCTTTGCTAAAGTGGCTTGGCCTTTAATAAATTCCTCCCCACGTTTTTCATGTTATCGTTCCTTTACAGTCATGGTTTTCAAATGGCAGTGCAGGTACAGTGTGTTTAAATCACCATAAATTAGAATATTTCTTTTTTTTTTTTTTCTTTCTGGCTGTAGCACCTTTATTGTAAGTCATCTACTTCTCTTTCAGCCACAAAAGTTATTACAGGCACAGATCGGAAATGAAAAATACACCACGTGCCGTCTGCGAATGTCCCACACCAGACCCCTCTTGGAGCAGGATCACTTTCAGAGTTTTCCAAAGGACTTCAATCCAAGTATTTTTATCAGCTCGGTTAGAATGACCTTCACATTTACCACCTCCATAGCTGGACAGACTTGTGTTTTATATAGCCCTGCATCATGGTGGCATCCAATCCACAGGATGGTACTCAAGGTGGCTCAGAGTTTCCTGCATCAGACAGGAGGGTTATTAACCTGATGGAGCTGTTAGGTGCCCTTGTTCATTGTGGGGGGTTTGGACTAGATGGCCTTTAAGAGTCTCTTCCAACTCAAATGATTCTATGATTAAAGCTTGTAAGAGGAAAAAAAATATCCATCACCCTAGCCCAGAATGGCATTAACGACTAGGTCACATTTGCTAAAAGCTTGGTTACCCATCATATGATGGATAAAGCCTCCCACTGCCTTCTGCAGTTAAACTGGAGTGACGATAATAAATAACAAGGAGTTTGTTGGAAACTCTGTATAAAAGGCTTCATTTCTGCTAAGCAGCATGGGGTGAGGCTGTGGGAGGTGCTGGCACCTGCATTCAGAAAACTTGCCTAACAAAAGCACCTTGTGTGCAGGTGGCTTTGAGTTTGCCACTGGATAAAGCAGGAGTTTCTGTATTCACAGAACGGGACACTCAGGAAAAGCATCACCACGGACCATACTGGGATGCAGTATAGTGCCTTGGGCAGCTTCCCTTTCCCCGTCCCCTCCTGCCCAGCCTCCATCATCCTGTGCGAGCTCATCTCTCCCATGGATGTCAAAGAATCCCCATACACGGCAGTAAGATAAGCAGCAAATAATGCTGGGAGGAATGTGCTGAGCCAGCTGGTCCTTTGCACCCCGTAGGATGCACAGACCAAAGAGGCGTCTGCCACACATGTCACGCAGATGAAGCCAACTTTGCATTCAACAACTGCACCAAACAAAAGATAAAAGCAGTTTCAGCATAATAGATCATTCAAAAGAGCTCCAAATCCATGCTTCCGCCCCTCCCTTTGTACCCTCTCTCCAGGTTGCTTAGCAAAAGCTGATTTTTATTTCCAATTAAAGGATTTCAGAGCAGCTTTTATTTATTATTTATTATTATTATTGTGTGACCACTTTGAATCACACTGCTTCATTCTGGTTCTTTAATCTAATTAAAAAAAAAATCTGCAGCACACACAATTCCTTCCTGAGAAACGCTCCTGGTTTTTTGTTTAATGTTTTGCATAGTTACACTCAGGGCTTTGGTGCATTTTTAACTGGCTTCAGATTCAAGACTGCATCCCATCTCCACCAGCTAACAGGAGAGAGGCAGGAGAAGCACAAAATCTCCTCTCTCACCAAGTCCCTGGGATCTGCTTTTGTCAGAGAGATGGTGATATCACAAAGGAGTCTACGGAGCCCTGTCATGTTTAATGTGCACAGGCTGACACTAAGACAGCAGCTTGAAATGCAAAGAAACACAAGTACAGTAATTGCAGCATCTCGCAGCGGCACTCACAACGCCTGACTGCCAGCCAAGAGGAATTTCCCAGGAGGATGTACAGTGAAACCTCCTTCTAGTAGGGCCAGAAACAGTGATGCTTTGTTACCGAGCAGTAACGAAGAAAATTCTTTTAATTCCATGCAATGTGAATCCTCAGATCCTAGCTCAGGTTTTGTGCTGTTTACAGAAAGGATGAAATGAGCAGCACTTGTGGCGTGCAATGGAGATACTGTATCCAGAAAGGGTATTTTTTTTCAGAAGACACTAACCCGAATCGTACCAAGTTCTTCCATCTAATTGCTGCATTTGAAATTCCAGTGGTGCTCTCATGTGGTCTACAGAGGCACACACAGGGCTTGCCGTGCTTATATAGCATATTTTTTAAGCAAAGAGTCTACAAAAATTTGTTAACTCAGTTCCACAGCTATGCAGGTGGATGAAGTAACCTGAAAAGCACTATTTTTAATAGTTTGGGGACCAAAGGCATCTGTCTCTGGTAAGAGCAGTACGCATACAGAAAGGCAACATCCTCTCTGCTCCCAGAGCATCCCTTAAGGTGTCCAACGAGAGGAAGGAGCAAAGAAGAGTCCTAAGAAAGGACAGTGAGTAACCCTTTGCACAGGGCAAACCTTCCATTTAGGTGCATCATAGAACGCAGAGTTGAATCATAGAATCATTAAGGTTGAAAAATATCACTAAGATCATTTAGTCCAATGAACCCATCACCACCATGCCCACTAAACCATGGAGAACTTTGTCCTCAATGCTTAAGAGATGTTCAGTGAGGAGGAGCGCTTCCATGATAAAGATATGCGGAGTGAAGTCCCACAGATGAGATTTTTGGGCGCAAGGCTCAGAGTCTATGGCCACCTACATCCCATTTTAGAAGAGATGTTAAGGTAGTGGGCTTGGGCTTCAATGGCACAGGCTTCAGTGGCACAAAAAAAAAGAAAATATTTTCAGGAATGTTTCAGGTATCAAACTGCACCTAGGAGTGCTAAATACCTCAAAAATTTCACCCCCTGCAGTATAAGCCAGAGCGCCAAGAATGAGGATAAATCATGAAATAAACCAGGATACAAGGATCAGATACAGGAAAAAACAGCCACATCATGGGTTGCCACATCAGGTTGCCCAGAGAAGCCTGGATGCCCCATCCCTGGAATTGCTCAAGGTCAGGTTGGATGGGGCCCTGAGCAGCCTGACCTGACCCCAGCCCATTGCAGGGGGTTAGAACTAGATGATCTTTAAGGTCCCTTCCAACATAAGCCATTCTATGGTTCTGTGATTCGATGAGTGTAAGATCACGCTTAAGCTTTCATCCCACAGCAAATACAGAGCACTTTGGACTGGCTCAGTTCTTGGCAAAAGAGAGCCTGACACCACCTCTCAGGAGAAATTGGCCACAATTGTCAGGAGAGAATGGAAACCCTCTGAAACTGAGAAGTGAAAACACAGTATTTGCCACAGCTGGAGACATTCTTTCAGGAAGAAAAAAAAAAAGAAAAAGAAAGAAATCAACTTTTCCTATTTCTACATTTTTCTTCTGTAGTCCTTCCATGATCAGAAGGGAGTGGGATGAATACATTGCAGCAGATTACACTGCCGTTATTTTAGGACCCATCAGAAATACTGCAATTTTCCAGAAGAATTTTGCTATCTCAAAATTGAAGCCTAATTTGGCATACTCAGGGGTTTCTGTAGATCAGATAAGATTCAAGTAAACATTTGAATCTTGTCAAGTACAGTTAAAATACAAAGAAGGGTCTTCCTCAGCCTTTTGAAACTCTATTTCATATTCTGGAGAGTCCTACCAAGCCCAGGTTTCATTTCTTTAGAAATTCAATTCCAGAGGTGCACTTAAAGACAGCAAGAATTGTGACAAGATATAACTCATACCAAGAATTTTGACTTTCAATTCCTTTTAAAGTTCAAATTTAAGTTTTATTACAGCTCACTGTGTGAAATCTTCAAGATCCCAAAAACGCACATGTTAACAGTTATTTTTAAATGCCAGAAGGCATCATTACAATGATCCTTTCATTTGACCTCTTCTATAACCCACGCCAGATGAACACCTTTGACTCCAACACCTCAAAGTAACATCTACTTACAAAGTCATTCATTTGTTCTGAAACATATGGAGTTATTTCTCCACCAGCTGCCTAAAAACATGCAAAGCCAGGAGGTATGGAAAAAGCAAGGTGTTGGGGATGCCAGCCTCTGGGCAAACTATCCAGGATCAGGCCAACGATTTAAAGCTATCATCACAGTGTCCATGAAATTGCAGTGGTTTAAGTTCTGAAAGACAGTATCCTGGGCTTGGCTTTTTACTGTTCATTTTACAATTCTGTTTATAACTTATATGACACAATCAAATAGAAAACTCATGAGATGGTAGCTAACAATGACCTCAACATTGGTGTTCAAGGTGAAGTTGTCACAAAAAAGAACATACAGATACATTTTTTCCTCTCTATTCAGTTCCCTTCTGCAGAGAGGCTACAGGTCTTTTTGTTTTTGTGTTTTTGTTTTTTTTTTTTAAAACCAACATTAACTTGTGAAGGACAACAGGAAATAGTCCTTATTGAATTTTGTTGTGCATCTCTAAAAACTGCTGCCCCAAGTGTCCACCCTGCTGCTGCCCAGGTGAAGATGCCCCCTCCACATCTGCCTTCTGGTTCACACGCCAGCATTTTAGCCCAAATCCACTTTAACTGGGCAGGAGAGACACTCAAGCACGGTGACATCTAAAATTGCAGCTGCAAGGTTGGTCAGAGACCAAGTGTCAGTGATTCACATGTCACAGTGCCCCTTTCATGTAGCTGAATGGTGTTGTCTCCATTTCACAGGTTTCAGTTGGATATCAGGAAAAACTTCTTTACAGAAAGGGTTGTTAAGCACTGGAATAGGCTCCCCAGGGAGGTGGTTGAGTCACCATCCCTGGATGTGTTTGAAAACAGTTTGGATGTGGTGCTCAGGGATATGATTTAGCAGAGGGTTGTTAGAGTTAGGGTCATATAGTTGGGTTGTGGTTGGACTCGATGATCTTTAAGGTCTTTTCCAACATGAGAAATTCTATGATTCTGTGACCACACTGAAACTCGTACAGTGACCATCCCCTTGCTCCATTCACGATCATGACAACACAAGTAGAATACCCAATCTCCACTAAAACTGCTGCTGTGGATAAGAGTCCTAAGGTCACTGGCTCCCCTTGAAATTCAGGAGAGAATAAATTCTGAGCTACACTGAGTGGAGAATATAGTCCAGCAGAGCTATTCATGAATGAATACACTGAAGTGTAGAGACAATAATGAGTCAAAAAATTAAATAAAAATGATTAAAAAACACCACAGGACATTTCAGATGCATTCTCAGACCTGCCTCCATACATTTTATACTTGAATCCTTCTAGTATCAAAGGAACAGTTACCACTCTGTAAAACTCCTTAATGACCTAAGGCTCGATCCATAGTACAATGAAGGCATTCATACAAATTCACTGATCTGTGATAAGCCATATAGCCAGAAAAGATATATCAAGTTCCTGTCTTACAGGAATTATTCTTTGCTTGCTTTTTATAACAAATAGAGCTATATAGATGTTCTACAAGGAATGCAGGAAATCCTGCTCTGTGTTCTTAATGCTTGAAATAATTTCCATCTTATTTTCATAAAATAGAATCACAGAATGACAGAATCATTAATGTTGGAAAAGACCATTACAATCCCCAAGTCCAAATGTCAGCCCACCCCCACCATGCCCACTGACCACATCCCTCAGTGCCACATCTCCACGGTTCTAGAACACTTTCAGGAACAGGGACCAGCATCTCCCTGGCAGCCTGTGCCACTGCATCACCACTCTTTCTGAGAAGACATTTATCCTAAGCAGAAGTGAACCCACCAAAGTCCATGCAGGCTCACCACCATTCACACACTGCTCAGTAAGGTGGACTTGTGGCTACTCCTTTTCCAGAGCATTCCTTTCCTATATGCCATTTCCAGGACTAGCAGCCTGTGAACCATGCCAGTCAGAAGCAGGGTAACAACAAAAAGGGTAAAGCATGGTGACATTTTCTCAGCTGCTTGGTGTAAGCAAACAAACAAAATACAAAGGGAAGAAAACAGTCTTGGCACAGATGGGCTATTTTGCATGTTGCTTTCCACACATAGAGCAATTTAATCTTGAGTCAGCACAAGTTAGCAAAGGAATGACAGGTTGTTACAATTACAAGCTGCTTTGGAAGTATTACTATCAGTGCTGCTGCTATTTATGTTTAGTATTGTTATTGATGCTATTAACACTGCTTGTACAAGCGTTTAATGTTACTGTACTGATGCAAATAACATCTGGATTAACAGTTGAGAGAACGACGTGATGCGAAACAGATTGATGGCTGAAGAAGCATTTATTGGGTCACACTTCTGGGTTACATTCCTGCAGATGTTGTGCATTCATACTACAGAAGTCAACAGGAGGCTTTTCTAAATAAGCACCCCAGGATCTGGCTTGTGAAAGAGGTCTTGATGCTGTGACTTATTTCTTCCTGCCTCAGCAAGGACGCGTATGTTACAGGATCACAGTGGCAGAACTGACCGCAGAAACTCTACATTTCAGTCCTTCTAAATTAGCCACAAGGAAACATTATCTGAGAATTCAAACCAGACCTCACTTGGCATCTTGTTTGTATTATTTGTGGTCTCTGGCTTAACACCACAAGCCACCTTTTGCCCCAAACTGCTTTAATCACAGCCATACATAAGGGCTTGGCCAAGACGTGAGCCTCAGAGTACTGAACGCTGCCTGTACATAGAGGAAAAGCTGATACGTGCTCCAGGGTCAGCACAAAGTCTGAAGAGATGACAGGAAAAAAAAAAAAGAGGAGACTGCAATCTAGCTTCTCTATATAACAAAACCCTGTGGGACTCAGACAGATGATTATATTGCAGTGAAAACTGTTTAAACACTTATTGCACGTCACTGCCTCAGATGTGTGAAGGAATATCCCATCAGGATTAGAAACACAGAATCATAAAATTTGTTTGAGTTGGAAGATACCCTTAAACATCATCTAGTCCAACCCCCCTGCAACCAACAGGGACACCCACAGCTCCATCAGGTGCTCAGAGCCTGACTTTGAGTGTCTCCAAGGATGGGGCACCCACCACCACTCTGAGCCTTCTGCTCCTGCCCCAGGAGGATGCAGGTCTCCACAAAGTCCTGCATTGCCTATACAAATCATAAAACCATGACAGTAACTGTACTCAGGCAACTGATTTCAAGGATTCAATATTCTACATTTAAGGATCTCTGTGTTCTCCATCGAGGTGGCTGGGGCACATCAACACATTCATTTTAGTCTGGAGCAGCAAAGCCCCTCAACAGATCTTGCTCACACTACTCTGGTACAGGCTCAAAGCACTTGAAGGGGATTCCTTCTCAAGGGAAGAACTATGGAAGAAACTCTTTGGGAGCATATCTGGTAAAGTCTGACTACAAATAAATCTTTAGAAGTGATTCTGGGGTAAAAATCCACAAACATAGTGGAGTTTACTAAGCTTGTGTGCAAGAAATCATCTTTCACAGCTCTGCTCTTCTGCCACTGAGCTGCTCAGTACGTAGGCAGTGTTTATGGTGCTTGTAAAGACGACTAGAGTCATTGATAGCAGAAAGTAAAGAAAACAGCACTGAACTGTACTGTTGCCAGGTAAGTACAACTCTGGTTTAGAGCCAAATTTTGTTTCTGCCCTGCGCTACAACCTGCTGACAGGACATAAACATTTTCCTAATGCACGCTCCCTGGCCCAGGTTACATTCACAAGCAGGCATGCTACTACCTTTCTTCATTTAGAGACTGACCAAGCTTAGATGACCCACGAAGATCATGCACAAGGCTGCCTCGCCCTGCCCCAAGTCATCCAAGCACCCAAGCACAGCACACAGGAGCTCATCCTACTCTTTAAAAAAGAAAAGTGCTCCTTCCTGTCTAGGTACTGAGACTTCAGAGAAAACCTTTTCCACATGCTGTGCTTTACATTAATATCCCTTATATTAACATGTAGATGAGGTTCATCCCAACTGGGCATGACAACAGTCCACTGTCTTGGTTCCCATGGGTTCTCATTGTGTCTGTGAGGGACAAGTAGGGATAGAAATGGCCTCACTTAGCCAATGTTTAAATTAGATTTTTAAAAGAAAAGTGTAAAAAAAATTGAGAATACTACAAAGCAATACAAAAAAAAAAACACACAGAGCACATCTGCCGAATGCAACTCACTCTTCAAGCAGATTTGCTCTGATTGCAACAGATAAAAAGGGCTCTTGAAAAATGGCATTATAATAAATTGGGGTTTGTAATAATGCATTTAAATTTCTTTGTTCCTTTGGTTTATAAATGGGAGCTGCAGTCCCAGGTAACTGCTCTGTGGTCACAGAAAGCCTACAGGAGCTTGTAAAGAACCCAGCTATTTGAAGTTTAGGTGCATAACCTGAAACCCAGGGCCAAATTCTGTGATTCCTCTGATCACTTTAAGTGCCCCCTCCTTTATTTATGGAGCATTTATCCTGGTTATGTTTCTAGGGAATGGAAACTCCTCCAGAGAAAATTTTTCAAGTAATCAGCATTAAAAATTAAGCATCATAACTTCATGCAGAACTGTCCCCATGATCCAGAAGCACATGCTAAACCCTTTTGTTCTCTACTGAACACTGATTATATTCACCCCAGCGGCAAAAGGTAAAAAACAAAACATCATAAAGATTGGGCAACCTTAGCTGGAAATTATATGTCTATCATTGAAATACATGGATTGACCCATTTAATTTTACATTATGGGTTGTCAATAGCTATCATCACCAGATCGGGTGACCACCTCATCAGAATTAGCCATTAGAGAGAGAAAGTTGCATCCTACAACGTGAAGCCCACAGGCAACAAAAAAGGTACCTTACACATTTGGGAAAAAAAAGCAAGGCCATTTTTAACTTCTCAGGTTTTTAAACCTGTAGCATCATTAGGCAGATTTTACTGACATCACAGAATAGTATATTCTTGGCCTGGAAAGCAATGAGAGATGAACTACATGGTTTTAAATAGTCACAAAGCAGGTTTTAAAGCAGCCTAGTGAAACACCTAGCCCAGCTTATTGTCACCCACAGCAGCTTTGCAGAAAAGCAATCAGTATGAAGTGGTTCATGCATACAAAAACCAATTCAGCACGTACCATCTGTCCATTACTGGTGTCCCAGCACACAAACCACCCTGCACAGCCACTTCATCCAGAAGCAGCATAACTAAGTTTCTTTAAGACTTGATATCTCACTTGTATTTTAAGTGACTCTGTTCTGTTCCCCCCCCCCCAGTGGTTTTTCTGCTTTCAAGTAATTTCCTCTTGTTCTTAGAGCTGCTTATTCTGGTGAAGGACACTGAGCCTTGTGAGAAGTGAGAGCATGCCAACAGATTACCCTATGGAGTATCTGGCACTGGCATCAACTTGAGGAACGGGCTGATATCAGAGCACACCTGGTATCTGCAGAAGTATCTTAACATGAAGCAGTTGATACCCAAGGGATAAAGTCCATATATGTGAAATGCAGTCCATGTGCTCAAGGGTCAGAAGCACTCTAGAGCACAGAGAAAGAACAAACATTTCTCTTGATAGTGTGGTCAAGGAAGCCTCGGTGGGAACTTTGGAAGGGCTGTGCACTCAGCATGCTGATTTACAAGGACAATCTTAGCCACTGAATTTCATAGGGAAGGACTAAGAAGATAATCGTGTAAGAATTTACCTTGGATGATGGTCCTCCTGTGAAACAAAGACTTCAAAAAAAATCTGATAATTCTTTCACCTCAGTCCAGTTCTCTGCAGTGGCTTTATTTTGTGGCACACAAAGAAAGAGTTCCCAATTTCAGCAATGCCATTATGTGCCACTTATATTGACGTAATTCATGAGACTACACTGGTTTACTCAGTCCTATGGAAAAACAGTAAAAATCCTCCAATATGTTAGCATCTGTCCCATTTATGGAATGCATTCAATGAGTAGATTTTACCCAGCTCACATTATTCCCTGAGCAAACAAGTTCATCTTGAAAATCCTACACCCATGTCAGCAAATGCTCTGAAATCTGAGTGAAGTGGGTCACAGCTTACATATGAGTAGTTCATATTCCAGGTGATGCACATATGGAAACTCAAGCAACTGCATTAATAGATATTGTTTCCACTTCTTAATCTTTTTTCCTTTTTTTTTTTTTTAAAACACCCATGGGCAAGGACAAAGAAGGAAGTGGAAAGGCTATTTTATATCCTTTATTCCACTGATGTCTAGAAACAAAGATCTTCTGACATAGCATATTTCAATGTCCTTTGTTTAACCTTCCCCCTTGAAAGATCAGAACACAGAGTCTTTGTTTTCTGGTGCTTTGTAGGCTAACCTACAGGTTATGCTTTGATAAATATCCAATGAACTAAGGAAACATCAATGCTTTTCCTTAAGATGCATAGTTGCTATTTTGTCTGACATCTAATATTCTTGTTAGACATTATCTTAAGCATTTAGGAGGCCTTTCTGCCTCTGAAGTTCTGTTTGCTGTTAGAACAGCTTGCTGAAGTAACCAGTGTTGGTATTTTATCTGTTTTGCCCATGTAAGACCTCATCAGGTCCTTTGGAATTCACACTTCTGACTCTGGTCTCAGGAGCAGAGGCAGCAAGTTTCATCTTTACAAAACAGTCACGTCCCTGGGGCTTGACACACACTTTAAAGCAAAAACAGAAACCCAATAGGAGTGATGTTGCAGTGCTCTGGAAGCAAGAGGCTGATAGTAAATGACTATCTTGGCATAACACAAATAAGCTCATGGCAAAGTTCCTGTCACAGCCATGTCCATTTGTATTATTCCTGAAACACCACAGAATATATACATTCATCCAGCCTTATTTCAGAAATTCCAGCTTGTTGAGTTCATTGGCAGTTATGGACCCCATACTCACAGGTCAGGACAGATCCCACCAGGGCTCCCTCCCACAGAGGGCATGCCGTAATGTAGACTGGAAAAGCAGAACCATTACCATCATCACTGATGACATATGAAAGACTGAAATAGAAAGTGGCAGAAAAAACTTATGCAATAACACAGGAGCAGAGCTGCTGCTAGGGCTGCTTGCAAGCTCTGTGCACTGTGCCCTGCTCCAGATCTTCACTGCTTTGAGATGTTAGGTCTAATTCTCTCCCAGATTACAAAGTGCCCTAAGTGCTTTTCCTCTCAGGAGCCGTCCCTTGAGTGACCTCTCCTTTTTGAGGTTAGCTTCACTACCTCACAAGGTCGGTTGAATTTAGATACTTTCAATGCAGCTTCACATAAAACTCAGGAAAGCCCCCATCAACCCCTAAGTGACTGGGATGAAAACTTTGGGAGACCACCACATCTCCCTCTTTTCTCTGTAAGTACAAACTTGCCTTGAACTGACCTGCCTCTCTCATGAGAGAGAGGACAGAACCTTGTACTAGCAGGAATAGAGAAGCAAATGACCTGTAAACCTCCAAGATGGCACACAGTCCATTCCTAGAAGGAATTAACATTCCTTTTTACATATTGGTATTGGATAAACCTTTAAGTATCTGTTTGTTTGGTTTTGCCATCTGGTTACCATTAAAGTTTGTCAGCTTAATCAACCCAGGCTGCTTGTATCACTGCCATTGAGATGCCCCACACTGCCCAGGTCTGACTTCGGTCATTATTTGATCAGAATAAGGACTACCAAAGGGCTGGAGAACACAGAAGGCCTAAGGGGCTGGTTTCATAGTCTGTTTTGTTGCCAAAAGATAATGCACTCATCTCTCCTCTCTGCCCAGCCATCAGCTTCCTCTGCTTTATCAACAACAACAGGGTTCATCTGAACGTTTTCATCCAGATCAGAAAGAGATGCTGCCCATTCACATGGTGGCACACTTACCAATGCCAGACAAGGGAGGAAAATAGAACATGCAGCCCAGGATGGTTAAAGACAGAAGATGGCTCTTTCAAGCATTCAATTTCAACTGCTCAGCAAACAGTACCTTTAAAGATGCTGCACTCTGACAGGGCTTTTCTTTTACATGAAATGTAAAAACAGAAGCCCTGACCTCTTGTGGTCGTTAAAGCCTACAGAAACAGCAAATTGCAATTTCCTTAATTCTTTAATCTTCTGTCCAATCATTTTCTGCTATAAATGGTAACACTAATGGTGGGGTACGCTGGATGCCTATCAGTCATATCCTGTTGGGATCACAAAAACCTCAATTATTAGCATTTTGCCAAGCAATCTGAAAACATTATCCAAAAGACAGGATGAAAAAGTAAAGTATTGCTCAGCATAATGTATGATCCACACAAACTTCTCTCCACAGATGTTAGTGAGCATACTTCTGCTAGGGCCACATCATCATTTTCAATTTTAGGATTGTTTTATGGACACCTAACAAACCATGTAAGTAATTCATGGCACGTTTGGGACAAGTTAAAGAAGAAATTACATTTAAAAGATTCATACCTGCTTTGAGATGCCTGGGGCTGGAACTGAATAAAATACACTCTCTTGGTTTATTGTAAAGGGTGAATGATGAATTTCTGCTTTAATGCTATGGGACTCACTGGGACAAAGCACAAAACTGCAATGCTGGAATGTTAGGCTAATACACAATGAGGAGCCACTGTAATTTTGGGGATTAGGGATTAAGATGCTTGAACTGGAGCACTGTTGTAAAGTGCGATGCCAGAAGGAAAAGGGAAGGTGTAAGCATCTGCACCACTGCAAATAAGTGAGTGCAAGGATTTTGCGATGGCTAAATGCACCAGAGTCTGCCTTCACGCTACACACAAAAAATGCACAGCTAAAATAGCACAGAGTATCATCTGGAGCATCTTGCTGAGTCTCCTGCAGCCAGAGCAGTCTCCTTAGGGCAAGCTCCCATCACAGGCTATTGCTGAGATAGTTATTATTTGTGACAAACTGGAAAACTGTACTCTGTCCCTTCAGGGAGGTAGAATGTGCCATAATGGGCAAAGCAAACATGCTGCAAATACAGGAGCATTTTGCATCAGTGCAGTGCACACACACTGCCTCTTCTCATCACCCCACGGCACTGGAGGGGCTGAAACCCCAAAGAGCAACTCCAAACAGAACCAAGCAGATGTCACCTCTGCAAGTGTGTCTCCTGCAATGGGACTTGTCTCATGGGCGTTGTGTCTGCAGGTCGTTTAAGACTCAGACTCTTAAGAAAATTGAGCTGGCCAAATTGGGAATCTACCACAGGATTTGTTAGCAATTCCCCTCCTGTCTTCAGCTGCACTTTGTCTTTCAAGCGGGTGTTTGTACAGCACCAACCACAAAGGGCCCCGAGCCAGGATGAGCCTCCCTTACACTCCAGGAGCAGAATAATATTAAAAACACAAAACACAGTGACACATACTGAAACTCCACAAAAGCTGGAAACAACCCCAATAGCACATTTCATCACAAAGCTATTAGATAACATACGCACATTTTGGAATCATCTAATTTTTGTGTTCCTTGTTAAGCTTATTTCCTTCCGAGCACTTTTTCCTCCACAAGAACACAGAGCACATTTATAACCGAATCTCATTTCAGCTATTTTTCTCTGAGAACAGGCTGAATGCGCTATTACTCAGCATTCTGTCACCAACCACACAGGGTGGGGGACCAGGACAGGGGCAGAGGTGGGGGAAACAGGAGTCCACAGCCACCCATTTGCAGTTCCACATGGTGAAAGTCTTCTCCATCCCCTGAGCTGCTCGTTTTTCTGCACATTTGCACCATCCAGGCTCCCCATGCTACTTGCAGGCCATGCTCAGTCCAGGCGATGTCATTTAATGTTTGCCCCTTGCAGATATGCTAGAGATATTAGCAGATAAAGCAAGGTCATTCCTTGAAGGTGGGCCCTGTCACTGGATAAACAGGTCCCCTCCTAGGGAAACTACAACATATCTTCTCAAAGCTCCAAACACAGAAATTACATTCCTGTGGGGTTTGTTTTTCCTGATCTCTGATTGTATTTGACCAGTGCAAGCCCACCCCAGCCATTTCCCAAAGAAGTTCACCATGGTGAATCACTGCAGATAAATGTTAAAAAAAAGTGAAGTGACCCCTCAGAGCTCTTTCTACAAGCTTTATGCACTTGTGAAGGCCACATGGCTGCCCATGAGGTACCACAACAATCCTAAGGAGCCTTCATTAACACAAGTTACATCTCTGCTTTAGTTACTCCAACAACATAGGTCATGGGATGAGCTTCCACTTGCAAGTTTATCATGGCATGGCACAAGACGGGGCCATGGGCACCCAAGGAATACATTTCATACCCCACCAGGTGCTCCTGCAGAAGAAGAGGCCTCATGGTGGCCTTCAGGTCCTCACAGGGGAGCAGAGAGTCAGGAGTGAGGTCCCATCTGGAGTACTGCTCCCAGCTCAAGAAAGATGAGAAGCTGTTGGAGCAGGTCCAGGGCAGGCAACAAAGGTTCTCACGGGGCTAGAGCACCTCTCTCATGAGGAAAGGCTGGGGCAGCTGACCTTGATCAGTCTGGAGAAGGCTCTGGGGAGACCTCATTGCAGCCTTCCAGTACTTGAGGGAACCAACTTTTTTTTACAAAATCTGATAATGACAGGACAAGGGGCAATAGCCTAAAACTAAAAAGGTAAACATCCCATCTGTGAGGCAGAACAGAAGAGCCATCCCCACATGCCTCGCCTGCTCAGTTATGGCTGTGACATTCTGACAGTGACAGAAGGGCAGAACAGAAGCATCTCAGCTACTGCTCTGCAACACAGGGCTCTTGCTGGGCACTCTCTTTCTGAAACATATGATGCTCTAATGACACCACCCTGAGTTGACAAGCAGCTTAAGAGCTGGCTCAACCCTCTGGACACCTGGCACGTTATGCCATGCAACAAGCAGCATGCGTTGGCTTGGGAAAAAGCCATTATCGCTCTGGACAGCCACCAGTTCCAATTGTTAATCCAGCTCCTTCACCTGCCCTATTGCTATTAATATCAGAAGAGAAAGAAAAAAAATCCAGAGGGAGGAATTGACTTAGCCATTGAAGCATGTTATTAGATTACTGATTCAAACCTCAGATGATGAACCACAATAGGATAGTGTAAAATAACATTGAATTAAACTAGAGAAAGCTCAGCACTGTCTAATCGTTATAGAATTACGATACCCAACCCTCAATCAGCCCATGCTTTCTTTCCTAAGACTTCAGGATCAAAATCTATCATAACGCATAGGAGAAGCCCAACATCCTACATTCAAGTTTGGACATTGCAACTGAGGAGCTGGGTCTGGTGTGCCACATGCTACCAGAAGGACCTGGCTACAACAGAGTTCATCCCCAGGGAAGCTCTCCTCATACATGGCTATAGAAGAGCTTGTCCCTTACAAAACTCTCCTCACAGCTCCCACAGCTGAAACAGTATTTTTTCTTCATTTATGAAGGCTTATCTTATTTCCATTGTCCTTATTCTCACAGGCTTAGTTTAGCATCCAATTAGATGGTGTAAAAAAGCCTTCTAGAAGGGTTTGAAATCTAGACCAGAGTCAGAGGAGCTGTTAGAAACTTCCTCCATTGACATGTAGGAGGATCACAAGCTTCAGTTATCTTATATATCAACACATAGTGTTCCTCAAGGAGGACAAATAAGTCCTCTATTTCCAAAAGCAACCAATGCTCCAACACCACATTGCTTTATCTGCAGAGAGAACTGGCTCCTACAGGATTTCAGGGCTACTAAAAAGACAGTGAGGAAAAGTCACCAGATCCAACCGGACAAAGGAAGAAGTGCAGAAAGAAGGAGGACTTACGCTGTCATCCTGATGAGCCAGAGCTGCAGGGCTCTAGAACAGCTTCGTGTCTTACAACACAGTTCTCCCTTCTCCTCCTCAGCAAACCTCCAAGGTCTGCTTACAAGTCACCAAGAGCACACTGAAGTGATGAAGAACAAAAGTTACATAATGATCATAAACAGTTTTTAAACTAAGAATCCAATAGCAAAGACACCCAGCTTTTATACTTAGATCCCACCTGTGCACTGAGAAAAAAAAAAGTGCCCTGAGCATCCATTCACAGCAGCCATAAAGCAAATCTTCTTACGTCACCAAAGCCACCTGTGCTTGTGCAGCCATCCACAGAATTGAGAACACCTGGTATCAAACCCTACCCAGGACCAAAGCACAGGAGGAACGAGTGCTGCAATCACCAGCACGCAGGCAAACCACAAGCTATTAGGAGTCTAAAATAAAATTCTACCACATACTGTGTAAAAATAAATAAAACAAAGCCCTTCTCTAATTAAATAGATGATGAAGAGGAAAGCTAACAAGCAGTGCAGCTGGGAACCCTTTGAAATAATTAGATCTACCTACTTGGCTCTAAAGTTTTGGGGTTTTTTTTTTTTTACTATCAGGAACATCAAGAAGGGTGTCAGCAAGAGACCTTCTCATTTCTTAGGGGAACAGCACTGAAGGATTTAAAATCTATTGAGAGAAGCCTGGGATTCTTTAAGTTCACTGGAGCCAAAGTAATTCACCCTGAATGCAGGCCCTGAAGGTGACTGTGGAGCTTAGAATAAGGATGTCAACACGGTGCTTTCATCGTTTGCTAGTGGAGCTGCTACTGCACATGGAGCTTCCCTTGACCATTTAATTAATAAAGGGACCCACGCAGCTGGAATTAACGTGAATTTTCAAAGCATCAAAAAGTCCAGCAAAGGATCAAGCTGATATTTTCATTTATATATATTAGCTTATTCTTGGGCATTGTTGTTCTCCTCATTCACATGATACGGCAGCCTCTTACTCACACATACACCCTTACATATTTCCTTTCATTTTACCTCCACAGTGCTTCTGTGGGATGGGGACTATCACCAATTAACACTGACAATGGGAGCTGGAAGGGAATTTTAGCAAGCACAGCAGGGTTTTTTTTCTCCCCAAAATCTTTGAGGAAAGGGATTACTTCCCTGCCCCCCTGCCAAAAAAAGTGGTGAGCTCCGTGCCAATGCGTTTCTCTGATCTTTTCTTCTTGGTTTTTCTCTGTCTCTTCCATTTTTTTAAATTTTATTTTTATTTTTTAAATTTCATTTAAAACCAAGGAGTACCAAGGAGGAATGTTCAAAAACATATTCATTGTAGTGCACTGGGCAGAGCTAGTTTCAACAGTGTCAGGTCAATACATTCGCTCCAGTCCTCAGCATTCCATGGAGTCCTGTAAATTATCCCATGAGAATCCAGCTTTCATTACTACTTGCAGTCCATGTAAACACTGCTTTTCCTCTTCTTCCTATGCCAAGGGACCAAGGGATCTTTGTGGTCTCAATTAATATAATAACAAGATAATATTTGATAATACCTTGTTCTATTTATACACTCAAAGTTGCTGTTTCACTCCTGTAATTCTCAAGCAAGATGAGACTTCTGGTTAAAACTGTCTGCAAACAGGAGTGATAAGGATTTTGAATTGACACAGATGGTCTAATCAAACATTAGACCTTGGGCTCAGTGCACACATCAGTGGATGACATTTTCTACCTTCTGTGTTCAAGAGAACAAAATAGATAATCAAATTGTCTCTTCTAGCCTTGAATCCTACTGATCCTTGTTACTAAAGGTTCATCTACTATCCTGGTTTTCATGTTTAAGCTCTGTAGATAAACATCATTGAAGCCACAGCGGATCACTATTCCAGATGCTGAGAAAGTATGTGCTTTAATGATCCATGCATCTTTTACTTAGGTGGCAAAATAAATAGAAAATTCTTCATGTGAAGTCCCTTAAACTAGGGAATGCAAAGTCTTTAAAATTCATCTCTTCTCTTATTCTCAATTAAGCACTCACTGAAGCCATCACAAAGATTCCTTGTGATGGCCTCGGTGGGTATTTAATACAGCTTTAAAGAGCGAGAAGCTGGTTCCCAACCAATGCCTTATCAAGTAGCTGCCCTTTGGATGAGAAGTAAAACAGACTGTAAGCAATTATGAGTGCAGCAAAACAGATATTTTCTCAAGATCAGGAGAGCTATCTTTAGTGTGCTCACCCATCTGTTTGTGTTTAGTTTCTCTTGGCTCCTCAGGTTCAGTTTCATTTCTCCTCCTCTAAAGCCATGAGCCAAATCCCTACTTTGAGGATATGCCATGTAAGCGCCACGATCTGTGTGTTCACCAGAGCTGCTATGTTCCACCATAGAGGAATAAAATCATAGCTCATCACCCTTGTTCAATAGGCTCATCTGGGGTGTTATCCTAAACATTAGAATAGTGGGAGTGTTAAAAGAAGGAAATGTTTCTTGGGCAAGTTGTTGACACAAAGAGCTCTAACATGAGTTCTGGGAGACTTAGAAAAAAATCTGATATCTGAGGCGAGTGTGATAGCTTCTGTCTCTGAGTGGCAGAGGGAGGAATTAACCATCAATAAAATGTCAGGAATCAAGAAGATCACAGATCAGCTCTGATTTGTTGTGAACGCTCAGCTGTATCTAAAAATGCGTGTGAGCCCTGAAGTATTGATCCCAAGTCCTGCTTCCACCAGAGCAGTCCCAATACAAATAAGGTGCCCAAGGCTCCTGAGACCTAGAGGACAGGAGATGAGCAATTCGATACAGGATCCAGAGCAAACAGCCTGTGGAACATCCAGAAAACAGCGGGCATCTGACCTCTTATCTTTCAGTGGCTTACACCGTACTGCATAAAGGTGCCTGTCTTGAAACCATACCCACAAATTCCTCTACAAAAACCAAGGAGTCACTCCTTTTTCCAGATTCTTCATTGACAGAAAGGAGAAGGGGGTTCCAAGTTAGTAGAGTGAGTAGTAGCGTTGTGAGAGATCTGCTGCTGCCTACGGAGATATGAACACATTTTCTTGTCTCCCTAGAGACTGTCCTAAGAACCAAACCACAGGCTCTTTGGGAAGTCTCTATCTCATCTGCTCATCCTCTTCTACCTTACAGAAAGGAATGAGATTGACTTGCTGGTTACCACACTTCCCTGTGGAGGAAGAGGAGGGTATCTCTGTTTCTAGGGCTGTCTCTACTTGGTATTAAAAATGACCAGAAGAAATTGCATGATTAATTCCTGGAATGATGTCTGCACATCCACAGGAAGCGTGGTGCTGGATGTGCCCTACTTTTAAGGGATTACTGGTGATGAGAAGCTTGGGAAAGGAAGAGGGGGGGCTAGGTTTAATGACTTTCACTGTCTTGAGGTATTCAGATCTAAGCCTCCCACCTCCCAGGAGAGACTGTGCGAGCCACCATTTATTAGAGACTTAGGGGTGACCATATCTGATCAGCTGGGGTAGCTCATTGAAATACAAACACAAATTCTTTGAAGCAGATCAGAAAAGTCAAAGAGCAAAAATTGCACATGAGTAGACTTAAGATGTTTAATCTACCAACTTCGGTAGATAAAGATGCACTGGGTGTTCTCAAAATACGGCTATTCGAGGAAGCAATTCCTCTCCTTCAGAGACAGCACTCAACAAAGTCAAGATAGAAGTACTTTATGGTACAGGATGGAGCGCATTTCTCCTCTTAGATCAGGCATTAAACTGTCCCCAGCTTCTCATTCCTGCTACCTCTCCTATTTCTTTGAAGATCTTACACAGGCCATTTTCAGGCCAGAGCCACCGCTGAACTGAAGCCCAATTTAAGTCTTCAGTCACTAATTCTTTCCCTGGCAACCAGTAGAGAGCATGGAGGTAGGCTGATTCTCCCTCTGTAGGGGCTTATTAACCCCAGGGAATGTTTTCAGGGCAGAAACTGAGGTGGGCATGAAGTTCAGCACAACAGGACCAGGCTGGGATGCAAATCCCTGAGCCTCCCAAATCCAGGCCTCCAATCTCTGAGTTGCACAATGCAGCTCCCCTGTGCCCTGAGCAGTAAATACCTTGCAGCTCTTTGGTTACCTCCCCAAGAAGTCTTACTGAAGTGGAAACTCAAGGAAGTTTTTGGGTAAAGCAGTACTCAGTTGATTGCCCCTGCACTGTCTTTTAACAGAATCCCAGCATCTCTCTGAGTCTCTGTTAAATATTTTGGCAGTAGCTGTTCGTCCATATAGCCTGACAAATATTTCACACTTTTTGCATACCTTTTGGTTGGAAGAAATCCCAGCTTTGTTGACACTGACTTCAGTCAACTTCAGAAGGCCTCTTAACTCTGCTTTTGGGCTTGTCAACACACAGCGGACTGAGATGCACTGTCAGCAGGCAACTCCTTCTAGAAAACATTATTCAAATCCAGATAGTCTCCTAGGCATTTTTTTTAACTTCACATTGTGCAAGTTGCATGCTTGTCAGAATGGAAAATCTGGTTTAGTACTCCATTGTTCACATTTAAAGAAGATCAACCCTCCATTTCTTCCCTCTTCAGCCCCAAGAGTATCACATCCTGATCATTCAAATGGTTTCCACACAGCAATTGTAGATCCCAGCCTAACTTGATGCTGCAGAATAGTAACCATATTCAAAGACAGATGACCACACCAGCACTCTGAGATTATTTATACTTAGAAAAAATAACTTCATAAGAACTAATTTTTAACTTCTTTTACCTAAAAGATCAGGTGCTATAATTGTTCTTTTGCACATGGAAATCTCATGCTCCCCTTTCTGCCTGAGGTCTCCAGTAACAAAACAACACCTCTACTTTATATACTTTATATACTTTATATACTTTATATACTTTATATACTTTATATACTTTATATACTTTATATATCGATATATTTAGTTCTGTTTAATCAATTCACTCCCAGGGTTCTCAACCTAGATCTCTTTAAAAATACTCCACCACTTTCAAAACAACAAAACACCACAGGAAGCAGCCCTAGTATATCCTTCAACTATCTTCCACTATTAGACTTTACTAAAATTTCCCCTCAGAAAGAGTGGTAATGCAGTGGCACAGACTGTCCAGGGATGTGGTGGAGTCACTGTCCCTGGAGGTGTTCAAGAATCATGGAGATGTGGCATGGAGGGACATTGTTAGTGGGCATTGTGGGGATAGGTTGATGGTTGGACTAGATGGTCTTCAAGGTCTTTTCCAACCTTAATGATTGTGTGATTGTATGATTTATAACAACCAATGATTTACAATGACTGCAGTTCTATAGAAATTATAATTATTTACCTGTATTAAAAAGAGCCTAGAAACCTCAAGAAAATTTAGAGCTCCATGATACGAGGCTTTGTACTGACAGAAAATTTCTGGGCTTTTGAAGAAGCTGTACTCCAAACATCCCAGGCATAACGTGGATAAGGAGAAAAATAATCAAAGAAGAAAACATTTTATCTGAGAGCTTGGCACTTGTTGCATTGCCAGAGCTTGCGATGGATATAGGGGATGAAGGTCATAACTGAAAGGCATATACTTACCTATTGATTCATCTAACTCTACTTTGAATTAACAGAATCCAAGTGCAACTGGGCTGGTGAATGGCATGTTGGTAGATAAAACCTACCAAACTCCAGTGTATGAAAAATCCAATTCATCACTAAATGTAGAGGTGAAAAAAAGAGAAAAAAGTTCGTACAAACATGTCATAACTTGGTTTATCTATCCAGTTTCTGTCATCCAGCAGCTTAGGCTTCTCTAAGCTAGTGCATGAAATGTCATGTCGAATAACCACCAGTGATGTTTTACTTTGTAAGTCTGCTCAGTCCTATTTAAATATACTCACAATAATTTGGTCTCTGCAGCATCCAACGACTATGAGTTCACAGTTTCATGTATGTCACCTAGTAAATTCATTGGGTCAATGTAGGATTTTGAGAAAGGGTGAATAATTCTTCCCTCTTCCTTTCCATTCCTGATTTTGATGCCTTCTAACTTATTCCTTCACTGTCACCTGCTTTCCAAACTGAAAAGGCCTGACCCACCAGCCTGACTGGTCCCACCAACTCTTCCTTGTGATGGGGAGCAGGGCACAAATAAACAAAGTTTCTTTCTCAAAACAAGTCAGTGCCACTTCACGAGTAACTTCAGTCAATGGCTTTAGCTCTGTGCTCACAAACGGAAGATGGAGGTCATGGGGATAAATGCCAACCAGACTGAGGGAACAGGCAAAAAAAGAGTTAAACAAAATACAGAGCTCTGAATACTGCGTCTGCTCTGGATGCAAAAGCCTTCCAAGTTATTCAGTGAAAGAAAAAAAGAAAGGGGGGAAAAAAAAAAAAAAAAGGTGTTTTTAGAAAATAAATATTGCTTGCTTTTAATGTAGGAAACAAAAGCTTTGAGTTTTTGTCGATCATGAACAAACAGAAAATGGGACATCAACTTGCAGAGTGTTTTGAAATTTCCTAATCATTTGTCATTAAACAAAATCTGGAATAAGCTGCTATGATTTTTCTCCATTCTTCAATGTTCTTTCTGCCAGTTTCACTTTTGAACTCCTATTTTCCAGCCATTTCAAAAAATATCTGAAGATCAAGTGGCTGAAATTGAAAATGAAAAGGAAACAATAAAAGAGAGAAGAGGCAAAAGGAGAAAAAAGAGGGGGCAAAAAGCTTGAAAAGGATTTTTCCAAAATGCAGAAGACAACTGGTCTTTTCAGTGCTCATTGGAAATGTCCCTACCAGGCTGTGATTGCAGCTCCCATAGCCATGCTTGGGCAGCTCTCCCCTTTTTCCCTTTGTCTGCAACCCATCAGACTCAAAGCACCATACGAAAATGACTCACTTTGCTCTGTCTGTAGATTTGGGCCATAACCACTCCTCTCTAAGTCTCTTCAGAGGCCAGAAAAAAAGCTTCTTTCTGTAATGGTAGATTCTTACAAAGTAAACGCCAGACGCTAGAACAATAGGCAAATCTCCAAATAGAAAAGATCACACTAATTAAAAGAAGTTTTCTCATGTAAAGATGGAGACTATTAAATAAAAAAAATCATTAGCTGGGCAAATCAAACCACACTGCTATGCTGAGTGTACTGCAATATGCCACTAAGACATGCAGAAGTATGTTTAAGTTTCCTGATAAGATGATGGCAAGGGCACAGTATGAATTGTGATTAATTTGCTGCACAATGTCAGAAATGATCAGTCACTTCAGAAAATTCTGATATCTGCTTCTTGCCCTGGGTTGGGAAAAGCATCTTGTGTGTAAGCTGTCCCTACCCTAACAGCTCTCAGATTTGCAGTTCATTTCAGCAGGACTGTGGGACCCCGGATCCAGGCTCAAAGTCTCTTCATGGTTCTTCACACTCCATAGACCTCTCTGCCCTGCAAGGAAAAATGCTATTTGAAATGTGCAATTTGTTATCTTCTCACAGAATACAGCTCCCCTAGCTCTTAGAGATCTGTACTGAAATAGATTTTTTGCTCCAGTAGGCTACATTATCCTTTTTTTTTTTCCCCATGATTTTGCTTCCCTTTGCCAATGGACGTGGCTTTTCACCTTAATTGGACATGTTTTAGTGGGTAATATTGGTGGTAGGAGGACTGTTGGTCTAGATTATCTTACAGGTCTTTTCCAACCTTAATGATTCTATGACTCTATGAATTACTTTATATTCAGAGTGCACTGATGTGAGCTCTTCATCTCAGGGCATTTCCTCTCTGATTTGGAGCCAGGGATGACCTGATCTAGTCAATAAAGGTTTGGGTACAGAAAACAATCTGTAAGAAAATGGAGTGCAAGGGAAAACCTCTGGACTGCTGGGAACTTGGGGGAGTGATGTGAAAATTCTCCAGCAGCATCTTCAGAGCCTGGGCACACAGCAAGAACGTGCTGTCTACGTGTACCCAAGTCAGACACCATTCAGAACAGCCCAGTTTGAATGTCAGAGCTGTGCAAATACTGGGAGCATTTGTAAAGTATGAATATTTTTCCCAGGATAGGAAACAAAGCCATTGAAATACTAAGGACATTTTTTACAAGCTTCAGTCTTGGATAACAGAGACAAGGATGATGATTAAACAAGTTACTCTTTGCTGTGATTCACTGATCAGAGGAGAGGGCTGGGAGCCAAGGTTTCCCATTAATTCTTTTATTTACCTTTAAACAAATCCCTGATGGGATTCCTGTTCTTCACAGACATCACATACCCACATCTCCTCCTGACATCAATTCAAGCTGCAGATGTTCAGCATCTCCACCATATGGACCTTTGGTCTCTCTGGACATTAAATTAGCCAGTGCCAAAATAGGGTTAACGTTACTGACCTTCTTCAGTAGATTTTGCACTTCTGTTTGCAGAGCAATTTGAGGTCCTCACAAGGGCTGCTCCACATGTGCCAAATCTTGCAGTGATCCTCCTAAACTAACCCTGTGATAGTGATAGTGCAGAGAGAACTGCCAGACCCAGAGCCGAAAGAGGAAATGTGTGCATCAGACAGCCTGGTGGGTGGGTTTGTAATACAATCAGATTTTTTTTTCTAGCATTATTTTATCTCCAAATCAATAAAGGACCCCTTTCAAAATTACACTGACAGAAGCACAGTCCTCTGCTCTGCCTGTGTGCACTCACTGTACGGGAGGAGTCTGTATTCTCCAAAGAGGGTAACAGAATCCAGCTGAACACAGATTTGATATGGGCCACAAAATGGCACCTCTAATATATTCTAAAACCAACAGCAAAAAATTTCTGTGGGGCACCATAAGTGTGTGTAGGGAAATATCAGCAGCCAAATGCAAGCACACAGTGCCCAGAAATGATGCGGGGGACAGAGCAAGGAATTGTATGAGCCCTCTGGGAGAAAGGATGCAGATGGGGGAGGGCAGGGGGACAGACAAGAAGAAGTTTTAGACGATTGCTTTTTGTTGGCCTAAGTAGTAATAAAAACAAATTGGGCAAGCTCCTGAGAATTGCTCTCGGATAATCAATCACGGATAACAGAATTAGGCAGAGGTACTAAGCAAATGGCATGGTGTTAATTCAAGCTGCATTTTTAACAGGCTTGGGTGAATAACTCCTAGCAAAGTAATTCCTAGATGAAGTGTAAACAGTTGTTGCTTTTTCGTTTGTTTTTTCTTTTGTTTGTTTTTGGACCTTTCTTTGCCATCTCACCAAATGCAGAATACAGTCATCTCTAAAATTATTTATTACTTAGAATTCTGCACTGGATGCATTCTATTCATATTTACAGAACCCCTGACTGGCTGAGGCCAGCAGGATCTCTGGGTGCATCTGATCCCACCCTGCCCCACCAGGGACACTCAGAGCAAGGTGCCCAGCCCTACATCCTGGCAGCTCCTGAACATCTCTAAGGAGGAGAGCCTACAGCCTCTGGGTCCCTGTGTCAGGGTGCATCACCCACACAGCACTGCGGCGCTGCCTGGTGTGCAGGGGAACCTCCTGTCCTACAGTTTGTGCCCACTGTCTCTTGTCCATCATCATTGTGGCCCATCATTAGATTCTCTCCAGTATGTCCATGTCTGTCTTGTACTGAAAGGCCCAACAGGACAGAGACTCCTCCAAGGGAGAACATCTCACTTGATCTGCTGGTGATACCATGCCTAAGCAGCTAAGAATACTCTTAGCCTTCTTACTGGCAAGGGCACATGATTGAATTCATAATCAACTTGGTGTCCACCGGGACCTCCAGTTCCTTCTATGCAGAGCTACTTTCCAGGAGTGCCTGGAGTTGTTCCTGTCCAGGACTTCACATTTCTCCTCACTAAACTCTATGAGATTTTTGTCAGTCTTCCTCCTCAGCCTGTCCAAGTCCCTCTGAATGATCACACAGCCCTCCAGTCAATCAGCCATTTCCTTCAGCTTCACGTCATCTGCTAATTTACTAGGGTGAACTCTATCATATTGTCCAGATCATTCAACAACAAAGATGGAGTCTTCTCCATGCAGTGCCACGTGTTTTGTCCATACTGATCAAAACCCCTTTCCCATACAGATCCACTCCAAGTCTCACTTTGTGTGCATACAGTGCTTACTCCGTGGCAAGCTTGGTAAGCTTCTAGCAGTGCTCCTGCACCGGTACTGCATGTAGAAGTGGCTATACACATTTTAATGTTTCTCCTCCCCAGCTGGAGAAAGTCTGATCTTGAAATTAGGTTTCCACTGGAATTGAAAATAGTCACCCTGAATATTCAGTGTTTCTTTGTATCTCACAGCTTCCACTAGCATTCCTTTATTTAATTTGATAGACTATCCAGAGGAAACTAATATGTGACACGAAGACAAGAAGAGCTAAAGAAAAGTGCTGAAATCTAAGCACTTATTCAGTGACATTATCCACATGATTTGCCTGGCTCTACTATTTAAAGCTTGAGTCAAAGGGGAAGGTTTGTTTTCAAAAACAGAGACTTGCACATGTATGAACTGTGCTTCCTCTCCTCAGAAGCTCTGCCTGGATCAGACTGGTTCAGCAATCTGCATAGAAATAGAGAGTTGCAATACTGCACTTGCAAAGAAGCAAATTTAGCTGTTACAAGCACAGCCAACTCAATTCCCCAGCTTCAATGGGAGTTCTACCTATTAGAGATGTGTAGGTGCCTCTAAGCTTAATAGCCTCTTATCAAAATCTTAAAAAAGAAGAAGAAAAAGAAGAGGAAGAAGGAAAAGGAAAAGGAAGGAGAAAAAAGGAAAAGGAAAAGGAAAAGGAAAAGGAAAAGGAAAAGGAAAAGGAAAAGGAAAAGGAAAAGGAAAAGGAAA
>JAOWBP010002978.1:5970475-5981356 GCA_028571105.1 Tragopan temminckii
ATCTAACCTAAACCTCCCCTGTCTCAGTTTAAAACCATTCCCCCTTGTCCTATCACTATCCACTCTCGTAAACAGTCGTTATTTCTCTTCACTTATATCATAGATAGATTCATACCTGCTCTGTGTGGAGCTCTGTTATCCACAGCCCATGTTCCTTCTCCAAAGATACAGGGGAGCCATGCACAATGAAGAAGGTCTCCTTCCTTTTTCATATCCCACCCCATTACTGTTGAATTTTCAGAGGCTTCCAGCAATGCCCACAGGGGACATCTGAATTCATAGAATCATAGAATCATTAAGGTTGGAAAGACCACCAAGATTATCCAGTCCAGCCATCAACACCTCTCTAAACCATGTCACTCAGTGACATCTACCCTTTTTTAAAAAAACTCCAGGGATGGTGATTCCATCACCTCCCTGGTTAGCCTGTTCCAATGCCTCAGATGTTGTATTGGATACCTCCAATTCCTGAAGTGACAAGATTTCTCCTCTTAAAGACTGTTCCATGGCCTGAGAAATGCAAAAGTACAAAAAGTGTGACCTAATATTCAAACTAGGCTTCCCACCCCCTCAATTTTATCCCATTACTCCTAATTAATCCCCTTTACAGCAACTGCTCTTTCTTCCTGGCATATATAATTGCTGATTGTTGCCACGGGGCTAATTCCCTTCCACATACGGCTGGTGTAAATCTGTTCTATAGGAGTGTCAGAGCATTGGGAAGTTTAAGTTTTGTCTTACTTAATTCCATGGGGAGAAGACTGAAAAACTATCTAGAAGCTGTCCTATTAGCAGTGAGAGAACAAAGAAGCCCTGGATGGGGCACTGGCATTATGGTGTAATATAGATGGCAACTCCCATCTACTTGTAAACATGGCACCACTTTGGTATATCGGCATTTTTTTCTTCCAGACCCTTCATAGTACACTGACCTCTACTATTTGCAGGTCGTTTCAGTCCCATAAATGATGAAACAAGATGTTGGGCATTGGGGAATATCCTCCTGTGGATGTAAGCACATAACTCCCATTAATGTGAAGGGGAGTTATGCACATGCATTGAGCTAAGGATGTGCTCTCCAGTCTGCAGAGCACACTTGACAAGTCTGAGTAATCTGTGGTTGATTTTAGTTTTCTCCCCAGAGCTCTTGATGAAGGGAGATGCATGAGAAAGCTGGTGTACAAGGCATTAGCATCAAGGCACAAGTGAAAGAGCGCTCAATGGGATTATTAGTGCTTACGCAGCACAAGTAATGGATGGTGTCCTATAGGAATACTTTACATTCAGGAGTCATCAGCCTGGCCTCCCTTTTCAGGGTAAATCAGGAGCGGTGGCTAAAACAAAAGGGAACAAAACTAAAATTAGAGGAAAAGCTTTTTTCCTTTTCCTTTTAGCAGTTGGGAAATTCTGTTTCTCTCTCCCATCTTCATTCAACTCATGGGTAAATAGCTGTATGTGTTGGCCACATGCTCCACACACTCATACTGTCCTCTGTTGAGAAATCCCCATTTCCTTGCTTCCAATTTACGCCACACCATGCTCAGGTAGGATCTGGTCATCACTCACATGGAGAAGTGAGAAACCCACATAGCAAAGAGGGAGAGAATCACTGGAGGTGAATCCTCACCTGTGTGGGATGGGCAATGGCAGCAGAGAATGATTGATGTGTGGAGCCTACACTGGGACTCTCAGGAAAATTAATTCATTTTCTATTCACACTTTAAGTTAATTTGGATTATTTAATCCACATTAGGCTCCTTTATGCACACTCTTTTTCAGAATTAGTGTGTCCCTAATTCAGTTTACAACATAAATTAAGCTCAGCCAAATTAATGCTATGTTATACTTGAATGAGGGTCTGTGAAGAGATTTAATGTGGTTTAATTATCCACTTTGCATATCAAAAAATGCATAAAATATCACATTAATTTACAAAAACAGGAGCAGGAGGGACAGGAAGCTGAATCTCTTACTCCCGCAATATGGCACTGGATGACAACCCAACTCCTTCTCTTTAGCTTAGGGGATCGGGTTTTTGGGGAGGTGGACAGAACAGTATCTTCTTGATGGATCTCTCTGCAATTGCACAGCAGGTGTTGAGGACCCAGAAGGAAGAAAACAGCTAAGAAAGAATGACATAGCTAAAAAAAGTCTTAAAGCCTTTGGAAGGGCCCGTCTGCATCTCCTGAAGGGTGTTGGTGATTACAGGGAACTGGAAAATGGCCAACGTGGGGAGGTAGGGAAAGAAAGAGTGGAAAAGCAATTTAACTTCCATTTCTATAAAAACACTGACACAACAAAGCTGTTGGTAAACATTTCAGAGATAGCCAGAAACGCTAAGCAACACTCAGTTTGGATTTTTTTTTTTTAGGCTAAATCATTTCTAAACCAATCTGATGCTTTTATTTGTCAGTCTGAATAGGAGAAGAGCAATAGAGATTGTACCTCAACTGCAGCAACTTGTATCTTTTCCTAACAAGGTGAGACACTCTAGGTGAAAGTGCTATTGAGCTACACCTATATATATATATATATCCAGGAAAAAGTACGTATTTGTGGAGC
Organism: Tragopan temminckii; assembly: GCA_028571105.1. Taxonomy (NCBI): domain Eukaryota; kingdom Metazoa; phylum Chordata; class Aves; order Galliformes; family Phasianidae; genus Tragopan; species Tragopan temminckii. The sequence continues at coordinate 5,973,038 of JAOWBP010002978.1, forward strand.
AGTAATGAGTAGCTCACTTGCAAGAAAGAGGTGGATATCAGGAAAAAAATATTCAAGGGTCTGACTGAGATGTCACACTATGCAATATTTTCCTGTGACAGCATAACCTTTATGTTTACATATTCACACACATCACCACAGAGGAAGGGGCTACTGGGGCTAGATAACATGGGGCTAGAGATCAAAATTATCCTGGCAAATGATATATGTGGTCTGAAAGAGTAGGATAAATGAGCTTTGTCTTTACGGATATCAAGATCAGAGAGGAACAACAACTGCACCACTCCAAACTAGGAGCAACAGACTGGGTGGCAGCTCTGAAGAGGACTTGAAGGTTGGAGTGAATGTGCAGCTAGATGCGAATCAACAAGGTTACGCTGAGAACAGCAAACACCATGCTGAGGCAGGCAAAGAGCACCGTCGTATTTAAGATGTGTGAAGAAAGCCTTCTGCTCCATTTACTGCTGTTAAAGGCTTTACCGGAGAACTTTTCCCTGATTTGGCCACTATATGTCAGGAGAAATTGGATTAATGGGAAAGAGAGTAGAGGAGATTAAAAAAAATAAAACATAAAAAACCAAACTCCATATGATTTGTGTAGAGCAAAAGCAGGGAAAACCTGAGAAAAGCATATGGAAAAAGTAGCACCACTGATGGTTGGGATGGATGATCTTAGTGGTCTTCCCAACTTTAATGATTCTATGATTCTATGACTCACTGTAATTTCAAACACATAAGAAGCAGCTGGAGACGATCTCCTTCTGATGACCATAGTGGGCATGATATGAAAACATGCCACAGATTGAACTCGGGGGATTTTATTTCAGTTAAAACTTTCCTATTCAGCACACGCTATGGTTGTTGGCAGAATAATCATCACTGAAGGATTTTAAGAACAAAACAGAGAAATTTTTGCTTGACTTGATGGGACAGTCATTGAGGGGCAGAACAGATAACTAGTTGACCCTACAGTCTTTGTAAGTCAGAGAGCTTTTGGTTTTGCTCTGATTTCTGGCAGGGCAATGTGATTTTGGCCAGATCATTGCATTTCTATACGTAAAAGTGTTCCCATATGTAAATATACAGAAAGAAAATATTCAGCTCTTTTCAGGAAAAGTAATAATAGTAATAATGCAGCTAGAAAATCTGTCTGATTATAGATCTGCTGGGATGATGCTGACTTCTGAAAACAGAGGCCAATCTGCCCATCTATGATGGAGATAACATAGACCAAGGTCGTCAAACTGCTTTTGTATATCTGCAGTAATCATAAAAGAAAAACTTTGCAACGTAAACAATTGCCAGGTTTTAGTCACAAAGCCTCATTTCCTGGGAGACTGAACAAATACGGTTCCTATAAAAATTCTACCCTTTTCAGCAAAGCAAAAAGAATTTAAAGACTGCAGGAACACATAGAAGTAACCTCATGTCAGCATCACTTTAGCATTGAACCCACAACCAACTGCTCAAAGGACAAAAACAAAATGTGTGTAAACACGATGAAAGGAGGATTGTTTATGTGCTACCCCCAAATCAGGAACCATGAACTCTGGCTGATTTTGCTCATCGTCCATTAAGGGAAATGGCTATAGGTCATCTATGTGATTACCTAACACTCAGGAGAAGCAATAAAGCTCAGCTGGAGGTGTCACACTGCAGAAAAAAGTAAAGCAAGCCCAACTCTTGGTTTTGTTTTTCACTACATTACTTCAGTTAACATAGTGCACTGTTAACATTAACTCCTGGCCATATATTGCTTTATAGATAGACAATCGATAGTGTGACTGAAATATGATTTTGTTAAAACGTCTAGGGGGCTGTATGCATTTAGCTTTCACACTATTTTCAGAAAATGAACATCAATATAAAAATAATGAGCCTCATAAAATAAAGCCTAGTTCATGTGGCTGAGCTGGCTTTTAAGAAAGGGGGCAGAGATTTATACTAAAGGCATCACAAAGGAAACAGCTTAGAACAACATTCAGCATCTCTTTCAACCCCAATCGAAGGACGTTCAAGGCCAGCACTGAAACACAGCTTGCCTTTGCTCACTAGGGCGTGCACTGGGATGGCAGCACTTGGCAGGAGTTCTTGGACACACCAGCAAGAGGAAACTGCAGCAGGGCCTTTGACATGAATACAAAATCACCTCATATTTGGCGATCATCATCATAAGCCACAGGATGCGTTTCTGCAGTCAAGATGCTCCTGCTTACAGAAGAACTCAAGACATTAAGCACAGTCCATCCTGGTGACTGTAGGGCCACCAAAGAGGAGAGTAAAATACATAGGACTGGAAGGGTACTGGTGCTGGCAGGGAACGCCCTGCTCCCCCTCAGTGAACCAGAGTCTTCACACTGATGCCTTATTGTCTGCTGTTTTTGTCCAGGTTTCCCTGGGATGAAAATAGTGGGGGTAGGGTTGGGACTGAAATGAGAAAAATAGACAAATTCCATCTCTTTGACAGCCAAGTGATGTAACATGAAACTTCACATGCTGCACCTCCAAAATGAGTGTAGATGTGGGAGTGCCACATGTCTGTGCTAAATAATGCAAGACAGAAGCTATACATCAAAGTCAAGAGGAATTAGGCATGTACATTGAAAATGATGCCCTCCCCATCCCTGTATTCGGCAGGATTTCCTAGTACTGCATTTTTTGAACCCTCTGAATCATTTTGCAGTGAATGAAGAGGTGACAGTGCTTCAGAAAGTAACGTTGAAAGGGAAACCTGTAAAACAGCTGGATGACAACAACCTGGATGGAAGCTGATGGAGGACAGTTCACTTGAGGACCAGATCCCTTTTAACTTAGCTAAAGCAATTCTTCCTCACCCCTCCAGCATTTTCACCGGGTGTCTTCATTCAGGAGAGAAGGTACCAGATCTCCTGACCAAACTGTGAACAACCTTCTGCTCATGGCTTTTCCTTCCTACTCTGGGGACCTTACAGAGGCTGGGATGTCCCCAAGGAAAAGATGATCAAGTGGAAAGCTCAGCTTTGACATTTCCAAGCTATACCCAGTAGTGGTATAGTGTAGTGGTCATTAATGCTGGCAGAACAGCAGGAAGCATCACAAGAAACTGCTCAGGATTAAATCTAAATGGGTATCAGCCCATCAGTGTTCCTCTTACTCTGAAAACTAGGATTAAACATACACACACATCAACAAAAAGCAAAAGATGCTTTAAATCAGAGGAGCTTGAAACAAACTGATTATGTCTCATATATTGCTGAACTTCACCTGAGCTTCGATTTCTTTTTTATGCGTGCGTCTCTGAGATGAATTTCTGAAAACTCTCATTTTGTTTCCAACCCAATAAAACATGAAGTGTTGTTCTGAAAAACAATTAAATGTTCTGAGTTAGCAATTAGGGATGTGCATAGATTGTACAACTTGCCACCCCATCAGGCAGGAGGAGATGATTAAAACCCGTTTCTTTCTGCAGGTGTTGTACAGTACCAGCTGGCTTCTGCTTGCCTCAGGGAAAGTCCTTTCATCTATCACATGTTGTGTTACGGGTGGATTATGTCATATCAAATCCAATTACCTCATGTCATGTCAGTTCTGACATAATGCAACAGAACATACTTGTGAGGTGCAGATCAATGTAGCAGGATGCATCAGAAATGTTTAAAAGATGCAGCACTGCCTGCACCCGTGGGCTGGCTTTGGGCACTAAATTGTCCTTTGGCAGCTATTTTATCTTTGTCCTTTGCAAGAGCAAAACTCCTACCTCACTGCCCACGTCTCAGTAATCTTTGCATAGACTCAGATGTTGTTCTGTAATCGTATTTTTCATTTTGATGTAACATGCAGGTAAGTCAGTCCAACATTGACCAGCCAAAGTTCCAGGTCAAAAGATCAACCTCCAGATGATGTGTTAGAAGACATGGACAGGGCTTGAGTGTAGTACACAAGAGGTTGACCTACATGGCCTGTGGAATGGTCCTGCCTTGAGAACAAAGAGAATCTGGATGGATTTGGGGAAAGGAGAGAAAGAATCAGGACTGAATAATCAAACATCATCTCCAAATCCATTCTGAGAATTCTTAGCAGCAGAAGTCCCACTACAGAATGGTCAGTTCATCGTACAGCGTAGACACAGCAGAAACAGCAACGGGTGCTGATGTAGTGACAGAGGAAGGCAGCAGAAAAGTTAGCACAAGCTGAAGCAAGCGCTGGAACCCAGGCATGTACATTTCCTAATAGCAGCACGTGCAACAACCCAGAGCCCAGCTGAGTATGAGAGGCTGGCCTGTTTAATATTTGTTTACATGTTTGCTTTCTTTTTTTCTCTTGTCTCAGAAAGGCAAGCTCCCAGGGAAGGAATTTAATCACTATCCTGTCTTATTTAAGAGTGTGGCAGAGAGCAACTCCTGAGAGGATGACAGGACTGCTAGCCTTCCCTGCTGTGAGCAGAGGGAATGGCTTCCCTTTAATCCTCAGTCCTGCTACTCTGTAATGTGTTCTCCACCAGCTGCACAGTGACTGTGAACATGAGGCATTGTCTCTCTCTTCTTGCACCTCTTCCAGCTCAAAACTTACCTTTTTTAACAGATCTGAAGTCAGACACTCTCTATGCCCTTTCCCCCCACAAAAAGGTGTTAAATGAGCAGGACTGTACAGACCTCAGCCTGGTTCAAGTAAGATCTGATTCAACATACATCCTCACTTTTCCTGTTACCTCCTGGAGCTGGGTCCAGGTATATGTTCCTTACTGCTTCCAAGCTGGCAGGAGTCACTAGGTCCTGGAGCTACATAGGATGTTTATGATCTTTATGCTAAGAACTAAGGGATCAGTTGTATGGTAGGAGAGTAATGCTCAAGGCAGGAGCAGGCTAGAAAGAGGCATGCAGCATTTTGGAATAATCACAGGAAACATTATCCCCCGTTCCTTTGGTATTTTCTTTCACAGGACTTTAATACACCAGAACTGTGGGCATTCTTCTGTTTTGTTCCAGGACCAGATCTGACCTACTATGTCCGTCCCACTGCTCTTGTCAACAATTCCCATAAAAGTAACTGAAATTTCTGCTCTCCTGATGTAGGGAGCTGAGGGCAGAGCCCACAGGTGGGACAATCCATGGTTTGCCATGGAGATTCTCCCTCCCGAGCCAGCAAACTTTTCCATGCCTCGCATGTCTTACACATCTTATAAATTCCCTGGGGCAGGAGATACAACTTGGTGTGTTTATGCAGTATGTAGCACAACACGGCCCCATCTCTCCTCATTTATTTTGTAACATGAATATTAAGTAACAATGTTATCATCTTTTATTGATAACAGAACCGGGGTGATGAGGATTTTGGCACAGGATGAGCAATGTGTGCTGGGAGAATTTCATTACATCCCTGATATTTCAATCAATCTACAAATTGCCAGCTGGAGAAATGTGATCATACAGAAGAATTGGATCCTTACCAAAGAGATCAAGTCTCCTTCCTATATCACATATACCTTATAAACTCACGTCCTGTTCCGGCTGTTTTACAACCTCTAGAGTGAACTTAAGGCTCCCATCAAGGACTCAGCTCTATTATCAAACACCATCCTCTAAGTCAATGCTACTGAGTAAAATCTGACTAGACAGAAGAAAAGCCATGCAGTGATGCCACCATGCAAATGTTGATTACAAGGATATCTCCCATGGGTAGAACAAAGGCACCTGAAGTTTCTGCTGCCTCAAAATGCCTTATGACATATATCAGGTCCTACTCACCATGCACAGTCACTTTATGAAGCTGCACATGGGGGAACTCCTAAAGAGGAAGAATGAGCATGAGACTATGCCTGAAATAATTAGGGCACTTTGTACTGGTTAATGACCCTTTCAATTATTCTTCAAGATACCTGTCTGTCATCACTGTCTATACAGGGACACAAGAAAATAGTCTGAACGGAGAGGTTCACAAGACTTGACATCCCATAAGTCATGTCCTCTCTGCCATACAATGGATTTTTGCAGCTTTGGTAGCAGGCTGCCAAATCAAAGGCATTTATGGGAGATGATGATGATGGAGGTGGAGAATGTGAGTGGTTGATATAGGCTGCAGCAGATCTAGGGATAATAGTGAGAATACAGTAAAATCCAGAAGATATACAGATTTGGCCTGATATCCCAAACTCGTCTGACCTTGTTAATCTTCTGCATTTCCACTATCACTTATGATAAAAGGGAGCCATGAATTAGATGGAATAGTTTTACATACCTTTCAGAAGCAAAAGTTACTGTAATTTACGGAGTCTTTTTTTTCTAGTTGAACATTGAGCAGTGAGACTATGGAGCTTTGACAGGTTCCATATAACATTAAGGCAAACAGTGAGATAATAGAAATCACATTTAACTGCCAATGAAGAAGAGAAAAGCCCAGCAGTTCTTATCTCAGCTTTATTAGTCCCTGTGCAATGCTGTTAGCTTTTACTGTTGTTGACGCACCAAATAATATCCAGTTCCATAATTTGTGCTGCATTACTTATCACACAGATGGGAATGTGAGAGGAATCTAGGTGCATCTGAAGAGCAAAAATTAGAACAATCGGAGAGAGAGAACATCACAGCACAGAAGTTATTCCCTTGCATTAGAGCTACACTCCTGACCTATGAAGAAAATCCTAGAGCTGTATCATAACACCCTTTCCTGGCAAGAAGACTCCAAGGTCCTGCATTCAACATGGCCTACAAAATATATGAAAAATATATATAAAAAAGAAAGGAAATGCCCTACATAAAGCACTAGATGATCTATCCCATAGCTGAACCATTGGAAGTGTGCTAAATAGTCCTTCTGAGAAATGGGTCTTGTTGGGTTGGGCACAGCAACTCACTAACATGCCCTTGGATTCCAGCTGGAACCCAAAGCTGTTGAATGGCCCAACACATGCAGTTCTGGTCAAAGGTAAAAATAAACCATGGATGGGTAAAAAGAAAGGCGCACAAAGTCTGAAACCACAAGATGACATCGTCTTCTCTCTCTACAACAAAAGTACCACTACAGCAACTGGAAAAAACGTTGAGTCCCCACGTAACAAAATCAGTCAAACCCAGCACATCAGAGTGATCAGCACGTTACTGAGAATAAAGACAATCCTGCTCAGCTAAGACTGGGCTAGCATGTCTCCAGAAGATCTCCTCTAACCACCAAAGTAACTGGCTTAGTTCAAACAGCAATCTTGCTGATGGTCTCCTGAGGTGTTCCAGCTGATGGACTCATTTCCATTTAGATGCCAGAGCAGCAAAGCATCTGTAAACTTCATAATCTTGATCATCTTCAGCCCAGGGAGCCAGAGACAATTGTGTTTCCATTCAAGCAAGAAAAATACTTGAAATGTCAACATGTGTAAAAACACCTAACTCTTTAAAATCCCAGCTGATGGCAGCTGTCATGTTTCAAACATGATCACTCTGTGTTTAGGAATGAGAGATTGAAAGGTCTATTTTTTGATTTAGGAACAACTGGAAGTGCTTAAGCACTGAAACGAGCAGCTTTTTATTTCATACATACAGAAGATGGAACAGGAAACAAAGACTGCGAAGGGACGCGCTTGAAAGCCATGGTCATCTCAAGAAGCTCCAATACCTTTCGGTGACAGCAGAGGGTTGGAACTAGATGATCTTCAAGGTTTCTTCTAACCCTATGATTCAGAGATTCAGTGAAATCACTATATTACATCTATATGATATCAATAAATATATTCCTGCTACTTGTAAGAAGATACAAAGCAGCTGTGGCATTGCATCTCGTGACATGTCACACCAGCCATTATAACTAAGGTAACTAAAGTTGCTTGAAGCTGAATAAGGCCAGAGCCTCCCAGCTGACTAGGGATCCTTCCACACAGTACCCTCAGCTAAACACAATAAATGAGCTAAACACTAAACACTAAAAAAAAAAAAACTAAATGAGAACTAGGGGAGCTATACATCTAGCAGTGAAAGTGCAAACAAGGTTTGAATCCTGAACATGCTCTTTCACCATGGGGTCTTCTTGTCTGCCTGGCTCTCCCTTAACTATAGATGCCAAAACCCAACCAGTTCTGCTGGATTTTGAGACTTGATGCCCCACAGCAGGATCATGGTTAGCAAAGAGTGTAGTGCAAGTCATTATATACATCAGAATACACCCTGGTGTGTCATCTTGGGGAGCTTTTACAGACTGTCAGATAAACTCTTAGAAGCCCAAAGAGTCAATCTGCACAGCATCTACATGTACATCTTTGGTACCAAACAAGAGGTCCAATGCCAATGGCATTCTGGGGTGCATTAAAAAGAGCGTGGCCAGCAGGTCGAGGGAGGTGATCCTCCCCCTCTACTCTGC
>JAOWBP010002978.1:6010419-6041407 GCA_028571105.1 Tragopan temminckii
GAAATGATGGGCACGGGGGTTTAGTGGGCATGAGGGTGATGAGTTGGTGGTTGGACTTGATGATCTTAGTGGTGTTTTCCAATCTTAGTGACTCCATGATTCTATGATAAACACCATGTAAATGATTCCATCTCCATGAGTTCTGAGGGGTGTAGAGATGCATGGGAAGCATTGGCACAGCATACCTTCATGCATACACTTGCTGTGTCTGCATGGTGGGTGTGTGGTTGCAATGTGCTTGCATCAGCCTGCATGCACCCAGCGTGTGAATCAAAGAACCACAGAATCATTAAGGTTGGAAAAGTCCACCAAGTCCAACTGTCAACCAATCCCCACCGTGCCCACTTAACTGTGTTCCTCAGTGCCACATCTGCACAGTTCCTGAACACCTCCAGGGATGGTGATTCCACCACCTCCCTGGGCAGCTGTGTCAGTGCATCCCCTCTCTAAGAAGAAATGTTTCCTAACACCTCCAGTGATGGGGCATCCACTGTTTCTCTTGGCAGTCCTCTGAATTAAAACAGGATTTCGGGGTTGCACACTTCACAAGCCTACCAATCACCCACACTTCACTATCACTGCCATCTACAGCACCCAAAACTTAGAGACTTTACCCACACAAGGCTGATAAGGGATGTCCATGCTGCAAAGTATGAAGGAATGTGGTATAATAAGACAAACGATGATGAAAGCATTTCTAAAAAAAGGAGCATGATCAGAGATTTTATTATGGCTCATGACTTCAGCAAGATAGTGAACCTTGCAAGAGAAAAAGAGATTTCTAAACGGAGGGCATATATGGGCCTAAACTTCTTAAGGAAGTCCCTGAAATAAGCCTTAATGCTACAAAGAGCTGGGCTTCTGTCAACTCAAGAGATCTGTGCATCATGCTGTGCTTATGTTCTTAGGATAAAATGTCTTTATCTAGTCTGTCACTTCAGGGGTTTTTCTTCTGGAGAAAACTTTATTTGAATTTCCCATAAAAAACTTATGAAGACCAGTTCATGTGATGCTCAGCTTGAATTTACCACTGGAAAACAACAACAGACTCAACAGATGAAAAGTGCCAGACAGGGAAAACAATTAACACACAAACAAAGCGGGCTGTGAAGAGCCTTCTCGCAAGCACGTATTTATAGCAAGAGGTGAAAGAGAGGCAGTGTAGTACTGATAGTCTTTACCCTGTTACAAGGTGAAATAAAAATATTTCTCTGCCTAGCTTCCTTGGATATAGCCCAAATAGAATAAAGTAAAACTCAGCTGGCATCTGCCTCATTCCCCAGGCTGTGGGACCTTTCAAAAAGAGGCATCGTGAATGACTTTGCCACTCTTCCTCCGGCCCTACTGCCTTCTTCTAACAAAACCTTATCTTCAGTCAGTGCCATCCCCCAGTGCTACAACATCCACCCTTAATCCAGTAATTACCCAGCCTAGTAAATTATTGCAGTTAAGCCCCTTCCCAGCTGCAGCCCAGGACAGCCTTCGCAGCCAGCCCAGTGAAGCACCAAAGCTCATTTTGTAGACCCGTGTCTCATCACACTGAGCCTTGGTCTGAAAGTAGAGAAAGAAATCGCTAAATCTTCAGACACAAGGCAAAGATTTTTATAGATACCAAAAATCTATTGATGGGCTCAGATCAAGGGCTTTTTAATTGAGTGAGCAACGTTAATTAGTAAATCTACTGACTTCTAAATGCCACGAGACCTAGGGCTACAGATTTCCATTGCGAGAGGACAATGCACTTTTCAGGGTCTAGAGAGCATTTTTCCCTTGGCTGTTCTGCCCTTAAATACCAAAAAGTTTTGCAGCTAATTGTGGAGGCATTTGGATGGCGCAGTGACAATCAGACATCACTTCTCTTCAGCTGAGGGAAACGCTCAAAGGAGTCTTCAGAGATGTTTGTCTTTGGGAGGCGAAGAAGTATGGAAAAAAAAACACAAGGTGTTTCTCGAAAACAGAAAGATCAAAGATAAAAGCATTTGGGCAGATAAAATGGCTGCAAAGATTACTACTTCTTAACATATAAATTACTCAAATCGCTCCCATCTGTCTGCCTCCACCATCATATGAAAAGAGAGACCAAAGGCTTAGCTCCCAATACATTAAATCCTAATAAATCCACCCGTGTTTTAAGTTGTAATACATGAAACACTTTTCCTGGAAAAACCGTCTGCAGACCAGCAGCAGAGGCTTTACAACATGTTTGTTATGGAATCAGGATAAAAAGCAGGGATCAAACTGCAGCAGCTCAGCAGCAAAGGATTGCTGCAAATGTAGAAACTAAAACTGTAGTAACAGGAACTTGAAGACAGGAGGAAGAAGCTTAGCAAAAGGAACGGCCTTGCTGGGGAAAACGCAGCAGAGTTTATGGCCCCAATCTTTATTAGCTGAGGAAGTCAGTGCAGGCTTCTGGGGGGAAAAATAGGAAAAGAAATAAAAAGGAGTTTAAGATCATTTTAATGGTTTGAGGCCAGATTCATAGCAGACGTGAGCTGTGTCTGGGGACCTCACCTCTATTTTTAACATTCCTTTAAGTTTTCCCATGAAATGATGTCCAGGAGGCTGACAAAGGCCATATTTCTCCTGCCCTGCCAGCCCCCCGGAGGCACCCAGCAAATCTTCATACCATTCTCCTCTTCCACAGGTCCTGACCCAATTTTGGAGCTGTCAGCAGCCCTTTCCCCAGCAGGTCACCCAAAATAAGGACTTCAGCCACCATGTCACAAATATGCACCACCCAGACAGCTGGGAAGAATGTTAGGGACAGGTTTTATCGCCCAGAGAGAGCTGCAGCGCACCCACCATCTGCAGGAAGCAAGGTTCAGCTTCCACATTTTGCCCACATCTTTAAGGAAAGGCACAGTATGAGTATTTTGATAGGCACTAATATGATGATATGGATAGGTGGAGGACATATCTCAGCATAAGTCTGAATGATAAAGGGGAGAGCTCATTGTGGCCTTTCAACATATAAAGGGAGCTAATAGGCAGGAAGAAAATCAACATTTTACACAGGTAGACAGTGATAGGACAAGGAAGAATGGTTTTAAACTAAAAGAGGGGAGACTTAGGTGAGATGTCAGGGGACATTTTTCAGTGAGAAGGTGGTGAGGCACTTGCAGTGCTGCCCAGAGAAGCTGTGGGTGCCCCATCCCTGCAGGTGTTCAAGGCCAGCTTGGATGGGGCTCTGGGCAGCCTGGTGTAGTACCAGATCTGGAGGTTGGTGACTCTGCCTGTGTCAGGGGTGTTGGAACTTGACGATCCTTGAGGTCCCTCCCAGCCCAAGCCAGTCTATGATTCTATGATGGCAGCCCAAGAATCTTTGATGACCTGAACATCTTTGCATTTCACTTCAAATACCAGAAGCAAAACCAGGAACTTGACAAGACACTGCTACAGCCCATTACATCGCTAGTCCCTGCAAGGTCAGCAATTACAGAGTCCAGCAAACAACACAACTGCCCCAGGGTGACACCTGTCCCACACATAGCTCTTTATGGGCAGAAAGCCATTTCTGCCTTGGTGAAGTCCAGCTCAGAGTGGAGTCAAGATATCCCCTAAGTCATGGGCAGCCTCTAATGGCATGGTGGCTCTTCATCAAGACACAAAGACATTATTTTATCGAAATTCATTTTACAGGTTTTGTTTTCTTGACAAGAAAAACAAACAGTGGCACAGCAAAAGGTTCTTCTGGCATCTTTAGCATAATTTCGAGTTAAAACACAGAAGCAGCATTTCCTATGTCGGCTCGCTGCTTCAAATCTTACCTGACATCCTGCATCATGTATGAGACATCTGCACTACACGCTGGTGGAACAAATCTGTCAGCAGAACGAACGTGAGGGGACAAATCCATCCCTGTTGCAACAGCAGCAGCATTACCCCAGGGGAGCGCTTTTGGCCTGCTGGAGTCAAATGGAATTCAGAGCAAGTAGGTCCCTCTATGCAACTTGGAAGACAAATGAATGACTAAAATAGCATTAGTGGGAGTGGGAGTGCCTGTGCAGTGTGCTGAGATACAGTGGCTGAGCCGCGGCTGTGGCAGTCACACTGTGTTTGGATGCAAATTACCACCAATCAGTTATGCCCTATACCAATCCGTCCCCCAGTTTGAAAAAAAAAGAAAAAAAAAAATCTTAAAACCTGTCTTGTGTTATGCCTTCAGGGCAAATTTGCTTTTGTGAGCATGAATAATTCATGCGTGTTCATTTATTATTAATTAATATTCCATGAACATGCATGGTTTATTCACCCAAACAAAGCACTGCACCCCACACGCTCTCCCTACAGCCTGACATCAGCTAATCTCTGCAATCAGGTTGACCAAGCCATTGGATCAAATTGTTTTTCTCTTCTTTCTCTCCAGAAGGTACCAAGAACTTTTAGACCCTTCTTGCTGGTCACTGACTTTCTCTATTCCCGGGGCTGGGAGGGGGCAATTCCACTCTTCTGGGCTTAAACATCAGATAGAAGTCGAAAATGTGGTTGCAAGAAGGAATCACGATGAGGAGTTGGACTTTCTGTGTGCTGTGCCAGGCGCTTCCATTTTGGGGAGCAATGCAAGGCTCCCCGCAGAGCTGCTCCCCAGTTGCCACATGGCTGTTGGGGAAACCTATGTAATATCCTCAAATGCATTGACTCCAGCTTCTGTCCGTGCCACAGATGGACATATTTTGCTTCTCAGTGTGTATTCTTGGAAGAGCCCACATTCAGTGGGTTAGCTTCCACTCCTGGATCTGTCCCCAGTGCATGAGCAATGCCTGCAGAGCCAGCACAAATCACAACCTGTTTCCATAGGTCAGACCTGCCTCTCAGAGTTCTTTGCAACAGCCACTCTCATTCAAGGTGGTCTGTTGTGATAGGACATAGGGAAATGATTTCAAACTAAAAGAAGGGAGATTTAGACTGGATGTAAGGAGGACATTTTTCACACTAAGGGTGGTGAGACACTGGCACAGGTTGCCCAGAGAGGTGGTGGGTGCTCCATCCCTGGAGACACTCCAGGTCAGGTTGGATGGGCACTGAGCACCTGATGGAGCTATAAGTGTCCATTTTCATAGCAGGGGAGTTGGACCAGATGACATTTAAAGGCCTCTTCCTACCCCACACAAGTTGCTGTTCTGCTCTTGAATCTTTATCTGGAAGGAGCAGCCTCATCACAGGGCAATCCTGGATGCTCTGTTCATGTCCTGGGTCTCCAAACACCCACCTTGCTTGCATCCTCTGCGCTACAGATGTAGAGATGCAAGGCCAAGAGCTAGATTTTCTTTATTTGGGCTGAAACATTGCCATCTCTTTATATGGTCATACATGAGTCCTGATTTCAAGCACAGGAATGCTGAGAGGAGATAGTAGAAAGTTTCCTGTGTGCTAGACACTGGAACAGCTTCAAATCAAGAGTGAGCTGAAGAAAACAGAATAGACACAGTTCTGGCATTCAGTCAGGGCTGAAGTAGGGCACACAGAGAGGTGGAAATGAAAGAGTCATAGAATAACCCAAGTTAACCTTGAAGGGAGCATATAAAGAGGAAGGGGAACGGCTGTTTACGAGGGTGGATAGTGATAGGACAAGGGGGAATGGTTTTAAACTCAGACTGGGGAGGTTTAGGTTAGATATTAGGAAGAAGTCTTTCACACAGAGGGTGATGATGCACTGGAACAGGTTGCCCACGGAGGTTGTGGATGCCCCATCCCTGGAGGCATTCAAGGCCAGGCTGGATGTGGCTCTGGGCAGCCTGGTCTGCTGGTTGGCAACCCTGCACATAGCAGGGGGTTGAAACTAGATGATCACTGTGGTCCTTTTCAACTCAGGTCATTCTATGATGATTCTATGATGATTGAGTTAGAAGGGACCCATAGTGATCAGTGAGTCCAACCCCCGGCTCCATGCAGGACCACCCAAAAATCAGACCATATGACTGGGAGTGTTGTCCAAACCTTCCTTGGGTTCCCACAGATCAGGGCGGTGCCCACTGCCCTGGGTAGCCCATTCTATGCCCAATGCCTTCTGGCCAGAGCCTTTCCCTGTTATCCAACCTGAGCATTCCTTACAGGAGCCGCTCCCATGGCACTCAGCCCAATGGGGTCCCACGTGCCTTGGTACTCCTCAGGTGGCACATGGAGGAAGAGAGAATGAAAGACGACAGTGATCTGTGTAGTATGAATGCTGAGTGCCAATCACAGGTGTAGAACCAGATATCCTCATCTTGAAGAGCCAGTAGAGGGATTGGAGATGGTCTCCAGAGTGGATGTGAATTGTTCCATTTCTCTTGTTTCTCCGTAATGGCTTAAACCAAAAGCCTGGGTCCAAATTTCCCCTGCCACCACATTTCATAACAAGACCTGAAGTATTTCAGCAAAAACCCTGGGCACCCCCCCATTGCTTGAAATTGTTTTACAAATAGAGATAAGTTCTGTAATGCTGAGAGTTACAGACAATTTAACATGCAGGGGCTGCTCTGGGAAAACTTAAAATTGTCATAATTCATCCTCCCCTTCCCCCAGTCCAGAAATGAAAGATTAAACCTTGGAAGATTTATTAAACTGACATTTTAATAGAATTTTTAGACTTTCCCTGTTAACAGTTTAAATATAATTGAATCCTATGAAAGGGAGGAATATGGGATAGAGTCGGTGTCCCCCAACAACAGGAGCATTTAAAACACTGGGGTATATAGCTAATGCATAATTTAGTCTTATTTGCATGGCCCTTAGAACTGGGAGTAAGGAAAACACAAATCTAATTAACTGAGTGAAAGAAATGCCTCCACCAGCAAACTCCATCACAAGCTCCACTACCACACACCCACCCTCCCCAAGTCACAAACACGAAACAGATGGCAAGAAGGAGAAAAAAATAAAAGACATCACACGTCAGCTCTTGGAGAGGAACAGGGGGGAGAAGAGAGAGAAAGCAGAAGGGACAGGATGGATACTGTACTACTTGACGATGCAGCAATTAACTTGCTGAGGGTGGAATAATTCTTGTGGTGCCTCTCCTGTCGGAGCACTCTCCCAACTTAGCAAAGGAGATGTATTGCATGCAGTGGAGAGCAAACCAGTTTTCATAAATCCCAGCAGGACTCAGTTTCACTTTATGAGATTCATGTGAAAAATTGAAAATTCAGGTTTTTCCAAATGCATCTGTAATCAGCAGCCTGAGCTCTGCGGGTCCCCGGAGGTAACGGATCGCAGACAGCACAAAGTAAGGTTTCACAATCTCACTCAGCTTCTACGCTGCATTTTTAAAGGTTAGACATTAATTCCTGATCAATACGAGGAACAGTAGGCTATCCCCTACCCCCACTCTCAGAACTGTCTTACATGATTAACTGAGCCATGGCTTTGTCCTAGAATTACTTCAGATCACAACTTGGGGCTGTAAGATGCAAAGTCCCTCCAGATGCCCCTCCAGTGCCTTCTTCCCTGTGCAGAAATAAGTCCACCATGTCCAAGTTCTGACATTTACATTGCGTTATAGCCTCATGCTATTTTTCCCCTCCAATGAGTGATGTCACTAAGTAGGGCTGCTGCACATGAGAAGCCTTGATGGCAGCACCAAGGAACATGTGCTACGAGAGAAGTGCTGAGTACCTATCACTCAGTTTGGAGCTACTGATGCACTGAGACTCCCAATAAGGTCAACAAGCTCCAGCATGGTGCTCTCCCACCCTTACAGGACTGAATCCACACTCTGAGATGGGGCTCAGACCATCACCTTGCAGCCTTTGAAAGTTGCCACTGCTCAATGACCTACACTGCAAAGTCAGCCTCCATATATCTTGCTTCAGACATGAGCATGAACCGTATGCTGTGTTCCCACCTTGTTCCAGCACCCAGCAGAGCATCCCCACAGCAGGGCTGCAAGGAGCTGAATCATATGGATCACTCCCTGTGTCCATTTCAGGTAACATTTGGACCAAACCACAGAATCACAGAATCACAGAATCGTAGAGGTTGGAAGGGACCTCTGGAGATCATCTAGACCAACTCCTAGCTAAAGCAGGTTCCCCACAGGAGGTCACACACGAGGCTTTCTAATTCAGTCCCCAGAGTGCATACACATGCATGCACATCCATAGACAGATTTTACATTTTGCAGCCTAAAGCAAAAGCCAGAATTTGAAGCTTCCCCATGTTTAACAGGTCTGGTTGGATGATGTAGAAACAAGTCATTCAAAATGATTTTTCATGCTTGAGTATCCCTCCTTTAACACTGTTTTTGTTGGGTTCCTCTGTGCCATTGCCATTACAAATTTCATTGACATCCAGACAACTCCCTTGAGCTCTAAAAACAAACTGGGTGTGTTCCAACCAGCAAGATTTCCAGCAGAGTTAAAAAAACAAACAAACAATAACAGGCCCCTCAACAGACTTTAGGGATCAAAATCTTTCCAGTTTCCTCCACAGATGCAAGCTGCTGCTTGCTTTCCATTCATAAATCATAGAATGGATTAGGTTGGAGGGAACCTCAAAGACCATCCAGTTCCAACCCCCTGCCATGGGCAGAGCTGTCCCCAACCAGCTCAGGCTGCCCAGGGCCCCAATCCAACCTGGCCTTGAGTACCACCAGGGATGGGGCACCCACAGCTCTCTGGGCAGCCTGTTCATGTGATAGGTGATGGCTACTCTTACTGTGAAGATCTGATGCAGTTTGACATGCTTTAGGTTGACAGAGAGAAGGAAACAAGCTGGTCAATCAATCAGATTTAGGATTAGAGTGTTGGATATGCTGTTTGCTCCCCTCTATCTTTTCCCCTGTGGTAACACTCCTGAGTCTCTGAAGGCTTCAGCTGCTAACCAGAGGAGGGTCCTGGACCACAGGCAGCATTCTGGGGAGGTTTTGGAAACAATTAGGCAGATACATTAGCATGCTCTCGTGGTCTCATACTTTTACTGGCTCTCTTCAGGGCTCATTTATTCCACTGAAATCAAACACAAGAATTCCCCCAAGGAATCCTTGTCAGATATGAAGTGTCTGGCCTACATGACACACTCTTTTCAGGTACTGCAACAGGTACAGGAAGGCTGACGATGGTTTTTAGTGTTGTATCAATTCATTATCAAAGGGAAATCAATGAATATCCACTTCTGCTGAGTTAGAGAGTCTCCTGACGGTTAACAAGTGTGAATAAAATGTTACTCAAATTAGTGGCTGAGAACGGAATTCCAGAACGAAACTTGAATATGAAGCAGGTCATTAATATGACACGCTTTTAACATCTTTTGATTGTGTATAACACCACGTTTATAAGGAAAATAACTCTGTTAAGATTCATTGGGAAGAACATAATCACAGAATATCCTGAGTTGGAAGCAGCCCATAAGGATCGCTGAGTTCAACTCCTGGCTCCACAGAGGACCACCCAAAAATCAGACCATATATCTGAGAAAGCTGTCCAAATGTTTCTTGAACTCCAACAGCTCAGGGCTGTGCCTGGGGACACTCTTCATGTCATGGTGAATAACCTTTCCCTGATATCCAACCTGAAGACACACCTGTATTCCCACATGCATCCTTCTGAGCTCCATGCCTCTCTCCATGTTCAAAAACAGAATGATTCTGGAAAAACAAGCAGGCCCCTACTCCTGTTTAGGAAACAGTGTTTGTAGCCTAAATTTCTATTTGTTCACCTGTTCAGCACAGCTACGTGTGTGCCTCGCTGGCTGCACAGAGATTCTCATAAAATATGAATACTTCTTCCAGATACAGCTGTTTCTTAACTTGCATTTACAGTATGAACAGTTATTGGTTTCTATTATTATTTATAAGTCTGCAGTGTGAGAAGCCTATCTCTAATGCTTATGAAGTGGCAGCTTCTCTTGCCAAGAGCAGATAGACAAGAGGACACTGCAAGATAAAGTGGAACAAATACCAAGAGACGTGTAAACCAGACAAACGAGATTTTCTGTGAGCTGTGCAGGCAGCCTAAGTGTTTAAAAACAACTTTAAATTGGGATTGAATTCGTGCTTTGCAGGCTTGGCAGCATTAGGTACAGTTAGCATCTTATCCTGGTGGTGTAACACTGTCTGGTTTCCTTCTCATGGGGTTAGGGGTTTTTTTAGGTTGAAGAACAAGTGATGAGAGCCAGCAGGTAAAACAGGAAAAACACAGTTTCTTTGAAGGTAATCTCTGGTATTCACAGAAGTCCCCAAAGGGTCCCCAATACATCACATGAAAGGAGTGGCAAGCTGATAGTTGGAGGGAATGCATCGACGGTCTTTAAAAATGAAAAATGATCACTGTGACATAAAAACAGTGTCAGAGGAACAGAAATGTTTCTTTGTGAGAAGCAGGCGTTTGGATACACAGAGGTACCCACGTCCTGCAAATCCCCTGCGGCAGCTCAAGCCCTCCCAGGAGGGGTAGGGCTGGGTAGGAAATGGTTATCATTTCAGGACATTTCAAAAGCTGGTTTTGCAAAGCTGTAACCTCATGGTCTTGCAGACATTAAGTGGGGAGAGAAAACGAGGAAGGAGAGCTGGGAAAGGAATGAAAGCTCTTTTCTACCTTCTCCCTGCTCAGTGGTTATTGAGAAACCCATATGATGTGAGAAAGGTGCGAGAGGAGAAGAACAATTGATCTACAACATCCAACAAACTGTAAGCATGCAGAAAAGTGCGTTTCAATCTATAGTAGTGATGCAACTTCAGTTTCTCTCTTCTGAAGTGACCACTCAACTCATCCCCGCTTCAGGTATTTTAGGTAGGGATATTTCTCCCTGCCCAGAAATTCCACCACCCAACATGGTTTCCAGAAACTATTTTCTACCATCCTTCCATAAATTTCTACGCAAGCTCTGAACAGAACAACCCAGGAGCTCTCATCCAAGGGAGGATCCTTCCTTAGGAGAAAATAAAAAGGGCACTGTTCTCCTATCATTCACATCCATCAGTTACGAAAAGGAAAAGCAAATCAAGTCTCTTGTCAACAAACAATAAAAGCTGGCACAAGCAGCTCATCCAAGCCATAGTCTAGAGGTTTGGTCAGAATATGAGGAAAGCAAAACGCAACGATCATTTCAACTTAAGGCACGTATCCAAGGAAGCACAAATAGGGTGAGCTCTGCAAAAGAAGGCAGGGATATGGTTCTTCCGAAATGGCAGGATGACAGGAGCACTCTATAAAATTTAAAGGGAGAGAAAGGAAAAAACAGTGGCATTTTGGTGTTTTCCCAGCCAGGCTCTGTGTAGGGTCTACCCTTGCCTCTTAGGTGTGTAACCCCAATCACTGCCTGACGTAGGAGTTTTGGTTGAATATCTCACAGCTGAAAAGACACGTCAAAACCTTCTATCTCACTCGGGTCAGGAACACAAATACACCCCAAACAGTATATTCTGGTAAACCAGAGCAACCCAGAGGGCAGAAGAATAGTGATGCAATTACTCAAGTTGTAGAGTTCTCCAAACCCAGAAGGAATCAGGTTGTAGAGATTCCCCTCAAGTACCAGGGTAGTGATTTCAAACCCCTCATTCCAGATCACTCCTTCTATAAACAAGAGGCAAGAGAAGACAGCAACAAAGCTTTTCCATCTAAGGCACATCGCAATCCAAGTTGGAAAAAGGAGTAAGTCGTGGTGAGGTAACAAAACCTGGAATTAATGCAGCTTAACTGTGGCTCAGGGATTGGAGGTGCCTAGATATAGGGCTATAAGACCACGAGTCACCTAATTTCTTGGAAGAGAACCCAAACTCAAGTATCTCTCATTCATTGTCTGCCAGCAGTCACCTCAGCAGCTTCATCCCCAGCCTGCAAATCACAGTGGTGGCCCTTCTACACTTATTTTCCCATCTCAGTTAACCACCTCTGATTAGTTCAAATAGTTACAGGGTGCTAGCAATTATTCAGTGATGGGCCTCCTCAGTCTTTAATGGCTGCTCCCACAAGATCAAACAGGTGAAGGCCAAAAGAAGAAAGCAGAAAAACTAAACATTTGGGAAATGAGAAAAAAAAAAAAAAAAAAAGAGAGAAATCCCGGAACAGATCCAGGTCCTTTGAGACTCAGAGTAGAAAACAGCCCAGCTATTTACTATGCCTATTTCCAGCATGCATGAAAATTTCCCATCCAGCCCTTTTTCCTGCAGAATTTCATGATTTGAAATGCTTCCACAGTACCAACACAAGACAAGATGCATTCTTACATTCTCGTTTCAACACTGCCATGGCTCTTATTTGAGCAAAATCCAAAACATCAAATCAAGACTGGGAAATTCTGTGCAGAGGGTGAATTTTGGAGCCTAGGCCTCCAAGTGGAAGGATTATCTTTGCAGCTGGATGAAAATCTCCAACAATGGGAGGGATTAGGAAAGAATGGAAATGCTAAAAAGGGACAGCCTTAACTGATGAAGAACACACTTCTTTTGTGGATCTCAGAGACAAAATCCTTAGGAGGATGCTGTACATACTGTAATGGCCACTTATGTTTTCTGTTTCAGATCCTGCTAACAAAATGGAATAGAAAATGAAGTGTTAAAGACGTTCATATAAATGATCTTTGATCTGCACAAAATTCTACAGTATATGGGAAAAAATATATATAGCAGTATATTCAATACTTCAAGTATTCTCCTGCTCCTATCACTATCTAATTTTATGGAATTTCCCCAAAGAAAAGAGCATCCAAATAACGTCTTGGTTTGCAGCTATGTCTTTTTATACCTCTGGTGGGGTTTTCAGATGGCTGTTGAGATCAGCTGAGGTGCCAGCAGCATTTTTACCTCTGGCTTGAGTCAGTCTTCTCAGAACACACTTGTCCATGGTAACCATGACCACATTTTGTGATGCAGAAATTTATTTTCAAAGGCAACCACATTCAACACTGTGCCACTTGCGACAAGGAAGGTTGGACATGGGATGGGTTTCGTAAGGAGATGGACAAAAAACATGATCCCCTTTGGTCAAGATGCCTGAGCATGGCCCTTGTCCTTGGGGATGGGTGTCACACTTGGCTATCTGTGTGGGGTGCAATGATTCCCACTCAAAGCCAACAAATGCAAACAGGATCATCCACATAGACATGACAGGAGAAACATCAGTTCCAACTTTAGTATTCTAAATGCATTCCCTGCTTGAAAGGATGGCGAGTAGTCAGAAGAGCTCACACCTGGCAAACAGCATCACACAGCCCCTTGTGCTTCTTGAGAAAAAACAATGGAAAGGGAAAGGGTACAGCTCAAGCTAAATTGTCCCATAAAACATTTTACTACAACACACCGATTAACATTTGACTCTGCTGTAGAACCTGAACAATGCTAAGGGTTGAAAAATGCCTGTCTGAAAAGGCGATGCCAAACAAAGCGGTCACACAAAGAGCCCTTGCAGAGGCAGAGGGGCCCCTATACAGCCCCAGCACCCAGCCCTTGGCTGCTTTCATGTTCATGCTCGCTACCCATGCTGAAAAGGTGTTTCATTTCAAAGTAAAATCTTTCTGTAGGAAGCGAGCACTGCAGAAAAGTGGGGTACGGGCCACCACATCGTGACAGAGTTCTGTTTCTACAGGAATGATGAGAGCCCTTTGCTCTTGTAAATCAGAGGAATTCCTGACATCCCACTTCTGCCTTCAAAGCTCTCTTCACCCATGCATGAACCACAATAGGCTGAACCCAGGGGATCCCTCCTATCATGATCACATGGGGAAGAACAAGGGGACCAGGGAAGTGGCCAGGCAGGCGCACCCCGGCACTCAGCCAGTCACTAACTCTTCATTTCTGTATGTACACTCAACTTCAGAATCACAGAATGGTTGAGATCAGAAGTCAGCTCTGGGTCCATCTGCTCTAACCTCTGCTCCCACTGGGTCACTCAGAGCAAGGTGCCCAGACCCATGTCCAGGCAGACCCACATCTTTGGAAATCTCCAAGGAGCAGACTCCACAACCTCTTCTGGCAACTTAATGCATTTATATAATTTACACTGTACTTACATAACCTTTCAAACTTTTTTTTTCCTGCTTGCTGTTCATGATCACAACTGCCAGAGCATCTCCTTCTGGAAAGGTTTTGATGGACCTCAAGAGCAACGACATATAGCTGATCCCTGCCTCCAAAATCTGAGGACCCAAGAGGAAAGCAACAGGTTGGATATTAGAAAAAACTTATTCTCTGAAAGAGTGGTAATGCACTGGCATAGGGAGGTGGTGGAGTTACTGTCCCTGGAGATATTCAAGAAGCGTGGAGATGTGGCACTGAGGGGCATGGTTAGTGGGCATGGTGGGGATGGGTTGGTGGTTGGACTCGGTGATCTTAGTTCCAACCTTCAAGATTCTGTGATTCTAGGTGCTGACGTGTGCCATCTCACTCACCTCCTGAAGTACGGCAGGTTCAGGTGTGCCCAGCTCAAAGAACGGGGCTGGCATCCAGGAGCAGAAAGCCATGGCTTGAGGAAGGTGGGAACAGGAATTTCTTATAGTGGCTGCCATTGGAAAATCAGCATTGCAGAGGAGCCTCCTGTGTGAGAAAACGTCAGAGCAACTTTTTAGTGGGAGGGCAAAGACTAATGAAGGTCAGTTTCTCATTACATTTCATGAGGTTGTTGGTTTTTTTCCACCCACAAGCAGAAATTCTGGCTCTACCACATTCACAATGAGATGCCTCTTCCAAAGCATCCCTTTCACCCCACCAGGCAGGTAGCAATACTACAGTGGTCAAAGCTGACCTACAATTCCAGTTCCACCAACAGAAACCACCAGCAGACATTGGCAGGTCAAGCAGCACCCCACTGGGTGGGGGCTGTTTCCAGGGCCGTGTGTCTGCTAAGCAGGAAGGAGAAGTGATCAAGGGAAGTCCTACTCTTTCCCTGTACCAGCCCCAAAGTTGCAGCATGAATATCCACACTGATCTGGTGTGTCTAGTATCAAATGGAGAGGGAATTAAGGTGCTTGCGTCTGTGACTGCTTTTACATGTTAACTTTTGACAGGATGAAAACATGACTTGCTGTTTTTGCCTTTATAAGCAATACTTGGCTTTTTCTATTCCTGAGCTTGTCTAGTGTGCAGCTTATTTCTTCTGCTGATAAATATTTATGCTCCATGATTTTGATTTATAAGAAGGGGCTTAAATATTGTAAAGCTGGATATAACCAGTGTAAAACAACATAAAACAAAGCACCAGAATCCAGTGGACTTAAAAGGCATGGCTCCAGCGGCAGCCAAATTTTGCCCCAGAAATGACCTCTTCCCCTCAAGAAGTGGCACAAATTGGCAGCTTCCCTCTCTGCATTACAATTGAAATTCCAAAACTGTATGTATCAAACAGGAAAGGTGTTTGCCGTATTGCCAAGGTTACTAGAGTGAAAACATCGCAAATGGCATTTGCATGATTGTACTTTCAAATCCTAACTTGTAGCAACAGTGCATTTTAAATGAAGGTGATTTATAACTCCAACCAGAACACTAATCATATTTTGGAGTAATAGGATTTATTTGTTGGTTGTTTGTTGGTTGTGTTCTTTAAGCTCAGAGACAACAAGCTATGTTCATGAAAAGGGACGTGGCTGAGCTTAAGCCCTACCCCAACAACATTTTGAAAGGATTAGAAAATAAACATAAATGTACTCTATTTTCAGCACGCAGTTCAGAGCCTGGGTAGTCTTTAATGCTTCTCTGCTATGAGAACATCCTACATTGCTAAGCAAGTTCAGATAATTTCCATTTTAAATGAAAAATTCAGATTAGTACAAAAAAGAAGTCGGCGTCTGGGGATCAAGAATGGATGTTTCACAGCGCCCAGCTGTTCTGCAGCTCTGAAATTCCTTATCCAGAGCACACTGGGCACATCATGAAGCAACGTTCAGTCCGCTACCAAGACTAGGATTTACAGCCCAATATCTTAAAGCTGGAAGCAGTTGCCATGTGTTCTATGACGTCACAGAATTATAGAATCATAGAATGGCTTGGGTTAGAAGCGACCTTAAGGCCCATCCAGTTACAGCCCCCACCATGGGCTGGTTGCCATCCTCAGCCCAGGCTGCCCATAGCCCCATCCAGTCTGGCCCCGAGCACCTCCGGAGATGGGGCACACACAGCTCTCTGGGCAGCAGTGCCAGGGCCTCACCACTCTCTGCATAAAGAATTTCCCCTTAACATCTAACCTAAATTTCCCCTCTTTTAGTTTAAAGCCATTCCTCCTTGTCCTATCACTATCATTCTGTATAAAAATTCAGTTCACCTCCTGTTTATAAGCTCCCCTCAAGTTCTAGAAGGCCACGATGAGATCTCCCCAGAGCCTTCTCCTTCAGATCCTTTATTTCTGGGACTGGCCATTAAGTCCCAGGGCACCTCACTTGGAGCCACGCAGTATTTATGGGGACAAACAGCTCATTTAGGCCACAATTTAGGAGGTGCACTAAATCCCATGGCCCATATCTGTACATGAAAAGAGCTTGACTTTAATCTCCATGTGCACCTGACTCACAGAAAGAAAGGTGTTCCACAAGGGACTGAGCATTATTAGAAATAGTCCCAACAAATTCCTTTTTGCTGTTGTTGCTGGTTTTCCTTTTTTCAAAAAGAACGTTTTGGACATAACACTGTAAAAAAAATACGCACTCAAGCCACCTTCAGGACTTGTTTTAATAGAACTATTCTCAGTGGTGGGCTGTTAAGTTAACCTGGTTGACATGGGAAACCAAGAGTGATCACATGGGCTGTTACTGCTGCCCAACTGAAGAGACGATAAACTTTATCAGAGTGTTGGGAATGTCATAAAACACACACTAACTTGGTCACCTTAACTGCATGGTCACACACCTTCTGGAAAATTGAGTTTGGGCTCATTAAAAGGGGTGTCAAACACCTAAGAACTGCACCTAAAGTTTCAAGTTGTCCTTGGAAATTTTGGCTTTGAGCACGTTCATGCACACACTGTGTTTATACAATATACACGTATTTGTGTGTGTGTGTGTGTGTGTGTGTATACGTATATAATTTCACATGCACATTTACATACATCTTTAAATGAAAAAATTAATCTAAAATATGTCACCCGGCAATCTGTCAAATAAAACTCATATAATAAATATGTCACTTTATTTAACAACTGATGCTGAAGAGAGCTAGGCAGGAGGAAAGAAATCAAGACAAGGTTTAGTAAAAACACTGAGGAAGGCAGAAATTAAAGCAATCAATCACATTCTCGTGGAACGTCTACGCCACTCGAAATAATATTTTATTGTCTGCTATTGATTGGATGCCACCGAACAAAATTGCAAACAATGAATCTGATGTTATAAACAAGAATCACAATAAGAATAACTTATTTCAAAGCCTCGGCCGCACAACAGTTTGCACTGCAGAGCCAAGCATGGAGAGCTGGACTTCTACTTGTTCTGCCATAAGCTCGGAAAATGTCACTCTTCATTAACAACTGAAGTACCTGTCAAAAATAAGGCAACTCCCCTTTTGCTCTCCTTTGTATTTTAAATGTGAACTTGCAAATTTTGGTAAGGTTGGAGGGAAGGACAAAAATGTGAGAGAGAAGATGCAAGAGACTGTTTTTTCCAATGGTGAGCTCTCCATTCAGAAAGGAGAACACCCTGAAGGAAAACATACCAAATCAAAGAGCAGAGCATTGTTGTGCTACATTCACTCAGTAGCCACACAGCTCAAGCCCAAGCAACTTTGTGTAAAAGAAGAGAAAATGTCCATGGGCCATCCAGCTTCCCAACTCACTTCCCATGTTCTTTGCCCTTTGTCAGATCATAGAATCGTTTGAGTTGGAAGGGATCCACAAAGGTCATCTAGTCCAACTCCCCTGCAATGAACAGGGATGGGATGTTGGCACCCTGATCTGCACAGGGATGAGCGAGAAAGAGACAATACAGATTGAGGTCTGGTTCCAAGGATGATAGCAACAGGATGAAGAAGGAAAACCATCACCAGACCTCTGCACCCTGCCCAGGGAGGTGGTAGAGTCACCATCCCCTTCAAGAAACATGGAGGAGTGGCACTGAGGGACACAGGTCAGTGGATAATCTTGGTAGTACGTGGATGGTTGGACTAGATGAGCTCTGAGGTCTTTTCCAACAGTAATGATTCTATGATGGGCAGGGGAAGAGCTAGAGGCATTCTGCTGCTGAGGAAGCCTTTATCCCACTGGTATTTGGGAACCAGATAGTTTCTGATTTACCATGACACAGCTGTACCTACCCAGTAACTCATTACTCACCGCTGCTATAGCCAAGCTCTACTATTATTACAGATCTAAAGGAGTGGGGATCCCTGTGGGCTTTTTGGAGGTAAAAGCTCTGTTTGGTATTGGAGGGAGTGTTTGTGCATGACCAGGATTACAATTTGGGGGATTTGGACTTCATAGTTATTCTCTCCCATCCTTCATGTATACTCCCCCTTCTCTTTCAAACTGTGTCTTACATTAGGAGACAATTGGAATCTACAGGGATCAGCAGCACCATCATCAGTACCACCTTTCTGAGCAAAGGTATTTCCATAGGACTTCCAGTTAACATGGAAGAGTTTGGTGTGTTCCACACACTCACCAGTCTGTTTGGAAGGAAAAGCTGTTTCTTAATTAATTATAGTTCCTTCAGAGAAGTTGCCCTAGACCCTGCCAGGATGGTAGCAGTAGTGTCCATGGGCAGATCCACTGACATCGATGAATTTGCTGTTGCATGCTTTGGGCCCAGAAAGCACAACTACTAACTCCAGTAGGAACAACTAAGGAGGAAAGGATGCAAGTGATTGAAAGACAGCATACCAAGTGGCTGGCAATAGCTCACTCCCAAATATGTAGGCTTGCCTCAGATCTGGGTCTGGCCAACGTTTTCATTGAAGTGTGGACTGAGGATATGATTTTGAGGGGTGGAGAACGTCCTTGTGACATTCCACTGTGGGCCCCAGTCTGACGGGGGTGTGAATGCTCAAGAGGGGAATTCAGACATAATCTGAAAAACAATGATCTGAGAGAAGCAAGGAGAAAGTCCAGAGAGGAGGGCACATCTCCTGCCCTTGGGAGGACAGCAACAACACACAGGAGACGTTTGTTCATGATTCTTGGGATCAAGAGCCAGCGATGGGAGCAACATCCCTGTGAAGTCCCTTCCTGCAGTGTACTGATGGGAAGGGGGACAAGGGAGGAACATAAGCCCACCAAAGCGTGGGATTGAACACTGGGGAACACAGGGAGGGGCTGCTGCCATCATCTGGGAACCCTATCCAAGACGAGGGATGCTTCCTGTACAGAGAACAACAAACTGCCTACAATCAACCCAATTTGCTCCTCGTGCACCACCAACTCTCAAGGCAGCACCTCTGGCCCAAGCGCACCGTGCAGAACACACCGCAAGCGATTTCGGGCAATGAAAGAAGACGGAACGAGCATGCAAGGATGCTCGGAGCCCAAAACCTCCAAGCCTGGGCAGGGGCCCGTGTGCTGCCGCAAGCACAGCGAGCGGGCACCCTCTAGCGAGATGCACTAGGAAGCGCTGCTCCCCCCGCACCCACCGCCCTGCCCAGCGCTTCTCCCCGCAGCACGGTCTGTGGGCGCCCACAGCTCAGCCCCACTCAATTGCCACCCGCTGCTCCCCAGCAGCGACAGCCTGCCACGAATATTTCCCTTTTTACAGCTTGGCTCGCAAGGCATCGGAAGTTTCTTCCCTTCCTGATCACCTTCACCGCCTTCCAGTGAACTTTTGGGTAACGTATGCTGTGCCCCCTGCCCAGCACTGCTGTGTAAATGGTGAACAGGCTTCCAAGTATTTTTCAGGCTGACACTGAGATGTGGATGCTCCATTCCTGGAGCCACTGGAGTCAGGCTGAATGAGGCTCTGAGCACCCGATGGAGCTGCAGGTGCCCCTGTTCATTGCACAGAGTTGGACTAGATGGCCTTCAGGGGTCCCTATTCTATGATTCTGTGACACTGAAACTGAGGAGTCAGCACAGAGCCAAGCAGGAGATGAGATCCTCTGACCCAGAGACCATATTCCCCTCCCCAGAACCTTGACTGCAAACATTACACAACAAAATCTCCTTCTTTTCCACATCTTCACAAACAAAATTGGTTTGGGGTCAGCTCATGCAGCCTTGGGATTATGGGTGGCAGCCTGATCACCAGTGCCAGGGAAGGTGCAGGTGACTGCCACCTCTGCAAGCCCTTAGGGACAGAACAGAGCCAGGACCTGATAAGGGTAAATATTGCTCCTGGTAATGCAAACATTAATGTGAGAGCTTATGCTAGACCGGAGGAGCAGGCATCTAACCAAGCTTTGAAGGACATCCCTCCTTATCCCATCATCACTGGTGTTTTTGTTGGAGGTTCCTATCGCCCGCAGGTGAATAGTACAAGATGTAATGACTTCAAATTGTGCTAGGGGAGGTTCAGGTTGGATATTAGGAAAAAATAAATCTCAGAAAGAGTGGTGAGGCATTGGAACAGGCTGCTCCAGGGAGGTGGTAGAATCACCATCCCTGGAGTGGTTCAAGAACCGTGGAGATGTGTCACTGAGGGCATGGTGGGGGTGGGTTGGGGTTGGACTTGGTGATCATAATGGTCTTTTCCAACCTTAACAATTCTATATTCTATGAAATGGTTTTTCTGTGCTCAGGGCAAGCCTGCCACCCACTAATCCATTTTCCTCATCCCTTCTTCCACGTTTTCTTGTCCCATCAGCCCAAAACCAAAGGACTGTTGAGCAGGAGGCAAACCCCTGTGTCTCCTGCATTACCTCTGAGCCCCCACTGCCTCCTCCAGGTCCTGTGCTGCCTTGCCCCAGCCAGATGCTTCCCATGAAAATCAGCTGACAGTAACACAAGCCAAGGGACTGGCTCGGCTCTGATTAAAGCTGGATCCAATTTTACAAAACCCAACTCACAAGCAAGTTCATCTCCTGTAAATAAACATAAAACCTGGGATGTTTGCCTGGCTCCTGAAACAAAAGGACTTTTGCTATACGGATTACAACACAAAAACGAGGACAGAGACAGGCTCTATGCAACTTCTGAGGGCAGAGCAGCTAGCAAATCCCCTTAATGACCTTTCAGATGCCTTTTGCCTATCATGCTAACTGCACAGCCATTTTTTGGTGGTGTGGACATGTGTTCACAGAAGAGTCAGCTGAGTCCGTCAACGTGACAGATTGTTCTCAATTTATGCACATATCCTGAAAAGTGCCATTACTGCCTCTTAAAGATGCAAGAGTCCTCTTTAAAATCGACTCATATTTTCATAGATTCGCCGCAATGAATTAATTGAATTGAGTGGAAAAGAGAAAAGTGAACAAGCAATGGCACATGTCTGTGTTTGTGTCATTAGGGGAAAAAGTGAGCACATTATTTCTCGGTTTCAAACAAACAGTGAATCAGAAACAGATTTTTTCTAAATATCCCCACTACCTTCTTTTTCTTGATGGCTGTTTAACCATTGCTTACTTCAACCCAAACCCGCTGGTGAATGTACTCACATCAATGCGGTCAACAAAGCACCTGCTTAACTCAAAGCAGATAACTAAGGCGCATTCAGGGAAAATCACCCATCTGCCTCACCTGTTTTCTCTGAATAGGGGTCCTCCATCGTTTTAAAAGCTGTATTTCTTTGAGCATAAAGTACTGCAGCAGCAAAAAATCAATGCACTGTGCTCCATCAGTGTGCATCTGTCACTCAGCTCCCGACACTGGAAAGGAAGAAACACACATAGAGAACACTCACCCTGTCCCCTTCCTTTAACAACAGCCAAGAGTAAAAGGATGCATAATTTAGTGGAATGGCTTTATTTGTGTATCGGGTTATATTAAACGTCAGCTAAGGTTATGTTCCTGTCTTCAGTTGCTGCTGGGTGTTGCTTCAAAGTCATTCTGAGTCACTGCTCTCCATCTTTATCTGCTGATGGGCCCCCAGGTAGCAATGGGAACATAACTTCCCCTGACACGGATAACCTCCAATAAAAGAACGACTTCCCTTTTGACGTGCTGATTACAATAAACAGGGGGATGTTGGAGGCTTGAAGAAGGGGACCAGAGCACTTGAAAAGCAAAGAAAATGGGTCACATCCTGCTCTGCTTCTGCGGCAGCAGGTTCACTCCAAGCTCTATGCAAAGCAGCAAGGAACTCGTGAGACTGCAGCTAGGGCTATCAATGGAAATGCAAATCTTTACCTACAGTACCTTATTCTGCAGCAAATGAACAGCAGTCTGGGAACAACCAGAAGGCTGTAGTCTAGGACCAAGAACCCCCCGGTCCCGGAGTCCAGGAGGATGAGGCACCATCTAAGCCCAAAAAATAACCCCCAAGGTCTGACTTCACTCAGATTTTCCATTAATCGTGTCAATATTAACTTTACTGAAATTCCTCCAGGTTTCTATGAGCCTGAATAAGGTGTGAATCAGAGCCCAAGCATTCAGTAAATCAGCCTCAGCCAGTGATAGGATGAGAGGTAATGGCCTCAAGTTGTGCCAGGGGAGGTTCAGGTTGGATATTAGGAAACATTTCTTCTCAGAAGGAGTAGTAATGCAGGCTGCCCAGGGAGGAGGTGGAGTCACCTCCCTGGAGGTGTTCCAGAACCTCTTCCAGAAGAAGTGGCACCGAGGAACATGATTTAGTGGGCAATATTGGTGGTAGGTGGACGGTAGGACTAGATGATCTTAGTGGTCTTTTCCAACCTCAATGATTCTGTGATTCTATGATTCTATGAAAAGGAACGGGCTGTGCCCAGAGGGATGCAGGCTGGCACTTGGTAAAGCTAAGAGAAGTTTCCTCTGCAAGAGAGCTTTTGTTTCAGCCTGATACAAGGCTGCCAGAGCCAGTAACTCTTTTCATTCTGTTCAACGAGCTTTGGGTAGGGTTGTTCATAGTGAATTCAGTTTTGGCTGCCCAGAGCAATAGTTCAGGAGATTATCTTGCTCAGAAATCAGGTGGGAGGTTTCCAGAAAAATCCTACTCTGGTCTTCCAAAGCACCCTGCTGTGGAGATGACCCCCCACTGCACTGGTTCCAGTAGCTAGCTGCAATGGGATCACACAGCCAAGGGCTTCCCTGGCTCAGAAGGCCCATTAGTGCTCCCCACCTCGATCCCTCAACAGGGTCTGCGCTCACTGTCACACACACTTTCTGCCCAGCACCAAACATTGTCATTTACATCCATAAAAAGCTGAATTCAGCACTCTTTCCATAAAACGGATCGTGAACCCTTACCACCACTTGCCTCTCCTTGGAATAATAAATTATGAGGACAAATGGCAGAATCATTATCAGTTTCAATATCCAGTCATAAATAGTCTTGTAAGAACACTGAAATGATGGTGTTTTATTGCGTTAGATATCACTTGCCATTAATTACAGCATGAAACTTTTGTACTTTGATGAAAAGCATTTTAGCCAGCTCTGTTATAAATTTAAAACAGCCTTAAAACAAAAGTCACCTCAAGTTGTAGTTTTTTTTCCCCTCTATAGATCTGGACATAAAATAGCATTCTTAGGCTTGGAAAGACATAAAAAAAAAAAAGCCAGGTTTTTAAAAAGCTATTTCATTATGTACACATTTGGCTTTAGCACTGACAGCAAACTAAGGGTACCAAAGACAGTTCTGTACAGCAAAATCATTGGCAGCTGGATTTCACTGCTACAGGTACTTCATAGTTGGTTTGGTTTGGTTGGGTTTTGCTGTAATGATCAAGTGCTGCTGTGAATCAATGCGCTCTGGTTTACATTTCTTGCTGTAACTCTCAGGACAGAAATGCAGGTGATTTCAGAGCATGCCTGAAGCTAACAGGAGCTGGTGGATTCAGCTCCTTGCAAATTTGGAAACCACAAGATCTCACAGACTGAAGTTTAACTTCAGTCTAACTTTAATGTGACAAACCACAGAAATGAAGCTAAGATCTACATTTGCAAACATTTGTGGAATCAGTCTTCAAACGTCCTCTGACACATAGGATTTCCACCCGTGCAATTTAAGGTGCTGCTCCTGTGGAACAGGTTATCGACTCATGGCATTGATCCCATTTTGTGTTCGTTTGCAGAAGGGATTATTCCATTCCACTTTGGGCATGGTGATCTTACAGCCACTGCTAACAAATCCCATAGAGACCAGGATCCAGAGCCTCTGCTCAGCTGAACAGCAGGATATCTAATAATCCATCAGGTTTGCTCACAACCATACATGAATGTTCAGTGTCAAATCCAGACACACAGCACCAGCTCTGCTGGCTCCCATAGGTTTTTATGTAGACCTGGAGAAGACATTTTGTTTTTATTTCCCATCCTTCCAGGAGGGATTATGTGCACTCAGAATTTAAGTTAGGCTTAAGTTAGACCACACAAAGTTTGGCTTTTGTCCTATCAAAGGCTTTTGTTCCACCCAGGAAGATGGCAAAATCATCCACTTTCTTGGAGGTACACTGGGAGTCAGCTCAACCTTAAGCCAGAAAAGTTTAGGACTCAAATTGCCATGACAGTCAATGGAGATCTGGTCCCTATATTCAGTGGTTCCTTCTTGTTCTTGGAAATGGCTCCCAGGAAGATTTGCTCTGTAACTTTCCTGGAGACAGAGGTGGAGCTGAATAGTCTGCAGTTCCCCTTTTCATTTGAGGATGAGAGTAATATTCGCCTCTTTCCAGTCAATAGGGACCTTCTACTGTCATCACAGCCATTCAAAGATGATAGAGTAGCCTCACAATGATATCAGCCAGATTCCTCAGCATGCTCACACATGTCCACCTGGCCCCACACACCTGTGTATGCCCATTTTGCTTCATTAGCCCCTAAACTGATCTTCTTCTACTATGGGTAGTACCTGTTTCCCCCACACATTACTCAGACAGAAAGAGGCTTGAGAGCAGACCTTGCTAATGAAGACAAAAGCAAAGCAAAGAACACCACGCTCTTTCTATGCTTCTTTTTTTACTAGGTTGGCCAACTAATTCAGCAGCACACCAATATATGCCGATCTATGTTTTCCTTTTCCTAATGACTTACCTATAGAAATCCTTATTCTTAGCCTTCGCTCCCTCAACAGCTCCACCTCACTTCTGGCTTTTCTAATTTCATCCTTGGGCCACATCTGAGATCTGAGGACAAGTGACATTTCCCAGGGCTGATGAGTACCTGTAAAAATAGATGTCATTAGAGCAACTTAACTGTTGCTTGAAATGGTGACCATTTGCTTTTTGACACAAAAATGAGAAATTTAAGAAAAGCAGTGTAATTGCTCATTTAAGGCAGCGTATTCTTTCCCTTCTGCTTAGCCTCATTTGACAATCTGAGAGTTTAGCTCCCAGTGCTCTTGCTTAAAATATAACAGATGGCCTCTAATAAGTAAATTGAAAAGTGCAAATAAGGTTAAAACAATTTTTCTTTATTGAATATCATTAACTTCAAGGCTGTCCACTTTAAAATGCTAATTAAACCTCACTTCCTTTTGCAGGGTTCTAGTGAAGAAAAATTGCCGGGGGGCAAATTCCTCTTGCTTGTAGAGGACTAGCCCAGCAAACTGATAGCAAATCGAGCTATTACATGTTCCAGTGTTAAGAAGGAGAGCTGGAACTTTTCAATTTATTTGTCCCTACCATACTCGTTGCTTCCTACAAATCAAACACAATTAAGAAGGAAATTCAAAAGAGGTCAAGTGTGAAACTCTGCTCTGGCCGCGTGGCAAACAACAGTTTCTCTCAAGGTCAGTACTCAATGCAGCTTTCTCAGTGAGCAGAGGATTTCTGACATGGTGCTACAGCCCTGCCACACGTCATGCTGCAAGTATGTGGCTCGATGTTCCTGGCACCGCACGCAGGGGACAGGAGGTCCTTCAGCACCTCCACCTCACTCCTAATTTCCTGTTTAAATTTACTCCCATTCAGTGCGTGTCATTTGCTTGCGTGCCAACACTGTCCTTTGGCTTGAGCAGCTCTTCTCCTGCTCTTTACCCCCAGCCTGAAGGATTTATACTGAGCAACTTCTCAGCTTCCACTTGCTAGGCAAACAAAACCAAGCTTTTAGTCTCCTCTCCTTGGACAGCATTTCTATTCCCCTCATTGACGTATCAGCCCTCTTTCCTCATCTGTACCAGTTCTGTCTTGACAACAAGAGAGGACATTTGCAAATGTCCTACCTGATGGGGCTCACCAGTGCCTCATAGAAAGCAATGTTCCTGTCTCAACTGGAAAGGCACAAAGAGAAGATCAAGGACAACACTGACCATGCCATGGTCATGACATATTTATGGTCTCAGCCTCATCAGACAGCCCCATGGTGAACTAAGCAGCTTCTTGGACACCAGCCTTGGCATGATGGCACATCATCAGGAGTTCTGGCTGCCACCACTGCCTGATGGGTTTGACCAAATGCCCAATACTTCTTCAGTAGGCTGAAGGAGGCTCAGGGAGGGAGCAGTTTCCGTATTTCCTGGGGGCCTGGAACACTTTAGAAAGAAAAGATGCTTCATGCCAGAAAAGGGGAGCTTGAGTATTGGGTCTCCTCCCTGAGCTGCTCCCAAGTCTCAATGTACTCTCCCTCTCCCTCTAAATGCACCATTCTCATTCATCTGAGAAATTTAATTTATTTCTTCATTTAAAGATTCAGAGTGTAAACTGCAAAACACAGACTTTGATATATAAAACACAGAACTAGATGTAAATTACCAAGCCAGTCTCAGCTCAGTGATTTCTCATCTAGACAATCTGGCTCAGCATCAGCATACAGGCATCCATCCCTTTTGCTCAAAACACTCACGCTGTGAACAATCCAATGCTGCCTATCTAGTGACTGAGTTACTGCAATGTTCCTGGACCAGGAGGAATGGGAAGGAGTTTTCTGACATTTCTTCTGGCCTTTAATGTATCACTTGTACCAGTCTCTTCCCTTTTGCTATGGAAAGCCCCTGAACAATGGAAGCTGACTCCTGAAGGCAGAGGAAGCTGTTAGCAGCAGTTGTTTAATCAGTCCATTTAAGAATCATGCCAAAACCACACACAGTACAGATCAAAGTGGAAGATCTACGTTCACTGGGCTAATAGCAAAACAAGCCTTTGTGGAAAGACTTGGAGAGAGTCTGCCACACTGCAAATATGGTGAGAAGAAATCAAATAAAACACCACGGATATGTCTCCTGAGTTAAGAGTTACTCAGAGGAAAAAAATAATCTAAGGGAAATCTTGAAATGTAGTTTATTTGCTTATTTACTCACACAACTGTCTGATTGAGTGTAGATGTCCCTGTACAATGCAGAAGAGCTGGACAGATGATCTTTAAATGTCCCCTCCAACTCAAATTCTGTGATGACTAAATTGCATGCTGAGTTAGCTACATTCAAAGTCTTCTTTTTCCCTCTGCTGGAGTAGGGATTTCTTCTAAGAAACAACAACAGCAGGTACCACAGTAATTCTGCAGAGAAACTGAAAATGGGGAAAACGTATCATTGCCTTTTAACAGTAACGTCCTTGATCAAAAGGGTATTTCTGCTGTAAGCAACTGTCCTCAAGTTGAGTCATCTAGGGTAGGAATCTAACAAAACACCAGGATTGACAGGAGAATGTCCCATCCTAACAAAGCTATGGCAGAAGTGTGAAGAGATGTTCTCAGGTAGCATAAGCTGTGACACCAAACGGTGTAAGAATCCTTTACCTCTTACTTGTTTGCTCTAATGTGTTTTATATTAAGATAAAAGCCCTCAGCTAAGAAATAGCTCTGTTTCTGCTCTGTTTCTCTAAGCCCTACTTTCATACAACATGGTTTAGACTATTTTCAAGGAGAATTCCATCTTCCAATACATCAGTACTGCAACAGAGCTGAGGTTTCATGAGGGGAGTGCACACATGTCAGTCAGAGAGTAAATACTGTCTCCCAACAGCAAGTTGAACAGGCCTTTGTTTTCTTGAGCAATTCTTGCTGAAGTCTTAAGGGAACTGCCTTACTCTATAGCAGAGAACTGAGCTTAGAGGCATAATACAAATGCCTGAAAGAGTCCAGCCTGAAGGAATAAACACAACCAAGGGCATGCAACAAAAGGACAAAAAGCAGAAATATAACAAAGCTCCTGACCCACGTCTGCTGGATATCTCCATGGAGGTGCACGAAGAGTCCTATCTGAAGGGAGCAGGAGAGGTCAATCACATGGATTTGATAGAGAAAAACAGAGCAGTGCTGGAACAAGAAAAAATTCTAGTTGTACAATGGCCACTGGGGACAACTCTTGCCTCCAAAGTTGAAATCAGTTTTCAATGAAGTCTTCAAGAGTTTTGGCACAATGTGAAAAACTGACTTTTTCTGTTCTCCTCTCTGTACGACTACCCTTCTACTCAGCAGGGAGAAAGCTCACTCAGGAGATAACTCACCTGCTCTGTTGCAGACAACTGCCACACCATAAGATGAACAGCAGCCAAGAACTCCTTTTCTTTGTTTTCCTTTCTTCATATCATAGGAGACAGATTTCTACACTGGTCGGATGAACCCCACACTGAAGGTAACCAAGGACTTCTAATTGATTGGATGCTGAGTTAAAGAGAGGATAACCAGATGGATACATTGCAGAGTACTAAGACACAGCATACTCAATAAAAGCAGAGTTGATAGCAGCATCTAAACAAAGAAAAATAGAAAAAATACCTGTCATCCAAAGAAAGGTCTTAGAGGAAGAAAAGCATATGCAGTCAATGATATCCTCAGTTGTTCTAATGGGCAGGGCGAAGCATCAAGAGATGAGGAAACCTAGTCAAAACCTGAAATGAGAAATCACAGCAGAATCCACGTGCAACAGTAACTGCTCCTTCATCCTTACCCCTTAGGTTCTGTGCTCCAAGAACACTTTGAGAAATCACTGTGTTCCCACAATGGCCGAGCCATCCTCAGAGGGCTGTGATCACCGCAGCAGTATCCTTCTGTTTGTCAAAACCAACTCTAAGAAGCAACAGGGGAGAGGACAAACAAGTGAAGAGTCTTGGGGTCAGATTTCAGCAGGAGATACACTCGCTCTGGTAAGTATCATGTACGGGAAGTTCTTGGCATCCCACAGAAGTAGAAACAGCCAACCAGGTGAACTTTGTGAAAGAAAAGGTCGTACCCGCTTCCAAGATAAGGAAGAAGAGGAGTTGTAGAGAAAAAGTTCTAAAAATCTTACATTCTCATAGTGTGAGCTTTGAAGGCTGAAAGCTAAGCCACTTGACCAGGCTAACCAAAGAGCCTGGATCTGAGCTGTAATCAAAGCACAGAGAGTGAGCAGGGGCTGGAGCTGTGCTGAACATCCACGTTAAATTGTTAAAGATGTCAAAGATGTTAAAGAGGTCAAAATGTCATATTCGCACCCTTCAGAGCCATGCTCAGAAAAAAGCTGGTTGTCTAAGTATTTCATCCCAAATTTTTTCTGCCTGATACATCATGTTTTCATTTTGACCTGCACAAAAGGAACATAAAGTAACAAGATAAGATTCTTTGGCGGAGGCTTATATGTGCATGTGTTTTACGTTTTATGTGTGAACTGTACTAAAATTTCAAGCTATGTAAGATCAGGACTACACTCTCCTCTAGTGAAGTTCCTAAGGAAACATTCCAGGTGGGACAGTGATCCCCTGGTATCTGAGGGAATGGCTACCCAGCTGTGAATCATCCTTGGTCATACTGTTAACTCTTGGCCGATTTCAACCCAAAGATCTCAACAAAATCCAAATCCGAATGGTTAGATGAAAAAAATTTCAGTGGCTGAGATAAGGAAAAATCAAAATTTGTAGTTTTCTATAGCAATTATGCTTTTCTTCCCCACCTGCTAACCTGCATACAGAAGGCTGGGGATGACAGTAACGGAAATACGAACAAAACAAATTTTGCATTGGCTTTTTGTAGCTTTAGATACACACCCTTCACTGTGCTGCTGTGATCTGTGGTGGCAGCCACAACTCCAAAGGAAAAGAAAGCTGAAAAAACAACAAAAAAGGTCCCACTGGGATCACACACCATGGTGTTCAGTTCAATTACTTATTAAAGCACTGTCAGAGCATGGACGTTTTTCAGTACATTACTTATTCACTCAGAGCTCCAGCTCCCTCAGACTGATCCCACAAGAAAAAACAAACATCTTTTCCTGTTTGTTCCCCGCTGCAACACAAAAGACTTTAAAGACTTCAGGCTGCAAAGAAAACTGTTTGTCTGTGGGTCCTGGAACACCAAGAGCTCATAGGTGAGTCTGTGCAGCTCTGACTGACTGGCGAGGGCACGGGGCCATTGAGCTAAGGATGCTGCCTGGCTTTTGCCACATAATTCCATGACCCACATGCCACCTCAAGTGGCTTTGCTGGCGTAAGATGGGAGCTGTGGATCGGTTCAGCAGTGAACAATTTCCTTGTGACAATCAAGTTGTTTTTTTCCAGGAGACAAGATCAGTTTTCCATACAGGTTCCAGTACATTAGTCCAGACTGGGAATAGCTCAGCAGGTCTTCACATGCAGAAAACGACCTTTCCTCTGAACAAGGTGGGGACACTTTGCTGCTAGACTTGGAGTACAGCAAGGCCCTCAAGAGGAAAGAGGGAATCAACCTTTATCTAATACGTGAAGGTAGAGGATATTGGCTTGCCTTCAGATTTGTTAGCTAGGATTTTAATTAGTACCGTAATGTCTTTACTCCAAACAGCCACAACAACATAGGTAGACAAGTCAGCAAAACAAAGCAAAACTTTGGGAAAAAATACTTTTGGAAACCAAAGTGCACCAGAGCCTTCCATCACTGGGGGCTTCTTTAAAGAGATGTGCACACCGTTCCTTGGCAGGCTAACAGGCATCCTTAGGAATTACAAAAAGAAAAGAGTGGTAGAACTCTTACAGCAGCATCTTCTCAAAAGACTTTTCTAGGGGGAGATTTATTGAGCCTTATTCTATCTGACACTAGTCAGTGAACATGTGCAACTTTGGTGAGCCAGGGAAAAAAAGAACTTGTCTATAAATTCTTATACTCCAGACAACATTCCTCAGAGGCCAGCCCTAATAAACCCATCACCACAACAACACTGTAACTCAGTGGTGCTCAGCTCCTGGCCATTCAGGGTCTGGCATCTGCATCTTTTC
>JAOWBP010002978.1:6041507-6061404 GCA_028571105.1 Tragopan temminckii
AGGGACTCCTGCAGTAAGCACAGAGTGCATCAGCTACCGTGAGGAAAAAGCAGTTAATGTTAACATGGGACACATCAGAGAGCTCCATCCCAGCCCAACATGACTTAACATGTCTGGAAATGGACACATGTGGCCACTGTGCAATGCAGCCTTGAACACAAAGAGCATAGGCCCAAAGAGTTGCTAAACCATGTGGACTGTACGCCATTAACAACACTGGTAAGAGCCAATAATCTATAAAATATAATCTTAAAAAAAAAACAACCCTGTGTCTTAGAGTCCTGTGATACAAGATGGGGAACACGAGCTTTAAGTTTCTTCAGCTAAGTGGGAGTCGAGCTGAACGTCCCAATTCAAGGGCAAAGCCACAGTGCCACATGAGGTATCAGTCTTCTCACTCCAGTGAGCCAACTGAAGAAATTGCTGTCAAAACAAACATCTCTGAACCTTTTCACTCTTAGGTTTAACGCTGATGACAAACCGGTCACCAGGCATGGTTAATGACTACTGATGACAAACCAGTAGGCATTGCTTAACTCGCATTAACACATTTTTCATAACCTATCTACAGCTTTGCTCAATGACAAAGCAACTGCTGAAGGTGGACGCCTATGAGAAGTGTTATATGTTTTAGCACTGTACCTTAGGACCCAGAAATAATAAGCACATAAAAGAGATGTGTATTTACAATGCCACCTTTTAAAGGAATTGCTTAAAAGAAACTCACTTTAGAAACTCAGAAAGGTAATTCTTCATCTTGCTGAGTAATCTTGCTAATATCAAGAGAAGCTAGAATTATTGAGTCGTGAACAGAAATGGTACCATTAGTACTCACAATGAGGCACTTCAGTAGAAAGGGGAGCAAAGGAAGAAAGTGCCCACTCTCCACCACACGTGAGGCGAGTCACTGCCAGGAGGTACCACTCACTGCAGCAATGCAGCAGGGACAGAAAGCACTCCTGAACTGCTGTAACACGAAGAGCAGGAACCTGAGTCACCTGCCTCCAGCAGGGACATAGCCCAATTCTCAAGTCATAGAATCATAAAGGTTGGAAAGATCACTAAGATAACTAAGTTCAACCATCACCCCACCACCACTACGACCATTAAACCACGTCACTCAGTGCAACATCTACCCTTTTCTTGAAAGCCTCCAGGGATGCTGACTCTACCACCTCGCTGGTCAGCCTGTTCCAACACCTCACAGTACTCCATAAACAGATCCTCTACTCCCTACAACACCCTGATGTATTCCTAAAGCACACTACAACTTCCACAAGAACTGAAGAAAGGCTTCAGAAAGTCTTTCGTTAACCTACTTTATTCATAGAAGAAATTTTATCCTAAGGGAAAAATACTGGCGCTGTAGAATAGTGCCATAAGCTGTTCCCACTTGCACAGGGTGATGCAGGTTTTTCACTTAAATTCTGTGACTTCCATACATCTCTGCAGGAAGGTGTCTGGGGCTTTATTTTTTTCTAAGATTTTCCTTAGGACTGAGGAGTAGCATCAGGGCAAGACAGGCCACCAGTTCTGCTCAGCATCCCCAAGAACGGAATGATATATTGGTGGTATAAAGAAAAACAGTGACCTTCATGCCCTATTAGGAAGAGAGTCCTATTTCTGCACTCACACTCAGCATGAAACAAACAACTTTATGGCCATGACTCCTGAAGGAGGAAAAGAAAGCAGCATAACCCCAAACAAGCATGCAGATGGAGCAGACTTCATGAAATTGAATGAAACTGTATAAAACATGTAGAAACATTCCACGTTTGACCCTTATTTTCATCTTTTTAAAACTAATGTCAAATAAAAGATTGAGCAACCAGGCCTGCACCTCATAAGGTAAATTCAATGTATTGCCTTTGCAATTTCCACAATTTATAAAATCCAACATCATGTTTTATCCCACAGCAGATTTTCCATAGCATCATGTAACAAGAATTTCCCTTCTATGAGGATCCCAGTGAGTGTTCAAAAACTTTCATCAGATGGACCTGAATATGCTTACGCTTTCTGTTGGTTTTATGTAAGCAAAGAGGAGATAAATTATAGACGTGCTGAAAGATAATTTCAAAATACATTGGGGAAAGAGGTCATGGAATGAAGATACTGTACTAGGTGGGTATGTAGAGAGCCCACAGCACTGAACACGTGGAATCAAAGCTCACAGAGATGATCAGAGTGATTTATATATACAATGGCCTTCATGTGCTCATCCAGATATTCCAAATCAGAATCAGCAAGTACCATTTGAAAAGTATTGAAAAAACCTGAAGTCACAAACACACAACAATGATTTCCTTTTTAATTAGGTTTTCAATCATAGTGCAACTTTTTCCAGCAACATACTGAAACTCAGCCATTTAACAATGATTTGTCAACAAAGAGGAACAAAATGATTTAAAGAACTCCACTAAATTCTGAGCAAATCTCTTCTGATCTCTTTGGGAGTCCACTCTGCAGCCAACTCATAAATTTTGTTTGCTTGTTATTTTGCGTGACAAGAGGAGGTTGGGTTGTAGATCACCTTCTGTTCAAGCTCTGCATATCTTTTCAGAAGTGGACGATAGAGCTAAAAGGGAAAAAGAAACAAATGTCTAGATTGAAAAAATTAGATTTTTAAATCACGCTGCAGTTAAAAATATCTTCAGAGCTGAAAAAGTAGCACTGTCACAGGCAACTGCAGGTTTGAGGTTTCTTTTCCCAATTTGCTCAAGAAATGCTGCAGTATGTTCCACCTTCAAATGTCACCGTCCTTTTCACCATCTCCTTTACAGCCTAATTTTATGACACACACAAGTTGTTCTTATTGTGATTGTATGCTTGCTATAAGCACAAGTCATTGCTTCCAGAGGAAGCAGCTCTGCTAAAGTCACCTCTCCAAGTCGGCCATGCCCCCTCAGTAATAGCAGTCCTAACCACCCAGGCAGAACTCCTGTCCTTGCCTCCCTCTGCTACCTCAGGATGGATCACTGCCTCTGTTCCCTCCTCCTCTGCCTTGCTAATGAGCCCTACCACAGTGCAATGCCACCGTCAGAAAGGCCAATATGCAGACCAGGGTGTTCTAAAATACACTTCCCACCCCACTCATAAGCCCGTATCTCCTTTAGCTTATCTCCCTTGCACTTTCCTACCCCCATAACCTTTCCCATCTATGATGTGCTCCATGCCCTGCCTCCTCACACTGTATACCCAGGGACAAACAAAGACTCAGCTTATTTCCACAACAACATGGAGCATCTGAGCAGCTTTTTCCTATTTCCTTATCTAGAATCCACCAGGGATTTTTAGATCAGAATTGTTACAGCCATGAAAAGCAGAATCAAGATTCAAATGTATTCAAAACTCCAGACTGAAACATGCCCTATGCATTTGGACATGGGCAAGATCCATGCTGGAATTTACTTCATTCACTATTATTATTTATTTATTCCTTTTTTTTTCTGTTTCAAATTCATCACAGGACACATCTTAGAAAATGAACTATTCTGTATGTGACCAGCTTACACAGAAGAAATCCCAAATAAAGTCTAGCTCTACTGCAGGCTGCAATCTAAAACTATACCCCTTCCAGATCTGGCAGATACACCTTCCTCCTTACCCCTATGTCTAATTTTAATTGTCCATCCAAGAAAATAAGAAATTGATGCCATGCCAGGATAGCTTCACTCATTTGCTGGCACTAGCACAAAGAGGGGACTGCCAGGAGCCAGTGTGGAGCTAGTACAGCCTCGAGCAGTCCTTAGGAGGATGCCATAAGGTCATATCCCTGCTGCAATGAATCCTATGGGCCGCCAAGTCTAGTCTACAAGCCCCCTGCACTGATGTTATTCATAATAAGGGCAGTCTCGCTCCTGGCTCCAGGTTCAGTGAGGTTATAAAGCCATAATGAATCATATCCAGTAAACTGAATTACGGCTTTCATCAATAAGGGAGATCCAGCATTTAAATGCATTTTATCCTTTTCCAGATAAGAGCCACAGCCAGCAACTGTATATGCATGAGAAAATCAGGAGGGAGATGTTTCAAGTGCAAATG
This sequence comes from Tragopan temminckii, assembly GCA_028571105.1. Taxonomy (NCBI): domain Eukaryota; kingdom Metazoa; phylum Chordata; class Aves; order Galliformes; family Phasianidae; genus Tragopan; species Tragopan temminckii. The sequence goes on from JAOWBP010002978.1 coordinate 6,045,552, forward strand.
GTGAGGCTGCAGGAAGAGGAGATGCTGTTCTTGTGCATTTTATGTATAGTCCTGAAGTGGCCTCAGTATCTGTACCTGTCATTTCAGAACCATAGAATCATTAAGGTTGGAAGAGACCTCTACGACCATCTAGTCCAAATGTCCACCTACCACCAATATTGCCAATATTTTCTTGGTTAGAAGAAAAATCCATCAAGTGTTTGCACAATTTTCTTCTGTAGGGAATACAGAATTAACATGTTTTGTGCTTCAGCTGATGGTGAAACACTCAGTTCTTGTTTTCCCCTTCCAAAAGGAAAGCTTCAGTCTGAACAGCAAAACCTGGACTTAATGCTTCGTTCCCACTTCCCCTATAGCAGGTGAGTGACTTATGGGTACATCCTGCAGAACAAACCTGTTCTGATTGACTCCTCACTTTCACAAACAAGATGTTGTAGCAGTTAAAGTACATTTCTTCAACAGATTAAGCATATCAAGGGGAAGATAAGAAGCATCTACACCAAGCAGAAACAGACACTGTTCACTAGCCAAGGCCTCATCAGGACACTATTTTCAATCCACTTTGCAGTAATTAACAGACTTACACTTGTCACGCAGAAACAGAGAAACCTACTCAGTTCTACCTCTGTATCAGACTAACTCCGTGATCTGGGGAAGACATTTAACATAGGATCACAGAACTGTTAACGTGGGAAAAGATCTCTAAGACCAACCTCATCCCACCCCCACCATGCCCACGACCACATCCCTCAGTGCCACATCTCCATGGTTCTGGAACATCTCCAGGGACAGTGACTCCATCACCTCCCTAGGCAGCCTGTGCCACTGCAGCACCACTCTTTCTGAGAAGTTTTTCCTAATATTCAACCTGAACGTCCCCTGACACAACTTGAGGCCTATCAGTGTTACCTGGGAGGAGAAGCCGACCCCCCACCTTGCTATAACCTCCTTTCAGGCAGTTGTGCAGAATGATAAGCTTTCCCCTGAGCCTCCTCTTCTCCACATTGAACAATCCCAACAAACATCTCCATGCCCCAGCTCCTCTTCTCTACAGAGCAGTGATACCGAGGTCCATGGAGACGTACACAGATTACTGAGTTAGCAAATAAAAACCACTACTATTATTAAGTGCCATATGGCTCAGCATACCATTTCTAACTGACTACATGGGGGCCTTAGGTGTTCAGTGAAGTGCATACACATATTCTTTTCATGTTCCCAAAGAATATTCTTGCTTCCATTTCTGCTAAATATGCACATCAGAGTAAACAAAATACCGAGCAGGCAACCACCACTATGCTGGGAGTATCGGTATGTCAAACAAAAATGGCTCTTTTATTCACTGAAGCATTTATAATCAAGCTTTGCTGTTTCTTACTTCGCTATTCTGGAAATCTGAAAAACCCTGAGCACTTCTCAACAAAGGTTCAGCACAGCAGAGCTGCATTGGTAAGTGTGCTCAGCTCCTGAGAAAGGCGGCTCCTTATTACTTACCCAGCAGTGATCTTACAGAATACACAACAGCACATTCACTAGAAGGCTGGGAAGTATTATTGTTAATACATCACACTAAATTAAAATGTGTCAAAATAAATGAACAGCCGCGTTTACTGATAACAATCCCTTTTCCTGTTTATTGGACTTAAGTACTTAGCTCGCTAATTGACAAAATTCAGGCATTTGCAGTAACCTTCCCAGCCATTAGTGTAAATGAATGCTGCGTTTTGTACCACCTGAAAAAAATGCAAACAAACCGCAACAACAAAAATTCAAGACCACTGCTTGTACTCTGTTCATTCGGGGGTAGCACAGTTCAGAGGGCTAACACAAAGTTTTAAATTCCTCTTCATTAGGGAATTTGGCTGTGACACCATCATGGCTGGTAAGCACAGCAGTGCTTCATGCCTTTCACACGCAGTGCTTTTCATAGCAGTTTTACACCAGCTGAAGTCTGAGGCCAAAGCAGCACAGCTCCCAGGAAACACACAGAGAAAACCCAAGTGCTTTATGGAGAACCTGGCCTGAACGCACACAGCTGTGTTTGTGAAAGATATTTCTCCACATCTGCTGTGGCTGAATCACCCCTGCAGAACCTCAGCAGCTCCTTCTAAGCCACTCCAGGAGCCTTTTTCCTGAGGCAATTATATAGATTTATTTTTCTAATTGAGGTCCAAAGGGAATAAAGAACTCTCAATGATGCATAAAAACTCAAGAACATAAATTCCCTCTCTGTCATAGCCTCAAACCTAATATATCAGACCACGATATTTAGCAGGAGTAATTACATGTATCACAACATGAACCTTATTATTGTCCATAATTTAATTGTCCTTGCTATATTATGGCCTTTTCTCCCGCTTATGTCCATAGCCAACTCTGCAGCATTAGCAGTATTCTGATGGCTTCATTTACAAATGCTGAACTTCACTCCTGGGACAACTTGGACAAACTCCGACAATCCCACAAATAAATAAGAAAGAAGTAATGACACAGATTACATTATAACTGAGAATAACTTGACTCGCCTTGCCTGGAAAAACTGTGCAGATAAATGTTACCTTCCTCTTTAATCTAAATCAAGTGTGTCATCCTCATATTTTATCTCACCATACTACTAGCCTATGAACTCTACAGGGCTGTTACCACTTCTTTATACTATGCCTACAAGAACAGGACTTTGTCCCTTGTGTTCTCTATGAGTAAAGCCAACTACAAATGATTACTGCAAGTGACAGTCCCGCAGATCTTTCTGTCTCCTGCAATGCTGTGTTAGCCAATGATTGGAGCAATTCAAACTTTACAAATTACAAAGATGATGCTGATGATTATCTAATTTTAATCTACCCAAGTACATTTAATCTACTCTGCATAGATTAAAATTAATCAGTCCCTTGCAAACACTTGCTACTTTAGACAGGTTCCTTTTTTTTTTTTTCCTTTAAACTAAATTCAAGTTACTTCAGTATCAGAGATATGCTTAAGAAATTGAGAGATACAGGTATTTTATTTTAAAATCATCACAGTAGTTCACCTTTTTTAACTCAAAAAGGATATGTTTAGGGCAGAAAGAACATGACGGTGTCCAGAAATACCCTGTAGATGACTGCAAGGAACCACACCCCAATTGTCCCTTCATTTCTTTCACATATTCATACCTGAAACAGTTTAATAGGCTGAAACTTATTGGTTACCCAAGTCACTTTAATCAAACTTTCATCAATACCTATTATCATATTTCCATACTCATATTATTGTGATCTGCATTGCACTAAATTAGCAACCTAAACCAATTTCAGAAAACATCCCACCCCCAAATATCTAATTCAACAGAAATATCATTATTTTAAATCAATAAATAGGTCGTTATAACTTTCCTGGGTAACAGAGTCACTTCTATAAACCCACATGCTTACAAAGCACATCACCAAAGTCAAGAAAACCTGTTAGGCCCACATTTTTCCTTCTTGAATTGAATACTGTCAACAGAACCATAGAATCATAGAATTGTTAAGGTTGGAAAAGATCTCTAAGATCATCTAATCCAACCATCAGCCTATCCCCACCATGCCCACTGAACCATGTCCCTCAGTGCCCTCAATAGCACAATCGAAGACTGCATATCCAGAGGTAGTGAATTGTGTCATGCCTTCTCCCTGCAAAACCCTATAATATAAAGCGTTACAATAAATCTAACACTATGTTATAGGTACGTGGTTTGTATAAACACAAGTGACCAACCCCACATAATCATGTTCCCTCTCCTGCTTTTTTGCTTAATTAAACAACAAGCCAACCATCTCCGTTTAACAGATTACTAGAATAGAGCTGAATTCTAATGCCATAATAATGGATCCTTTCTGTCTGTTAGCATATATTTACTGCTCTATAATCTCCTGGTCATTTCTGTCATGCTTAGTGTTTCTGATTAATCTTTTTCCTTGGGGGATGAAAAGACTCCAGAGAGGTTAGATGACTTTAGCTTTTGTTATTCTGAAAATACGAAAAAAAGAAAAAGGAATTCATCAGTTTAACCCACAGATGACTAATTTCAACTAGTCTGCTTGAGTCATGACCAAAGGTTATCACCACAGTGGTTACCACCAGAAGACCTTCTGATCCGTGTGGGTGTCTACATAATTATAAATAAGCCCAGGGTACAGGAGCCTCCATAGCCTACAAATATACTGTGAAATCATGTTCAGCTGAAGCGTCAGCCACAGAAATGGATTTGTTCTCTTTAGGATGGTCATTTCCAGGCAGGATGGTCTCCTATAAAATAAAGTCACATTTTTGCCAGACAACTTGCAACTTACGGGACTTCCACTAACTACTAACTCATCACACATCACAAGCTCACAAGTTTCTCATCTTGTGACTTCATTTTACCCGGTTGTCAGCTTAATTGAACCGGAAGAATTGTTTTTTGCGCCCTGCCCTCCCTTTATGAAATCACACTCATTATCACAAATAATCATTTGGCAATCAAATAAACATTTTTTTGCGTGTTGTGTTCCTGGAAAGTTCTGCTGCGTGCATAGGCCTTAGCACCAAAGAGGAGGCTACATCAAACTGTTGCATCTGACCTCTGTCTATAGGAGGTTTTACTCCTTCTAAGGGTGTAGCGCACGTTGCTTCCAATCTACACCAAGAAGAAAGGACAAAACTAGACCAGATTGCTGTGTTATGACCTGTTTTTTCTCCACTCTGCCAAGATTTAGCTGTAGCTGTCCAGAAAATGTAGGGAAGTGGTCCAGGCAATTTCATATTGGTTAGCCAGATTCTTTCAGAAAAGCTCCTCAGTGAGACAGAACCTAACCTCAGGATGACTTTGAAGTTTATAAAAAGAACCGTCATTTAGGTGAAAGCCTCTAAACTCAACAGAATGAAATTGGACGGACAGGGAGCTGCAGCTCTGTAAGAAACAGAATCAAACTGACTCATCACATTATGAATTTTTACTGCACCGTTCGTGCTAACACACTGTATTACTGACAGGCCCCTCTGGCTTTCTGCAGTTTCACAGCCATGAAACTAGCCAGGGAATCCACCATCAACTGTAAAATTATAAGACAGGAAGAAAAAAAATTGTGTGGAATACGTAATTGCAAGAAGCAGCTCTTAATGGAATGAAGCTGGCAAGCTAAGCCGAAGCACAGGAACAGTTATTCCTTCGCATGCTGTTCAGCCGCTGCCTTCTCTATCATTCACTTCTATCTACTGGGGCAATAATTCTCTGCTGTACATCATTTAAAACCAATAAAAAGATGTGCTATGAGAACCAGGTCTAACCAAGTGGAAAAGGAGAAGAAAAGTATCGAGAGGGAGATAATTAACTCTTTTAGCTTCCAGGCCGTTTTATGCAGACAGTAAAATAGGAAGAGGAAAATGAATTCCCCGCTGTTTTTTCCAGCTAGGCTTGCTGGCCCCTGCAGGGGCACAAGGTGCTTGCTGCTCTTGCAAGTCCTCTGTGAATGACAGCTGTATCCCCTGCCCTTGAGCTTTATAGCTGAAGTAGCACTGGGGGTCACCAGCAGGTCTCAGAGCACTCTGCACCTCCACCAAAGCAGCCTGTCACCTCTCCAGCAGTGAGCATTTTGGGGGGGATGAGGCAGCAATGTGAGGCTGGATCAGACACGAGGGAGCTGCTCCTGAAGCCCCCACAGGAGCCTCCAGCTGCAACAGATGCGACACAGACCACTGCTGTTAATAATCTTATCTTTCAGAATGAGGGGGGAAAGTTGAGTAAATGAGATCAGATCAATCAAGTTTAAATTATTCAATGTCTTAATATTTCTGAAGGGGACTTCTATTCGATTACTGAGCTCCTCCATCTCAGTTAATAATTAAATAATATGCTGGCAGGCACAATGCAGCATGATCATTTCTATTATTACTCATGATGATATCTGGTGTTCCAATACATATGTAGCTGGGAGTTAGTAGTTTTGGCAGATCATTAATTTCCCAGTTTAAATAAAAGCTTTAAAATCTTGTTGTTAGGGCATAACCAAACATCACAAATAGAGTGTGTAAGGCTGTCCTGATACTCAGCTAAAGATGGAGGTAGACTCACCTTTGCTTCTTTAAACTCATATTCTCCAGGAATCTTGCAATGCTGCATTTTTAAATTTATTAGCTGACATGACATTGCAAAAGCTGTTGTAAATTAAGGCCTCTGACATTCGGTAGTGAGAGGTATGAGGCAGCTCTGTTAACCCAAGACAAGTCCTTCGTGGGCAGGAATACAGGCAGAAATGGTGCCATTAGCAACAATGACCACTTGTCTTGCTTAATGTATGTGGCCCAAAAAAGCACAAGTTTCACCTTCAGATAAGCTGAAATTCCCAGGATGAGCAAAATACCAAAGACCTGCGAGTACTGAATTCTCCAAGCTGGCATGCTTTCAGCTGTTCCAACTGAGAGGTACAAGAAAAGACACAGAATTGCTGCCCACAGTTTAAGATCTGGAAAGCACTATGACCATGCCTTTCTCAATACTGCAGCCTGCAAGCACGTAAAGACTGTTTTGTCAATTACTATCAGTTACAACCTGATGTGTATCCAAATTCAACCTGTTTAGGAAGTCGCTTTTGCTCTCCAATCACACCCAGTTAAGGAAAAAAAACAAAACACTCAGACATAGAGAGGGCGATCATGCAGATTACTACATCATTACACCTGCCATCTCCCCAAATTAAATCAACTTTCACAATAAGAATTAAGAATTGTGCAACAAAATATTACTTAGATTAATCCATTTTACTAAAAAAATTAGTTTACTACTACATTTTGAAGCAGACAGAAAATGAAAAGAAAAATGACATTCCCAAGCTTGCTCACCTCCTCAGCCCCAGCACTTGGTGTAACAGCCAATCTGGGCTCTGGTGCTAATTTCACAACATCAGCCAAGGGCACATTTGTCTCAGCTACAAGTCCTGCAACGAGAATCACAATCCTGATCAATGCAAAAAGCAAGATGAGGGATGTGCCTTGACTCCCTGGCAAATTAATACCTTATATTGATCTTCCCCGGTCAGGTCAGCATTCAGGATTGAAGGATAAACGGCGAAAAATCTTACATTCCAGTGCACTAGCCTGGGAAGTGGGGATGCTGTGATTGAGTTTTTGCCAATCACTCAATACATACCCTGGAGAATAGGCAGGCAGCAGAAATGCTATTCAACAATATCAGTAATTATTTATGGTTACAACAGTATAGTAAACAGCAGTGGAAATATGTGGAAGCAAGAGATTCAAGGACAAAATGTGACTAAACTAAAAAGGAAGTGAAAAGAGTGTCAAGAAAGCATGCTACAAATCATTAAACACACTGATATATAAGGAAGCAGAATAACAGCAGAGTCCTATTACCACAGCATGTTGCTTTGCAAGTGGATCACACCCTTTCAGGAGTTCCTTGTTACAACTGTAAGTACCCCAGGTGAACTGTGGAAAACCCTACTTGTACCCAGATGTACACTCTAATGCTATTAAAAAGCCACTGCCATCAATATTTCATTTACATTAGGAAGTCTTTGCTTATACTAAAATCCTTTCCCTGGCCAAAAGTGAGTCACCTGAACACATCAATCAAAAATGCCATTTAGAAACACACAAGGCATGCCCCCAGGGCTTGGCTGGCAGAGCACCTGAGCTAAGGAGTCCCTGTGACAGCACGGCATCTGAAATCCTCCTTCAAATGCTCTGTCAACCAAGCCTCAAGATTCCACATGCCAAACTGGCAGAGCACTTTTATATCTTCCATACATACGAAATCACTGAAAAAAACTTTAATGATGGCTCTACATTTCACTTGTATTCAGGGACAAAAAGTTTGCTTGTAGCATTATGCACTAGAAAGCTTTTGGTGACTGCTGAAACAGTAGGCAAAGTTTGAGCACAGAGTTTGGAGATTTAGCCTCCAAGGTGCAAAAATAATCCCATTATGGCTTCAAATACACTGATAACCTTACTGTACTGCTTACACTGGCCTGCCATGCTTTGCCTGACAGAATCCCTGTGACTTGTCTGGAAATAAAGCAGAGAGCAAGTTGTGTGTGTTAAACATACTGACTCAAACTTTTGGCTGTGCTGCTTTCAAATGCAAGAGAGCATGTAGTCTTCAGATGCTATAATGTGACAGCAGAACTTGCTTCTAAAATTACAACTTGGCTGATTTTTCCTGATGACTGATGTTATCTCTGCTATGCTTGTGCAATGGCATGGAACTTATATGAATCTTTACAGGAGCTATCCATTTCTGGTTTAGTGGGCACGGTGGTGGTGATGGGCTGATGGTTGGACTAGATGATTTCAGTGGTCTTTTCCAATCTTAGTGATTCTGTGATTAAGGGCCAAATCCTAAAGCTTCTAATCAGAAAAGCAGAGGTTAAGAACAGTTGGCCTAGACAATGACTTCAGAATTTGATCCCCATTCCTTAACTTGTTTAGCAATAATGTATTAGAAACTTACTTTAAAAAATACTTTATTAGAATCTCCTATCTGAGACTGAACTCTCAAATGGCTGAGGGCCTAACCTAAACATAGCACTGCATGCATTAATAAATACAAGTTCATTAACACTTTAAATCTGGGTCTTGGACTGTTGAGTCACACTGAGTGATATGGTACAGTGAACAGAATGACTGGGTAACCTAAAAGCATCCCAGGATTTATGCTTTTACAAGACAAAGTGCACACAGCTCGAGTGTGAAGCCCAGTACGCTTGTATATTGTACGTCTTGACATTTAAAAGCTGGAAGATATATATAGGTTTAGAAACATTTACTTGGCCAGCAGTAATCCTGGACTTGTCATCCCTGTCGTCTTGGATCCTCTTTGCTAGAATGGATCTTTAGTTTGTTAGACTACTTCAGCCACTCAGATGGCAACACAACACATAAAGCTCCTAGACTCTAACCTGCCAATCTCAGCAGCTTCCAGGCCTTATCCCTTGGTTGAGAAGCAGCCACCAAACTTGAATTATAATGTAAATGTTATTCCTGGGCTTGATCCAAGTGTATTAAAGCAACATCCCCCTTGATTTGACCTCAGTGACCTTCCAGTCAGATTCACCCAGTTTTATTCCCCCCTCGTTTTCAATAACATTAATCCCAAGTATTAACCAACTGAAATTAAACTTCTAGACCACTCAGAAGTATCTCCTTACAGTCTTACCATGAATTGCTCTGTAAGCACTTCCTAAACAAGCAGAGTTGGCGGTATCAATAGTGTACACTGGAGCATTGAACACATCAGACAGGACCTGGGAAGTATCAGAGCATCAGTTATGCAAGTTAATGAAATACAAAGGATAAGCAATACCCATTACTTCACAGGAAAACAGACAGATAATACACACTCCAGCAGTGCATTTGGGTATCCATGGAAAAAAGTACCAGAGGCAACACTGAGTCTCCTGAACTTGTGACACAAGTATTGGTAAATCTGACCTAGGGATGCAACTGCAGCCAGGAGATTAAGTCCCATTTCTCCTCAGATCTCTTTCTTGCAAGTCTAGAAGATTTTAACTTCAAGCATCATCTCTCTCATGAGCCCACACAATCTGCCCATGCTAAAGGCCTGCATCAAGGATATCCATTTGGGAACCTGCAACTGATGCCTTTTTTCCTCCATCACTTGTATGGATGACTCAAGCAGAAAGGAAGGAGAGAGGGAACCAGCCATGGCTCCCCAGTTCTCAACTTTGATAGCATAAAAGCTACAGTCTGCTAAACCAGTTGTCTTTGCTTCCAGCACTCCCATTACATTAGGGTTAGCAGAAGAATGAAGCACGACCTGATCTCACAGGCTTTATGCATACCAGGAGTTTTCCTGCGTTTGAGTAATCCTTAGCTATGAAGACAAAGCAAGGCTGTGTGTTCTCAGCTTGGTTTGGCAGCACAAAGAAAATAATACAGGAAAAGAATCTGTTTTGATATCCAACAGATACTAAGTTATTCCACCATGCACCATTCCACCCACCGCACTGAAATCTACACCAGCGTCTCGCATTTACTGAGTGTATGCACTCTTACTAACAGTACAGTTTTAAGAAAATAGATACTGTGGAGGGAAAATGAAGACAAATTTGGACAGGGACACAGAATATTCAAGAACGCTTTACTGAAAATATTCTCAACTTATTCCTTCCAAATTAAACAGATATTTTGGTTAATCTCCCCAAGGAGATTAACAGGCTACACAACTATCAAGCTGCAATTCAGATTTAAATTGCAGTATATTTGATTACTTTTTCCAAAGTGTTTCACCTGATTTACATCAGTATATAAGAATTTAAAATAAGGTCACAATGTCCATGAACACAAACCAATCAGATCTGTGATCAGCAAAACCTAATTGGGGGATTCACAAACCCGCTGATCGTAGAATAGAATCATAGAATCGCAGAATCAGAGGTTGGAAAAGATCTCTAAGATCATCCAGTCCAATCATCTACCTATCACCAATAGCTCTCACTAAACCATGCCTCCCAGTACAACATCGAAATGTTTCTTGAACGCCTACAGGGTTCATGATTCTACCACCTCCCTGGACAGCCCATTCCAATACCTGATCACTCTCTCGGAGAAGTATTTCCTAACATCCAACCTGAATCTCCCCTGGCACAAATTGAGGCCATTCCCTCTAGTCCTATTGCTAGTTACATGGGAGAAGAGGCCAGCTCCCACCCCACCATAACCTCCCTTCAGTCAGTTGTAGAGTGCAATGAGGTCACCCCTCAGCCTCCTGTTCTCCAGTCTAAACAATCCCAGCTCCATCAGCTGCTCCTCATGAGGCCTGTGCTCCTACACCCCAAAATACTGGCTAGGCCTGATCCCCCTGTTGTCCCGCACATGTGGTGGGATATCCCTCAAGATGGGGCCCAGGGTTCATCATGGGCCCCATGGCTCCATAGAAGATGGCTAAGGAATTCAATTCATATGCTACAGTAAAAAAGATATGCAACATTTTTAAAAGATTTTGTCTCTTTCTCTGAAAGTTTGAGAGATATCTGCAAATAAAAACCTTAGATAATCATGAATTTTGGTTATTTGAAACAAAAGCCATTTAGTTGCTAATTAGAATCCAATAAAAGCCTCATCTTACACACTTTTTATGCTCTCTTCTGTTAACACTGCAGTGTCAGGATTGCCTAACTTTTGTTAGCATGCAAGAACCGAGCAAACAATGAGCTTCACTGTTAGGGGACAAATGGAAAATTAACCACTGTATCCATTAAAAAGCCCTCTGGAAATAAGGTCACAGAGTGCTGGGTTCAAATATCCATCCCATCCTGTAAGGTTTCACCACATTCCCCATCTGTTTGTTCATTTCTTCATCTCACATAGGTATTCCTTGCCTTCTGCTTGAATTTTAAATTCCCTTGAACAACAGCGGTCTTTTGTGTTGCACCTCTCCAGAGTCTTATACAATGCAGTTCTATTCAGTAATGCTAATAAGTACTGTAATCATACAAATAGTAACTACCTTTTGTGTCACATGATTACGAAATTAAAATTATTAAAAGTTCATATATTCAGTACATTACTTGAAACCACAATCGCTCTCATGAATAATTTTAGAAGAAACTGTTAAAGGTTTTACTGTTACAAATATTTCACTATGTTTCATGTGGTCATTAATCAGGCCCCACATATGTTATAAAAAGCTTCCCAGAACAGTGGAGAAAACTGCTCTGCTATAGCTGTATTTTTTTTTAAGCACATTTTCCTAAGTTGCCTTCTTTGCTACGTAAAATACAGGAGTTACTGAATGTTGATTAATTAAATGATACTCTTTGGTAACCCTGGAACAAATTATCCAAAATTGACCGTGATAAGGGTGGAAGCCGTTATTCTTCATGCAATTGATATGGTTTCTGAGGTTTTGATTAAATTAAAAAGGAGGATCCAATTAACCAGTGATTGAATTAAGTGGACGAAACTGTATTGATCATATTATTTTAAGACACCTCTAATGAGTTTTAAAAGCAGCTCTATTACTACACTTGAAGAGCAAGCACCACAGGAATCACTCTCATGACCACAAATTTTCAGCTACTCTAAAATTATAAGTTACAAAAACACTCCGTTCTCAGCCTCCATTCCACAGTAAGGAGACCCTCCCAGTATCTAAATGCTGCTTTAAAAGAAAATATCTATTAATTCAATCTCTTTCCTAACATACTCTTAGTAGAACTATTTCAGTGGGGACCAATATTTTAAGCCATTAATATACCAGTTAATTTTCCAACATCAGCTTCTTGAGCAAAATAACCAAAGCACATGAATTGACATCTACAGGCAAAACATTCCAAATCTGTCCCTTGTGTCCCAATGAGCTCTACATCCTATGGTTCTACAAACACACATTTTAGATGACTTTGGAGAAAGTGAGCTCTTTGCTTTTCAACCTCCATTTATTCCAACTCATGTTTTGCAGAACAGATCACATTCACTTTGTACAGCTGTGGTCACCAAAGAATATGGTGTGTAGCTGAGGCTGGCCTCAAGAGTTTCTATTACTAATGGAAATGGATTGGCATCCAGAGAACACAATTCACTCCTGAGCTCCTGAGTGGTGTAGATGTCCATCCTCAAGCTCACTGTCCAGTCAAAGAGAAGCTTGTCGATGCAGTCAGTGGAGTAAACTCAGGATATTCTTGGGACAAAGGATCTTAACCAGTGTTAGCTGTGCAGCAACAGCAGCAGATGAGGAAAATGGGAAGAGGGAGGAGAGACTACACAGAAGAAAAGGAGCTCTACTAATATGTGACACAATGCCAATAAGAAACACATGTTCAAAAACAACAGGGATAGGGTTTAGAGTGGTTCTTCTTCAGTGGTTTTGTTTGTTTGAGTGTCCAGCACTGGGGTAATCCCTCTCCAGTTTCAGTCTAAAGTCCAGTGCTGACTTTAATGACAAAAGCTATAAATATCTCCGGTATCTTATCAAGTCTCTTCTTGGTTTCTTTGCTAAATGATTTGACATAAGCAACAAGAGCTGGAAATCACCAGTGTTTCAGATACACATCCATAAAACTAGTGAAGTGTAAATATATATATATATACACACACATATAAATTTGAAGTTCAATACAAAGTTAGCATTGGTCTCCACAATAAACCTGAGGAAAAATCCCAATGACCTGAAGCAGTTTCACAATCCTATACCCACACCTTCCCATACAGTTACAGTGGTTTGAATTCTGTATGCCGGAATAAAAATGTAGATATAATCATGTGTCTAGTTTAATTGATTTAATTTTCTACTTACCTGTAATATTTTTTTATTATGGGATGCTCCACCTGTAGCCAAAATCCTTGTTTGGGGCACTGCAAAAGAACACACAGATCAGACTGAAAGCGCATATTGTCCAGATTTGCACTACTGAACCAAGCAATGAGAATGAGGAGGGAAAGTCAGATGGTCTGGGCTCTCTCCCTGTATCTCTAATTCACCACATGTAAAAAAGAAGATAATACTAAATACCAAGACACATTAGAACGCTTCCTTAAAAGAGGCAGCATAGGTTTTGCACATTTATTATTATTATAGTGCTATCAAGTCTGGGAGATTTGCAAAAGAGATATTCAATAAAAAGGCAGAGTGTTATTATACAACAGCTCTGGTTTGAGGTCAGATTGGTTTGGCTCACAGCTGTATATATAAAAACTGACAGGTAACCTTTAAAACCAGCAGTATTTTCCAAACTTATCTCCTCACGACGTTCACAACCAGAGTTCACCGAAACCTGAGCATCCCTATATGCTTGAATGACAAGGAAGCGTGTCAGAAGGTAATTAGAGATGGTCTAAATCAATTCAGCAAAATAAAAAATTACATAAATCTCTATCCAATTAAAAATCATAGATCTGGGGGTAGTGGGGAAAAAAAAAAAAAATTACCCTACACATTCTTTAGTCTTTATAAGAAATCTACCCTTCCTCATTGTGTTCCTGACTTTCTGTCCAGTGCTTCATTATTTATTTGCGTACATGCTCCTCTGGAGCATGATATCCAACAAGCCATACATCTATCCACAACCACAATTCAGCAAGGTATTACAAGCTTCAGTAGTTCAAGTATCTCACCGAAATTCTTTAAAGATTTAAAATTAAATGAATGCATAAATACTTCAATATCTTATATTTTAAAAATAAATCTACACACTTAATTACCCTAATCTATCACAATAATAGCAGCACAGTAATATGATCTATCACCGTAATACCATTCTGTACATCCTCCTGAAAAGGGAATTTTACTGTGATATTATTTTGTTCGTTTAACCTCATTTTTAACAAAAGCTAAAAAAATACCTTATTTCACACAAAGCAAACTCGGTCAACTTATACCGAGGCCCTAAACAACTTGTTGTCATTTGTCCTTAATGGCAAAATCCCTGAAGACAGAATCAGAAACAGAGAAGATGCGTCTCACAAAAGGCTCCTCGTGACATTTCTTGACCCAAAGTGAGGTGCTCAGGTGGAGTCTAAGACCCAGCTACAGCACTGCACAGAGGACCCTATCTTGCTGATAAATTTAATTTTATTTTCCTCTTTGGAGGATATTCAGCGATGCACAAATTGGGTTTTAAAAGCCATTAGGATCTCTGTCAATGTCAGTAAACAAATAAAACAAACAGCAGAGTGATTCCTCGGGGAAAAGAAGTTTCAATTATACCAACGCAGAATGACAGATCCCTGCCAAGATTATCACAACAATGTAATAGCACAGAAACCAGTGAAAAATAACTAGCAAGCCTCTGTTCCTAGAAACCAAGCTGAACTCTAAATGATGTGCCTAGTAGTTGCAATTCTGTCTTGCTAAACCTTGCCGCGAATATAAATTCTTGCAGAAGTATCATATCCAGCATGAAAACAGATTTCAAAAACAGCCAGCAGGACGGAATTAGAAACAAGTATGTTTGCTACACTTCACAGGAACTGAAAGCAAGGAACAAGCCATGCTTACTACCCCCTGCCTCTGGAGAGGGGCTTAATAAGCTGCTGGGCTGTCACCATCAGGAGAGAACGGTGCACAAGGCAGAAGGGGCAAAGGCAGGCAGGATTCAAGGGCTGGACAGGAGTCTTCTGCTCATCAATAGGTTGGAAGACTCAGGTTTTGCTTTTATTATATATCTATACCATCACTGTAACTTAGAACATTTCAATATAAATGCATTACCATAAGAAAAGCGGGGGTAACATCACAGTGCATCTATGAGGCTGCATTTACCCTGCCTTTAGGTGAAGAAGGTACCTAACAAGAGGAGAAGTAGAGTTAAATCTGAAGTTGTTTAACACCATTATCTTAATCCAGACTAATTCTTTTGTAGCTAAACACTAAAGAATTATTTCAGTGTACAGTGAACCTACTTGACAAAAGAACCTGATGCAGATTGCACAGTGAAGTTTCAACTGTTGGTTGGATATCTCAAGTTCTAAATTGAACCAACCACTGAGTACAAGCACATACAGATGCAAGGAAGAGAAGTCCTACATTGAAGGCATGTCCTATACACGAAGGGCAAAATCATTAATTTTCCTTAACCAGGATTGTTTGCTTCACTGAAACACATCCCAGTGGGTACCAGCTTCATGAACCTTAGCCATTGCTATCTGACAAGAGAACCTGACTCACTGTACTGGTGGGACTGGTCCATCCAGACATGAGGAAGAGTGACCTCAGTGCTCTGCGTTCCCAGCAGCAGCTCCACATATGTTCCTGCCAGAGCAGGGACAACAGCTTTCTTGATTGAGTTTCAACTACTTATTACAAACAAGGAGCCAGGTCCCAAAAGAACCGATCTGAATTAACAGAATTTTATGTTTCTCTCTTATTTCA